>WBMV01002889.1:1013041-1194400 GCA_013396655.1 Campylorhamphus procurvoides
GCTGCCCATTCCCGCTGCCTGCTGCCCATTCCCGCTGCCCATTGCCTGCCCCACTGCCCCTCGCCTGCCCCGCTGCCCCCTGCCCATTGCCGCTGCCCGCTGCCCATTCCCGGTGCCCCCTGCCCTGCCCCGGCTCTACGGCAGGAACAGCCTCCCGGGACACGGGGTTTGGCGCTGGGACAGGCTGAAAACGAGCACGATTTTGAGGGGCCAGAAGGGGCCTCGCATCTGCTCGTCTCTGGTATTTTTGGACACGCTTTGCGAAATGTGAACGTACAGGGGAGGTTGCGGCGCCGGTTCGCTTTCTTTTGCCCAAGTAGATTGCTACTGACGGCAATTTCAGGTAGGAGTTAGAGATGTCGCCGCTTCTGTTCATCCCCTCTCGGCGTGTGGTGTTGATATCAGCTTTGATATCAGCTTTGATATCAGCTGGTGTCACGCTCGGAGTTCCAAAAGCGCGCCGGCGTTCGGACGTGTCGCTTCCCTTCCAGCGAGAGCAACAGGAGTGGCCGCACAGCAAGCAGGGGCTGTCTGTCCGTCCATCTGGGACAGCAGCGAGGGGCTGTCTGTCCGTCCGGCTGGGACAGCAGCGAGGGGCTGTCTGTCCGTCCGGCTGGGACAGATCGATGGGCTGTCTGTCCGTCCGGCTGGGACAGCAGCGAGGGGCTGTCTGTCCGTCCGGCTGGGACAGCAGCGAGGGGCTGTCTGTCTGTCCATCTGGGACAGCAGCGAGGGGCTGTCTGTCCGTCCGGCTGGGACAGAGTGAGGGGCTGTCTGTCCCACTGCACTGTGTCAGGCAGCATCTCTGGGATGTACGAAGCAGCATGGGTTGTGGTTTGGAGGCCTGGGGTGGAGGAGGTGGAAGAGCATGGACTGCAGAAGTGGTTTGTGGTCTTAGTCATGTGAATGTCTTGCTCTTGATTATTAAGTCAGGAAGCTTCTCTCTGTCACATAAAGGGCCAAGACTGTCCTGATAACTCTTTCTGGTTAGGTTGCTCTTGGGGAAAAATAATCCTGTTCAATATTTTTTTGTTTTCATGTTTAGCTGGATTTTAAAAGACCTATTAATGGCAACATGAAGAATGCAGACTATATATCCTTGTGAAACTTGTGGAGCTGCGGCATTGTGCAGTATTCCAGTTTCCTCTTGGTGACATTGTTTTGGGAAGTTCATTTGCTGTGTCACTTCATGTCACAATCTAGTCCAAAATGGCTTTTCCTGCATCAGGAATTGAGAAGAAGAAAGGGGAGGGATGAAACTGCTGAGAAGTTATGCAGAAACAATTTTATGGGATGGGGAAGAGATGTTTAAGAAGTTTTGCTTCTTGCATTTCCTAATCTGTTACTATGATGAAAGCTCTCTACCAGTAACTCTGTTTTAAATGTACTTTCTATGTGAGTTGCAGTATTTATGAAAGAAAGAAATCTGCTTCAGTTTTGGAATTGATGTATTTTACTATGGAGAGTCTCCTGTGAGCAATTTTTGCATGTTTCTCATAAGCTAGACCCACACTGGAGATTAACAGTGGGTTTAATTTCAACAGAAGGATTATCCTGATAAGATTGTTCTTCGGTAATTTCCATTACACCCTTCTAATTTTTGTTTTCATACACAATAAAATAAGTCCCTCTAAGACTTGTCTGCTGGATTTGGAACCCTTTTTTTCAGCCATTTTTTCTTATTGCAGTATTTTAGGCCTTGTTAGTTGAGGTTTCAGGTTCCAGCTCTGTGTGGGATCTGGGAAAGCTCCAGAGGTGGGTTCTCCATGTGCCAGATGAAGCATCCGGATGATTCCTGTCTCAGGGCAACACAGAACTCAACAATTGCCTTCCCAGCAGCCATGGTTCCCTCTGCACCCTGGAGCAACTCCTGCTGCTCCCCCAGGCTGAGCAGTACTTCTGGCGCAGGATTGCTGAAGATGTATTTGCAGAACACCCGTTGAAAAGTGTTTCTGTATTGTACCAGGAGAGGCATAATACATCTGCCTCATCCTTCTCCATTGTTGGAGCTAGCGTTGAGCCCAGCTATTCCTTCTCTTGTGTTCCAGAGGAAGGCATGGACTCTTGCACCATCTTTCTGTTGACTTGAACTCCTGCAGAAAGTTGCTGAGACTGGGCTAGACTGTTTTGGGGCCTGGGGCCTTTGGTAAAATAACAGCTCTCATTAATCTGAGAAGAAACAGAAGCTCCCAGGGCACATATATTCTTTCTCCTGTCCCGGTGAAGAAGGACGGGACCTTGTGGACACTTGTAACTGATGTTAAGTGACAAGGGGATTCAAAAGTCTGCATTATTTCTTTATTTATTGTGTTAATTTTGTGCAGACCTTATGCTTTTGCTGGCCACAATGTGTCTGGAGACCTTGGCCTGTGGCTCTTATCTGTCTATGGTCTCACTGTCTTATCTCTTCCAGGTGGGTACCAACTAAGGTTGGAATTCGTGTAGTTAAGGAGGAGTTTAAAATGTAGCTTTTCTGTCTGTTTATTAACCTGACTTGCTTACTACTGAATTCTTGTGAAGCAGTTACAGGACTATCAAATACAAACACATTATTTTCTTTAATTAGGTATGTGTAAACATTTAGAGAATCCAGCAAGAATGGATCATCCAGGAGATTTAAAATTCTTTAGCACAGCAATATGACCAAAGTATGGGTCAGAGTTTTCACCCATCCTACCTAAATTCTGAGTGCCAGCTCGAGATGTCCATCTTAATACCTCAATAGTACTTTATACAATATACAGTGTAGAAAATATGTAAGATTTGGCCTAGAAAAATGGGAGTGGTTGGGAGTAACTACTGTACTAGTTCAATACATAAATAAACAAGGTAAAATGGAATGCATCTTCTTTTTTTAGTTTTCTCAGCTCATGTTATATTTAGTATGTGCATGGATGTTTATTTTTGTTGTTGCTTATCAGCATTATTTTGAGGACTGTTAGCTCCTGTTAGCCTTGTGTTTTGGTTGCAGTTTGGTTGGTATGGCTGTTTGTTGTTCTGGTATGGGTTAGGCGTTTGGCTGTAGCAATGTAAGCTTCACTATGCTGAAGCTTCATTCCTGTAATAGAGTTTTGTTTGTACAAGACTAGACTTGAGTGATTGATGAGAATATCTGCATAGTGGTGATGGATCAAAAGTTAAGTGTGAATGGGTATTAGTACTACACAAGTTTAATTGCCCATCTTCGGAATTATTTAAAATGTGTCATTTTCACTCATCACTCCGTTGATATTGCGTTACTTCTCTCATTTTACCAGGAAGAATTAAATTTGCTTGCCACAGTGCTTAAAATGTGTATTTCTGTGTTGTTATCACTCAGTGAATCACAGTGTGCACACCTGACCTGTTCTATCAATTTAGGTCTGAAGTGCAAATCAGTTATTTCAGGAAGGACTCTTTCTTTTGGTTGTACATTCACACCCCTCCTTGTCTTGGAAAAATCAGCTGCTTAGTCTAGTCTGAGTCTTTCATGTTCTTATCAACAGGTCTTGTAAATGGATGTGCAGAAGCTGTCAGACTTGATTGGGATTTTTTATGTAAATGCTCATGGCAAATAGTTCAACATTTCCAGTTTTCCAATTTGATGATTACAAGAGAAGTTATTTGGAAATTGCATTCAACTCAAAGAAACAAATGAGCCACAGATGGAAGACTACTTGTGAGAAGTATCATATGCTTGCCATGTTTCAAAGCTCTTTTTTTTTCTTAGCCATCTGCTTTTGACTGTTTCTTCACTCTCGGGGGCTTGGATAGATGGTCTTGTGTCTGACCTAGCATGGCTGTTGTTGGATTTGTGGTTGGTGCAGAGGATTATTTATTGCTCCTTATATTCTGATGCTACAGATTGCCTTTGTTTGTTTCCTCTTTGGATCAGTTAATTCAAAGGAATTTAAGAAAAAAAAGGAGCATAAACTATACAAAAAAAGAGGAACTTTACACTTTTAGCATGTTTTAAAGGACTAGTCTGCTGGATAGGGTCTAAAGCATTTGAGTACATGCTTTGAGACCTTCATAATAGTATTTTTGAAGTAGTATTTTTTGGAACAAGGAAAGTAAGCAATAGCATCAGCCAGAAGAACTTCCTCATGTAGAGACACATTGGACACTCAGGATGCCAAAGCTATATATATAGTTTGTGTATGTATATAGATCTTCTAGTCAGTGCTGACAGCAGCTGCAGAGTAAACCAAAACTTCCTGTGGGGTGCTGAAGGCATGCAGCTCTGAGCTAGCATGTAATCTTTTGTCTCTGGCAGCAGAAAGCATCCTGAAGTTTTTGAGGGTCTTGGTCCTGTGTTACCATGAAACCTAAAATAATAATGTGAGGTGGCTGCAACTAATGATATTGTGGGATTCTTTTGTTTGTTCAGGCATGTTTTCTGATACCTTGGTATTTCAAAAGGTAAAACTTGTTTGTGTGCTCGATTTCAGGCTCTCTAGGTTGAATTTGTTCATCTGACAGATAAGTGGTGCTTCCAGCAGCAACGTTTCTTAATTATTAGTGGTCATGTCCCCTGTGTTGCTGGTTTAGTATTAGAGCAGCCAACCAGTAAATTAATGACATGTATTTTAGAAAGTTCACATCAGAATCCTGTAATTCTAAGAAGCTGAGTTTTGAACTTGCCCAACAGATATTTATGTAGTATTATAATGGGGAAAAAATGTTAATTGGGAAAACAAACTTTCCTTCTTTTCCTTCCTCTCACCATGAGCTATCTGTCTGCAAGAACTGACTTGACTGCTTTCTTCTGTGAATATTCAGCTATCAGTTCATATTTTCACACCTTCTGTCCCTTTATTTTGCACCTGCAGTTTTTTTTTTCCCACTTGTCAGACCTAGTAGAGTTAGGGACAAAGGAGATAAACATAGCGTGGAAAAGGCTCCTCTATGGCTTGGGTCACCTGTAGTGTGTCTGCCTGATGAATACATACATCTCTTGTGACTGGTTTGCTGTTGTCTGATGGATCAGTGCTGGTCAGCATGTGTGAATTGCTCACAGTTTCTGATCGCTGACCACTAGGGTTTCATGGCTGCTGTGCAGGCAGCTGCCTGTGCTGAGCTTTCTCAGGCTGAGCTTTCTAAGGCTGAGCTTTCTCAGGCTGAGCTTTCTGGAGCGAGGTGTGAATATTTAGCTGGTAAGATGTGTTAGGTTCCTCCTGGTAAGAAGTGTTGAAGTGTTAGGTTCCTCCCTTGCTTAGTTAGGCTTTGAGTTTTGGTTGTTCCCTGCCCCCTCCCCCGAATTTATCTGTGTTGGTGTATACTTCCTTCTGCACATAAAATATGTCGAGTTAAAAGGGATCCATAAGGATCATTGCCTCCAATTCCCTGTGCCATGCAGGATTACTTGAAACTAAACCATGTGACCAAGAGCATCCTCCATATGCTCCTTGAACTCTGACAGGCTTGGTGCTATGGGGAGCCTGTACCAGTGATTGACTGGTCTCTCAGTGCATAAGCTTTTCCTAATGTCCAATCTGAAGTTCTGCTGATGCAGCTTCATTCTGTTTCCTCATAAAGGCAGAGAGCCAGTGAAGTTCTCAGGGGAAACCTGGGATTGGGTGTGACTTGGTCCATGTCATATGAGATCAGCCCAGGTAGGCTGGTGTCTCTGCTGCCCTGGAGCCAAACATTCCCTTGTGTTGAACAATATGCAAATTGGCATTAGGGAGGGTGGAAGCATAATCCTTCATCGTGTTAAAACAGAATTAAGGGAGAGTAGGATTTAAATGATGTATCTTCCTCACAAATGAAGACTGATAGGAGCTGCTCTCTTTGATATTCTGCTGGTTTTGACTTTTGGAAGTGGGGGATTACAGCAAGGGAAAAGAAGCTGGAAATGAAATGGTTGGGTAGGTTAGCCAAAGCTAAAAAGGACTCTGATGCATGTGCCTTTCTGAACCTGGTGGAATGGTGAGAGTGGTTGGGGTTGGCTGTTGCTGAATGTATAATGAGGTATCTTTAGTTGAGGAGGTTGCTTGGAAGTACATAGGGGCTATCACCTCGAAAAGTGACTTGGGCATCAGAGATCATTTAGTGAGGAAGGTTACTGAGTGTGTACCTGTGCTCAAGAGGCGGGGACCAAACAACACACAAGATGGAAAGATGGAAATCATGGAGAATAAAAAGCCCTTAGTTTGTTGCTGGTGAGTCACGGCTCAGGGGCCAGTTACCGTGAAGAGTCTTTGATTTTATTATTTTTCTTTTTGCCCTTGGGAAAATTATTCTGCAGAATATTATGTTGGCCTCTGCATGTTAGTTGTTCATAATTGTTGTATGAGAAACAGGGATGGCTGAAAACCAATGCCTCATACACACATACCGTAGCTTACCTGGGATTACTGTGACTTTTGTATGGGTATAGGTTATATTTTCACATCCTGATAAGGAAATCATAAGAGTGTAAGTTTGAAGAGACAGTATGTCTAGCTGCTGAGGACAATCTCTTGTGTACATGAGGAAGTCCCTGAAGAGAGTTCACTGTCAGTGAGCTCGGTATCTAAAGCCTCTGAAACAGATTCAGAGGCAGAAGTAAAGGTTTAACTTTAGATCATTGCTGGACGCATGGTTTTGTTGTTGTGAAACAGGGCACCAGATTACTTTTTTCTGCAATGAGTGTGTTCTGAAAAGAGCAGATTAACCTCGGAAATGATTAAGAATATGAAGAAATAATGAACAGTGTGGAGAAGGCCCTGGGGGAAGTTCTGTTTTCTGTGTCCTGCAACTCAAAAATATAATAATATACAAGTGAAGCCAAAGGCAGCAAATTCATTGCACCTGAAAGTGATTTGGTATGCAAATGAAGTAAAAATATGGAAAAATACCTTGTCAGAGGGAATTGTGAAAAATACATATGAAAAAGAAACAGAAGACAAAGTAACACACTTTGGTTATTCAACTACAACTAACTCATTTTATTGAAGGAGGAATTTTATTTCTATGTGTAATTTTAGTGCTGACTCTTGCGAATGCAAGTTAATGTGGAGGTTATCCCTCCTTGTGAGCACTTCACGCAGGCCGAGATTAATGTGGTGTGTGAACCTCTGCAATACATTCTGTATTCCAGCCCCACGTTAAATTCCCACTTTGCATGTGGTATTTTATAATAGCATGCCAAGTGATTGTGCTGTTCTAGCCTAGGTGGGAAACTACTCAACAGTTTAAGTGAGACTCTCCCTGAACAGTATCAGCGACCTGAGATCTATGCCTGGATGAAGCTGTCCAGTGTCATGCCAGGGCATCGTGTCTTGACAAGGAAGAGCAGCTTTGGAGTCCTCAGTAGGAAAAGTGAGTTTGTACAAGTTCTTGAATTAATTGAATAAGTTGTGTTTTAAGTCACAGATTCTAGGATGGGGCAGTACTGAGAATCATCACAATGAAGAACTTGGGCCTTTGACACTGCATTCTTTCTTTCCTGAATACTGAAGGAAGAGGTATATTTTCCAGATGTACCTGTCAAAGTTGACTTGGCAGCTGAAAGGTTAGTTCAAGTACTGACTGCCTGCTTTGTGACAATACTGAAAATGTATGAGGCAGGGAGGCATGAACAAGAAAAATGGTTAGTAAAACAATGTAAATGCAATGGAAAAGGTGCTGACAAAACTTGCAGACATATAGGAATTCATCTTTCTGGTGCATCGGGAGCAGGTATGAGAGAGTGTAGAAAATTTCAGAAGTGTGTCCAGGAACTGGATTATATGCTTCAGTAAAACTGGTCTCCTGGTAGGGAATATGTAAAGGCAAAAATAGGTGTTCTATGCAAGAAAGCAAGTTATTAATGCCCTGTTGCCCTGTTCAGTTTGATGTAAGTATTTGTGAAATGTATACTTGAGCTGTCTAAAACCCCAGCTCTTTCACCAGTTTGAGCATAAGGGGAAACCACATGGACAGCCAGCAGTTGTCTCTCTAGCTGAGTAAATAGTGCTGCACAAAACAGCAGAAAGTTTCATAGGTTGTAAAGCAGAGACGAATGTGTACAGAGTAATTCATGTTGACTTAGTTGTGGTTTATTTCTCTGATATCAGTCATATTATGTAATGAAAAAACAAATAACTACTTAAAATTATTATTATGTGTTTACGTGCTTGAACTTAGTCAGAGTTGTGATGTCTTTCTATTATTATGCAATGAAATTTTAGTCTTTCCTTTGGAAGGAAGGTGACAGTGGGTGCTTAAAATACAAGTGTGGGGCAGGTAACTACCTGCTAGCTGCATGATTTTACAATTACTCCTTTGAGTGCTCATGTATGGCGAGTACATTTCTTGTTTCATCTTGTGTACATACACACTATGATGGCACAGATGTCAAAGCTGGGGAGACTCATAACCTCACAGTGCCTTGGCTGAGCTGCTCGTGATGTGCTAGGCTAGTTTAAGTATCTTTGCTTCACACTGCAATCACATCTTCTATCTATACGAGTTGTTTGCTTCACTGCCATTATTGTTTTGTGTTGAAGCCAGTAGCCATGTGAGCTTCCAAGTGGCAGTGTTTCATTGCCTGATCTGAAAGTACACTTAGTAATCCCTCCTCTGAGTCACATTGTGCTGTTGCAAAATAGCCAAACAAGTAACCTTTGTTTGAGTCTCCATCTAGAAAGATGCTGAGGTTGTGGTGGGTATATTTGGAGCCATTAAAATTATGAAACAGAAAGAATCACATTCTATTACAAGTCTGAATGATTTCCTTTATTTCAGCAAACTGGATTGCTCAAAAGGCATCAAAGTTGTGATAAATTCCTTTTCCTGCATCTGTCATATTATATGTAGCTTCATATTCAGTATCTGAAGATATGCCTAGGAAATGAGATTTCAGCTTGGTGATGAAATTTAACTTTGCAGGTGGTGCTGCAGAGAGCAGAGGTGGTCAAAGGAAATGAATGGCTTTTTGCTCTTAATTTGAACTCTTAAGTAGTTTGTCATCCTTCGTCACAGGAGATCAGGATAACTTCCTTTAGAACAACCAGCTCAATAAACATACAAGATTGCCACACCTACCTGGGTGTGGAAATAAACAAATCTAGAAGAGAACTTCTTAACATGTTTTTTAAAGGGAGATAGATAATCAGATATGTTTGTGAGTCCTCTAGTATATCTTTCCATATCTTAGGAAGCAGGCAGGAATTGAAGTTGGCTTTGTGTGGGCCACCAAGGAGCCATTCATGGAAGACCTCTGCTAACAGCCTAAAGACTTGTGTGAGCTTGAATTTCTTACTGTTTTATAGATAAAACCAGGAAATGTGTATATCAGGTTTTGCTTTTTCACCAGTTCCATTGCAGCAAAAAATGTGTTTCATTCTAGTCTGTAGCATGGTAGAAACTTCACCTACAGGACTCCAGGAGGAAACACATTTAAAACTTTCACTACTCAAAAAGACTAATGTCTTACTAGAAATTAAAGCTTCTGTGCTTTCAGCTTTTTTTTTTCCTATTCTCCCCTTTCATAAGTATTTTTTGGTTTTTTTTTTTCTGTCATAAAAATAACTCATTATGTCCTCAGTTACAGAGAATGTGTCCTTTATCCTTTTTTTTTCTGGTTTACAAATTAATGAATTGAAGAATGGAATATTGAAATAATTTTGTTCAATAAGGATTCAGCATGCCATGCAGATAGTTCTCCCTGTCCCCTCAGCCTCTCCTTTTGATACCCTGACATCTTTTCTATATTCTGTTATATGATTTAATATTCCTAACCACTTTCCTTGTACCTCAGGAAATTCTTACAAAATACAGAGAAAGGATGTTGTCCAGCCATCCAACTGCTCTTACAGACTTAGTTTAAAAATAGAGTCTTCAGTATGGTTGAAATAGCAGGATAATTTTTGATTTACATTTTGCAGCTGATGCCTACTTAGGAGTTTTTAGTCGTGTATAATATTAAACCATAGATAGTTAAATAGGTGAGATTTTACTTTTAATTATGTAATTATCCAGAAATGAAGATTAGTTTAGTTAGACCTTCAGGAAAATATCAGTAAGAATATAATAACTAGAAACCACAAAGAAACAGTTACGAGACAGGGCAAAAATGCATGTGTAGGATACTTCCTGAGGAATGTAAAGCAAAAGTCATAGATATTGAAATACCCTTTAAAAAAAAAGAAATGTCTAAATGCTGCTTATTGGTTGTGTAACAATTTCTCTACATGGGATATCAAGCTTTGATTTCTGCTTAAGCTTGTGTTCCCAATCCACTCAAGGACAGCAGTACAAAGACATTCATGTGTGATGATGTGCCCTGGTTGCAATGACCTTCAGCTGAGCTTCTGCTCCCTGCTTCCCTTTCCCTGAAGGGTTTGGGCTGATCAACTTCCCTTTCTTGTTGTGCATGTTACTTCAGTGATTGGACTGAAGCTTCATGCAGTTTAATGCCTTATGTTGTGAAAGGCCTCAGAAATTCAATTTCTGTTCTTCACAGTGGGATCTGTGATGTGGACATATAAATGTGTTGTTGCTATTGTCTTAATTGTTGAAGGTAGAAATAAGACTTTCAATGATATTCTAGAGAGTTTTTTGTTTCATCCCCAACTGCTGTTTGGTCTCAAAAAAAAAAAAAGGCAAAGAGTTTTGTTCATTCAGAAAAGGGAGAAATGAAAATAAATGAAAGAAAAAGCTCTGTGTAGTTGAGTTGGCATTTTCCAAACCTCATAAAAAGGATCGTCAAATCTTGTGATTTCCTGTAAGTGAGACTTGGGTGTTTTAAAACAAAACAAAAAATCCCCACTGGTATAATGAGAATGAATTTATTTTTTTACTTTTTTTTTCTCCTCATACAGGCTCTTGCTTATTCAGAAAGTATATCTCTTTAAGTTTGTGAAACTAAAAATGTCTCAAACTGCTCAGCTTCTCCAAGCCCTCCAGCATGATTGCTTCTTATTTTTGTGAGACTGTAAGACTTTCTTTAGGACATGAGCTTTCCCTCTCACAGCAGACAGCTGTATGTATCACATTTGTATTGTTTCTCTTATCTCCTTTCCTGTTCTAGCATTGTGTGCTTTTTCCACATTGTCCTGCTCAACTTCTTTTTTTTGCTTTAAGCCTTGGAAGCCCAGTGGAAATGGGATATTTGGCATCTGTCGTCTTTTTGAATGGCAGAGCACTTTGTGACCTCGAGATAGTGCCTTACTAATGAAAGAAGAGGATGCAATGCAAGCAAATTTATAGGCAGTTCCCTTTCTGTAAGTAGCTTCCCCTCTTGGCATGAGGATCGAGTGGGCAGACACTCGACAGTGTTAACATTTCTCTTTGTACCTTATTTTGTATTGAAAGTTCAGAACTGAGTTGTTTGTGAATTTTAGTGGTACTCCCTTTGTACAAGGCTAGAGAACATTAATGAGATGAGATTAATGTGTAACAGGCATGGGAAATAATCAGTGTCTCTAAACAGTGGATGCTGTTATGTTGTAGGCAGAGAAGCCAGAAGTAGAATTAAAAAAAGTGGGAAGTAATGCTGGAAGTATAAAAGCCATGTGTTTGTCTTAGCCAGCACAAGTTCTGAAAACACAAGTCACACATCCTGTGATAAAATTATCTGAATGAGATGAAAAAGTTTTAAATATATTCCCACAAAATCCAGGCAGCAGCACTACGTCTGGCACAGTCTCCCACTTCTCGTACTTGCTGAAGGCAGCCCACCAGATCACCAGAACTGCCTTCTGCTTTTGACAAATAACAACTATTTAGAAGCACCCAGTGAAGAAGATTTCATCTGAATAGAAGCTGCTGATGGTTTGTAAGGAATAGAAACAGTTGTAATTTTCTTGAAGTTGAGAACCTGCCTATAAATCCTTGAAAACATTGAAACAAATCGTAAAAATTACCTATTGAATGGGCCTAGGTTTATGTTCCATGTTGTTAATGTTTCTCTTCTAAAAAATAAAATAGTTGATTTTTTTCATGCAGTTTGCAAGATCCATGGCCTTTATTTCTACCCATTTAGCAAGGTTTAAATGTTTTTCAAATTGCTAGTGAAGGCTGGTTTGAAATTAAACTCAGTGTTACAAATCAGGAGCAAGCTCATAGTTATCTACTACATTTCAGCTCCACTTCACCAGAAGATAGTTTAACCTTAAATAAGAGGCACTTGGCAGGCATCTGCAGGGGAAAACCCTCTGTGGGTGCCTGCTATTTATCTGATAGCCAG
The DNA here is from genome assembly GCA_013396655.1 of Campylorhamphus procurvoides. NCBI lineage: Eukaryota > Metazoa > Chordata > Aves > Passeriformes > Dendrocolaptidae > Campylorhamphus > Campylorhamphus procurvoides. Next base: position 1,025,178 of record WBMV01002889.1, read on the forward strand.
AGCTTTCTGAGGTGTTTTGGACAACTCTGTGTTATTCATTATGTGTGCAAGAATCATTCCTCACTTTTGAAACATGTGACACAGAAGGTCACTTCCGACAAAACAGCCTGCCACTTCTCAAATATGGTTTTGTGAAACCTGGACTCTGTTTTTCAGAATGTGAATGCTGTGATTTGTAGATGCCTTCCTCCTACCCCCCCTCCCAAGTAGTGATCAGTGATGTCTTTAAGTGATAACTTCAGTTTTGTAAAAGCTAGGCCATCTGGAAGTACTTTTAGTTCTCCTCTTACTGTCTCTACTTCTAATCAACCTGTAAAGGCACTAGTAGGATAGAATATTTGTGGAAATAGTGCTTGAGGTGCTGTCTACGTATGGGCCTAGCAATTCATTTTATCTCCAAAAGAAATCATGGCCCATATACTTGGGTCCCAAGGCTGTGCTGCTGCTATGAAAGAAGAGGATGGTCTCTGGCTGTGGAGTAGTGTTGGAAGGTACATTCCCGGGGATAGGTGACCTTCCAGGCTGATTACGGAAGGCTAAAAAATAGTTGTTTCTGGTGGCTTCATGGTGTGGTAGAAACAGCCTGGAGATCTCCAAAACTGTCTAAATACTGAGCTTCTTGCATTGTGTTAAAAGGCTCTGTCCAGTGTCCTGGTTTGGCCTTGAAGTGGAGCACTGAGGGCCAGTGCTTGCCACTGTTGGCCTGTCTCTGGTGCTAATGCTTTTGAAATACTGATGGAAAGAGCTGTCATGGAAGTGGGGCTGATAACAAAATAGGTTCTGCTGTAGCTAACATTCTTGTAAATGAATGGTTTGTGTTGGAAGGGACCTTAAAGATCATCAAGTTCCAACCTCCCTGCTATGGGCAGGGATGGCACCCACCAGGTCAGCTTGCTCAGGGCCCCATCCAACCTGTCCTTGAACATTTCCGGGCATGAAGCATCCACAGCCTCTCTGGGAAACAAGCTCTGAAGCTCTCCTGTGGGCCTGTGAAAGAAAGCTAACTTACTGTGTTATCTCCTTGTGTGAGCGTGCACAGAAAAGTTTATAGCTGCTTGTTGGTGGTTTGGTTTCCTGTAGTTGGGAAGAAGTGAATTGAAGACTGACAGCCAGGAGGCAGAAATACATCTAATGTGTTTGGGATTAAAGTGGTAATATGGAAAAAGAAGAATGTTTGTAATAGAGTAAACCATTTAATTTTTTTATGGTTGGATACAAAACTTAATCCACAGAGGCTCTGCAATCAGTAACAGTAAACTCTTTTTTTCTTCTCTAAAATGTCAATGTCCTTAATTAAGCTGCTTTTAAAATTCATTGTGTTTCCTCACTCAAAAATGGTATGGTGTATTGTAGTGATTGACCTGGTATGTATGTAGTTACTCTTTTGCAAAAAATCCTATGGGGAATTTGGATTTTAAAAAAAAAGCTGTAAATAGCAAAAGCAAAGTTTCTAATGAGGAAGTTGAAAAGCCTAAGTAAACTTAAAACAGGAATAAAAAATGAAGAAAAACAGGAAGCATTTCTTGTCTGTGAAGTAGTGGGCAGACTCTGACCCAGCGACTTTTTGCAGGAATGCTGACAAGTGGTAGCATTTCAGAGTGCCTATTGAGATACATTTAGGAGGGCAGTCTCAACCAAGCTCCACACAGCCTCTTGCTTACTCTGCCCTGCTGCGATGAGGGAGAGAATTGAAGGGGTAAAAGTGAGAAAAGTCGTGGTTTGAGATAACGACAGCTTAATGGGTAAAGCAAAAGCTGTGTGCAGCAGCAAAGCAAACCCAGGCATCCATTCCTCACTTCCCATTGGCAGGCAGGTGTTCAGCCATCTCCAGGAAAGCTGGGCTCCATCACACATAATGTTGACTTGGGAAGACACTCTGAACATCCTCCCCTTCTACCCCTTTGCCCCACCTTTATATGCCAATGATGCTCTCTGGTCAGATGGACCCAGCTGTCCTGGCTGCGTCCCCTCCCAACTTCTTGTGCACCTCCAGTCTGCTCAGTGGTGGGGTGATATCACAGAATCAGCGAGGTTGGAAAAAAGCTCTGAGATTGAGTCCAGCCGATGATCAGACACCACCACATCAGCTAGACCCTGGCACCCACTGCCATATCCAGTCGTTCCTTAAACACTTCCAGGGATGTTGACTCCACCACCTCCCTGGGCCACCCCTTCCAATATCTAATCACTCTTTCTGTGAAGTATTTCTTCCTAATGTCCAACCTAGACCTCCCCTGGTGCAATTTATGTCCTCTCATCCTGTCACTAGCTCCCTGGTAAAAGAGGCTGATGCCACCTGGCAACAACTTCCTTTCAGGTACCTATAGAGAGTGATAAGGTCCCTCCTGAGCCTCCTTTTCTCCAGGCTAAACATCCCTCAGCTGCTCCTCACTTGTTCTCCAGACCCTTCACCAGCTTTGTTGCCCTTCTTTGGACATGCTCCAGCATCTCAATGTTGTTCCTGAATTGAGGGGCCCAGGACTGGACACTGCTTCCTCCTGGATTGCAGGGGATCCATTCTGCTCCCTGTCTACCAGCTCAGATGGCCAGTTACCCTGAGGATAACTGGTCTCACTGTTGAAGATTGAAGCAAAGAAGGTGTTAAGTACCTCAGTCTTCTCATCTTTGGTGACTATATGGCCCCTCTTTGTGGAAGAAAAAGTGGAAGTTTGCCTTGCCCCTCCTTTTGCTACTAATGTATTTACAAAACCACTTTTTATTATCCCTTACAGAAGTGTCCAGATTAAGTTTTGAACTTTTCCCTCTCTAATTTTCTGTCTGCATGACCTAATGACATCCTTAAACACTTCCTGAGTTGCCTACCCTTTTTCCAAAAGTGACATACCCTTTCTTTCTTCCTGGGTGGCTGCAAAAGCTTCCTGCTCAGCCAGTAGGGTTGTATTCCCCACCAGCTGCTCATTTTTTGGCACGTAGGGACAGCCTGGTCCTGTGCCTTCAGGAGTTGTTTCTTAAAGTATGTATTACTTAAAATTCAAGTATGTATTGAAGTATATGAGGAGCAGAAAAGGCAAGCACTGCTCAACAATAGCTAAAACATCCTTGTGTTATCCATGCTGTTTTCAGCACAAATCCAAAGCACAGCCCCATAAACTCTGCCCCAGTGAAACCAGCACACCAAGTTAACTTGCCAGTTCCTTGTTGAGCAATACAAAACATCCAGTAAGTGCAGAGTGACCTCCTGGCCCGCAGAGCCAGTCAAACCGTGCTAAAATACACCTGGCCATGCATTCCTGCCTGGGCTAAGGACCTACTTCTTGGTTTGAAGAGCAGGCTTTGGGAGGGAGGAGGGGCTTTGGAGGTCTCCTTTCTGAGTGACTCTGAAGTTAAGGACCTGGGAACAGACTCTGCTTAGCAAAGTTTCTCTGCATAGAAACGTGGGGTCATCTGCAGTGCCTGTTCCCATGTGGAAAGGAATTGTAAATTTAAGGAAAAAGAATCCGTTTGCTGGTACTGGAAAGAAAAACTAACTGCTTTTAGAACTCAACCCACTGGGCATTAAAGCTGAGAGGTTTCTCCAGCAAGCCAGAAGTGACTGTCGTCCTGGGTTGGGTTGTTCTACAGTCCTGGCTCCTAACTGGCCTCTCTTGATGCTGAGCAATGTTGGACCGCCAAGCTCTGCTGCTGCAGTTTAGTCTTCAGTGCTATTGCTTCCTGCAGAACTCTTCCAAAGTAAATCTGAAGGGTTTTCTTTTTTCCTTTATGGTTTGCTTCCAATCATAGCTTTTCTTAAGGAAATTTGCAAAATGATCACTTCTTTGTAAGTAACAGTTTCAAATTGTCTTTTAAACACAAAGCTTGGATGAGTTTTACATCAGTGCTTACATTTTACTTACTCAGATTTAAATTTCTAGTTTCATTCTTGCATTCCTGCTCTCATTTCAGTACAGGAGCTTTGTAAATTTAACTCTCAAGCACCCTGCCATGTCTTCTTTTCAGTGGACGTGGTGTTGATGCTAGATTTCAGCTGGAGTTCGGGGGAGCATTTGCTCATAGACAGGATGGTAATGTCCCATCAATGCCCTGATTTCTTTTGTCAGATATAGGTGTTTAGATTAAGCATTTTCCTGCATAACTGTGAGATTTCAGAGGGAAATATATACATATTGGTGCCATTTTTTCAGTTTGTGTTGAAGATGCACTCATGATATGCTTGCTGGTCTGGTGTGGCTAAGGTTAGTTCTGTTCATCTTTTACAAGGCTTTTACTACACTTCCAGGCAGCTGAAAATGCATGAACTGCTTGCAGCTTCTGAGATTATCTCCTTTTTCAAGAAATAAACACAGTACATCAAGAGAACTAAATAAAAAAGGTGATCTGAAAAAAGTAAGTCTTATGTAGTTAAATGTAAAAGTTATTCAGGATTGTAGAGACATCAATGGGATCTTTAGCTACAGATAGCTTTGTGGGGATTTGTTTTTTTTATTGTATTATTTTTTATTTTTATTGCAGGTCTAGACAAAGTTTTTGTTGGCAAAAACATACTATGTAGTGTGGTTAGGAGCTTTTTGCTATGTAATGCTTTGTGTTGGTAGCCATAGTATGATTGAGTTTAAAACCTTGGATAGAATTCATGGAGTAAGATTAGTGGTTTTATGGAAACTTTTATTTTGAAACTAAAATTCTTGTGAGTTTAGAAGCTTGATCTTACTTCTATTATTGGAATGGTAAGGTCTGATTTACTCCTCCTAGCAAGAAAATAGTTTGTATTTATGCAGCAGAACAGATTCCAGGTACTCTTCTGCTGCAGAAGACCGGAAACTAGTTAATGGCCTAAATCTTTTAGGTAATAGGAATCTTCTCTGATAATATTTCTTTTCCTTTATATAGGAGTTGTGCAGCTGAAGGCATTGCTGGTTATAGATACCCTAAATATGCATTTAGTTCAAAGACACTCAATTTATGTCTCTTTATAAAAAGTTGATTCCAGCTAGAAATATACGGATTAAAAAAATGTATAAGGCTGCAAATGAAGAAACTAATGTTATGGGGTTCTGACAACAGGTTAAGTTATGTTCACTGAGCAACATCTTTTGCAAGGTCCATTGAGTTGGTAGTAGATGGCAAACCAAACTCTTGGTGCCTTGTGGTGTTCTAGAACCTTTGAACTGATCTGAAAAGTATAGCAAGTGTAGGGAGGGATGAAAGTAGTAAAGAATTTAAAAGTAGCATCATACCTTTAGTGAGACTCTCTTACATTGTAGTTATAGAATAAAATGGAAAGACTGGAGAAGAGAGGTATGGTTATTAGTTTAGAGGAATATGCCAGAGGCAAAGAGTCTGAATATGAGAAAATGTTCATAGGGGAATACCTTTTAGGGATGAGTTTGGGGAATGTAGTGTTTTTTAGTTTGGGGTTTGAGGTGTCTTTATTGTTTGTTTTTCTAAAAGGATCCTTCATGAAGCTGAAAGTCCATCAGAATTCAGAATCTGAAAGCTGAACTACAGCAACGTAATTTGTGGAATACTAGCTTTCATTTCTTTAGCTGCTTTATAGAATACCAATTCCTCCTCAGTCACAAGATGACTGAGTAAAATTCTATCATGTTTATTATGCAGGAGGTCAGATTTGAATGAGGATTACACTTGGCCTCTAGTCTTGCTCTGTAAATGGGGGTTTTTTAATTATTTTTTTTCCTTCCTCTTATATTCTCTCCCATGTAAACATGATTTTCTCCTTCCACTGAGTGTGTCTGATGGGTCTGTCATTGGGAACCAGAAATACAAGTCGTCACTACCAGTTATGGAATGAAAATGGACAAACTACTCTTCAGGGCTGGATTAAAAAAGTTTCTGGGAATATTAAACTAGTTCATGACCGAATAATACAGGATTTGACAAGATGACAGAGGGATGTTTATTATAGTTGAGCGGTGGGTGAGAAGGCTTCATCTGCAGTAATAGGCTTTTTTGGATACCTCTGGGACTCAGAATGCTCTGTGGGATGTAACAACAGATTGATTGGCACCAGTGTGAGCTGCTGGGCATGTGCTTTTAGTGTATCTGCCTTTAGAAAATCAAGCTTTTACTTAAAAGCACGTTTCTCCATAAGCTATCACACCATTAACTGTTAAAAAAACACAGGAGATTTTTACCCATGTTTCAGTTGTGAGTTCTTTAGAGGTGTGCTGTGAGTTAAGGCTACGTGGCTATTGAGGCATTTCTTCAGCACATCAGGAAAACGTGGTGACTCGACTTGTGTTTTGGAGCTTCTACCAGCACATGCCTAGATCGATAACCTTGGAGAACATGAAATAAAACTCATCCTGTAACAGAAAAATCCCCATTATTTTCTGTTTTGCCACTCTTTATTAAATGGGATTTTGTGTGTGCCCTTTCGCTGAAGAAAAGCACATTGCAACAAGCTTCTTCAGATAACACTCAGATGATCCTGTGGATCATTAACCACATCTTACAGAGATTGGCATGTGATGTGCAACACACTACGCTGACATTCTTGCATAACTTCTCAGTGTGCTGTTTGTCCTAACAATGAAAGGCCCATTTAAGTGAACTTCTTTGGAAGAATTGTTTTTTGTTGTGAGTTGTGCCAAAGTATCATTTGTGGAATGTTAATTGAATTGGTGTTCTAATAACAATTAAAGAGTTAGTTGAAACTGCTTGACCTATTGGTATAGTTCAGGGGGGAAAGATGTTCTCTGAAAGGACAGGGACATGAAGGGAGTTGTTCTCCCAGTAAATCAGGGCTTTCCTGGATGGTTTGGCCTGTTATCATTCTGGGTGTATATAGCAGAAAAGAAAAACAGAAAACAGAATTATGAACACTTTTAAATGATAAAAACCATAAAGAGAAGCGAGTTAATAATAGTTGCTGCTGTCATTTATTTTAGCTGGCTGTTCAAGATGAGATGGGATCTTACCACTGCATACAAATATCTTAAGTCCAAGTGTCAGGAGAATAGAGTCAGACACAGTTTAGTGGTGCCCAGTGACACAACAAGGGGCAGCAGGCACAGATCAAAATATGGGGAGTTTCATCTAAATATTAGGAAAAGCTTCTTTACTTTGAGGGTGGTGGAGCACTGGAACAGGCTGCCCAGAGAGGTTGTGGGTCTCCTTTTCTGGAGATACTCAAAACCTACCTGGACATGATCTTGTGCATCCTGTTCTAGGTGAGCCTGCTGCAGCAGCGGGGTGGCCAACATGATCTCCAAGGCTCTAAATTAGCAATAGGCTTGAATCTGTAAAGAAACAGAGAGCTTTACTTTTATCAAAGTTATTAATCCTTCTTCAGGGAAGACTTATCTTTCAGAATGTAGGTGAAACGGCTAGAATTTTAGGGCAAAATATTTTACATACTTGTTGGTCCTTGCTCTAACATCCTTTTTTATTTAAACAAATCTCATTTATGACATATTAGTTAGCTTTAGTTTAGTTATTATATTTAAAGGAGAGTGGAAAGAAGTAGGCTGAAAGAAATCTGATTGCAGCTTTTTTTCATTAAATGTATTTTAGGTATAAGTGTAGTGGAATTTCCATTTCCAGTAAGTAAGCACCCTCATTTACTTTATTTTGGATGCCTTCTAGGGATTCTTTTTGTTTATAAAGATTCTGCATTAATTCCTTTCTTGGTGGCGATTGCAATTCAAAAGATTGAATTCATATTCTGCCTTTGAGTGAGGAAAAAGAGCAAAACCTGATACAGCATATGGTGTGTGGTGGTTTAGTTTATTTTTTTCCTCTGGAGCTTGTCTTTATACTCTTTAAAAACTTAACACTTCCCCATCTTTGTCCTGTTCTACGTATTTTATGTGTGGGGTTTTTTTTGTTTTGTTTTGTTTTGGTTGCTTTTTTTTAATGTAGTAGAGTGTAGCAAGACATGATTTGTTTTTTTGTACCCTTAGATAAAGCAGGGGAAGAAAGAGTGATTTGCTTTTCTTAATGCACACTAGTAGGTGCTGCTGTAGACTAGACTTCCAGAGGGTAGTTGTCTTGTCAGAATGTTAATAGCTAATTTAGATGCCTGAAAGAACGTTGGCTTTGTTTTGTAAAGGAATAGAAATAAAGGACTAGTTTTGTTTTTTTCCCTTGCATATTAAGTTGGATACAGAATCCCTAGTAGTAGGCCTTGATGCTTGGTAATGCTAATAATCTCATCCAGCTTTTCCTGAATACTGTCTTAGATTTTCCTCTTATTTAAAGAAGAATATATTAATATCTATTAAATACATATATATAAATAGATACATATTAAATAGACCTTGTGGGTCCCTTCTAACTAGGCATGTTCTCTGAATCTGTGATTAGTTTGCCTCCAAAGAGAGAAGATAAGATTTATGCTCTTTCTGAAAAATTTGTTTCCAACAGCCCTTCAGTTATTTATCACTGTGTATTTTTCCTATATTTTGATTTCTATCATAATTTAGATTCCCTAATAATACACTTTACATATCTTTTCGGAAGTGTTTTATCCCAGACTCAGTTGGATCACTGATGGTAGTTTAGTAGACTTCTAAAAAAATTATCTCACTTTAATATTTTTATTTATGTTGAAGGGTGCAGCTCAGTTTCTCAGGATAAAAGCCTTACTGTGGAACCATAGCTCATAAATTTTGGGTTATAGTGCCAAGGCATTTCCTGTTTTATCAAATCTTTCCTCTGCTTCCAGTTAGACAACTAGTTGGATTTTCTTGAGTAACTTTATCAGGCTGCCCAGGCAAAAATCAGATCTATTAAATTGAATATTTTAGTATTTGGTAGACTTCTATAGTCTGCCAGTGGATTGTATAAGATTTCTGAATGTGAATTCAGAGGGGACTAGATTATAGTGTCAGTGATGTAAAACCACTTCCAGATCAGGAAAATAATGTTGCGTTCCTCCTGTATAATAGCACACTGAACACTTGAGATCTGCCTTTTATTCAAATGTCATGGAGTTAACTGTGTTAGAAAGCATCTTCTGCTTCACTTCTTACAGTTCATAAGACTTTCTCATCTGTGGCAGTCAGCTCAAATACATCATTGGTTCCTCTGAATCTGGGACTTTACTCCATTTGGATATCATGATCTTTTTTATGGGAAGATATTTGTAGCTCTTGAAAGTGATGTCCTTAGTTTATTTGCCTTTCTGGATGCCAGTCTCCAGGGGAGGAGAAGCAGCTCATGCAGTACATTTCCTTTATCTGTATAAAAGCAGCAGGATAAATACTTAAATGCTATCAGGCTTGGTTCTCAGTAACTTTGGACATAGGTTTGTGAATAACCTCTGCGAGAAGGACTCTGTGTGTTTGTTGGTTGGAAGAAGGAATCGTGTGTGCAACACAATGGTGCTTTTATGTGTTTTTATGTTTTAAATCAGAGTGAAAAGAAAAATGTTATAAAGACTGAAGTTGTGTCAATTGTTTCTGTTTATTGTGAAATTGTTTTTGAATAACTTCCATTTTCTAAGGCCAGATCTGAGGGGGTTTAAGTAATTCATAGATAATGATTATGCAGTGGATAAGTTCTAGCCTTTCTAGTCATCAATTTTTATGTCCAAGGGACCTATATGTTAGTGGAGATGTGGTATTTCTAGGACAGTAATTAAAGCTGACTGATGATTAGGGCTCAGTTTGATCATGATTTCTTGTCTTGCCTAAGCAAGAAGGAGATGACTGCTCCTGGTTTATGTGCCTTGGTTTCTCACACTGAGCTGCTGTGCTGCAGAAGGAGCTTTATAAGACTAAAATGATTCAAGTTTGTAGAGTGGTGAGGTTTGCAGGGTCTTTTCAATTTCAGACTCCTTCAGAAATCCAAGTATTTGTTCATTAAATAAAAAATGAAATGCAGAGATTTAAGGGGAGAGGTGGTCTCTCACAATTTTAAATCTTTTATTATGAGATAAAGACTCCTGACTTAGCAATTCAGAGTAAAGTATGTTTAAAAGTGGAGTAAGCTTGTCTCAGTCATATATTCCATTGAGCCCACTTTCTTGCCTGGCTATTTTTGATGGGTTTTTTCTTTGGAGAGACGTATTATTTTCCTTTGTTCATTGTTCACTTAACCCATGTGGTTGTTATTTTCTTCTTCCATGTGTAACTCTTTCTACTTTAAAACATGAAAGTGAAGCCCTTTGGGTATTAAGATCAGCACTTTCCTATGTTTATGTTATATTCTGCTTTGGCCAAGATATCCATATCTAATTTTAATAACTTAAATAGAAGCTCCTAAAATAGGGCGCAGTTCACACCTTGAGTGTTGATTCATATCTAAGTAATGAGCATAAACAAAATAAATGCCATGTTGTTTTTTAGTAGAGCTAGACATTGGTTGTATTCTGAAACTTCAATATATGCAAGTATCTTCTGTAATGTGGCTTTGTGAATGTAAAATACTGGGTGAAGGTGCAGCTTAAATAGATTTTCTGGTTGCTCATCTGTAATTGTTTTAGTGGTTGTTTTTTGGGGGGGAAGTTAAGGGTGGGTTTTTTTTCTTTGTTTGAGTTTGTTAGTTTAATTATTTAGTTTTTTTGCCTCAGAGACTTTCACTCCTTTGGGAATTTTGTCTTGAAGGAAAACCTAATGTTGGCATTTTTCTGAGAGATCAGGAAATCATGTATTCGGACAGCTCCTGGATATGTGGAAATTGAACTCTCCAGTGCTTTCTGACTCATGTTTCCACTAATTCCTACGTATGTCCTCCATGTTAATCCTTTGGGATGGAGAGCTTTCTTTTTTATCCCCAAGTAACCACAGGCTTCTTAATAAAGCTCCTGACTTCAAGGGAAATGTGATAAAGCCACCTACAAGAAATAAATACCAATCTTGAACGAGGTAATAAAGAAGTCTGACTTCATCACTGTCAAAGCTTGACAGTCTGACTCACATGTGGGCAGGAGAATTTTCCTGAAACCTTTAGGGACCTTTATGGGTGGTTTGATAGTCAGTACATATCTCAGTATACGTGCACAAACAGAAATCTCAGTTCCCAGCAAAATTGTTTTCCCTGATGTCCTTTAAAGGGTCATAACTTTACTGCATTGTCTGCAAACAGAAGGAAATATTGTTCCCTTTTCAAAAGGGAGCTTCTTTGTCTGCTTTTGTGATCATGCGGATGTTCCTGCTGAGGTAACCCGAGAGCATAAGGGTCACCCCTTGAACCTTCATCCACTGCAGCTGAATCCTCAGAGCTCATTTCTTTTTCATACTGATTTCTGTGCTGTATCATGGGTGTCATACTTTCTCTTTTCTTTCCTCTTGTAGCTGACTCCCTAGGGCACAGTTCCTGTTTCTCTCCATGTGCATTCAAGTTCAGACTCTTGTAAAAGAGAAAGAGAATTTGAAAGGCAAAACCTAGCCAATCCCTTGTGTTTGTGTTAATTCCTCTCTACTGTTCTGATTACAATGCTGTTTAAATCACAGTGAAAATTGTTGTTGGAAGATAGCTGGGTTATGGATTGGTAACTTCCTGGATAACTTTGCACTCTTGTTCAATTTTAATGCGATGTAAACATGCCTCTGTAGCCCACTTTGTGTACTTTTCCCTACTACTTAGTTACTTTAGGAACTCAGAATTTAGGCTGCTGCTTAGACTGGTATCAGAGTAGCAACAGTACTTTATTCAGTACTTTATGAAGGATCTTTTTAGCTCCTTAGTATTTGTTGTGTTTTATTCCTCAAGACTAAAAGTAACAACCTGTTTTGCATTCTTGTATGCACTCAACAGTGACAGCTTTAAAACTTGTTCTTCTGGTAGAAGTTTTCTTGAAAGAGTGTGGGTGTGTGGGCAGTTGTGCCACTTCAGAAGCTGTGATGAGAACCTTTGAAGTGGTGGTAGGTAAGGAGCATTCAAATCTGGCTGGAGGAAGTCTTTTATTCTTGTAAACATCTATAGGGACTTCACAGGCTACTTTACATACCACCCTCAGGGGCTGCTGGGCAGGAGGAGAGCTCCAAGAGGGAGATGGAGGCGTTGCTGCTGCACGTGGACCCTGCAGCTGGTGAGGAATGGGGATGCTTGGTGAGGCCGTGGTGCCATCCAGGGAAATCATTCACAGGGACTGCTGCCTTCCAGCACAGAGGTCAGAGTACTGTAGGAGGCTGTCTAGACCAAAGCCTAGGCCTTAAGTTCAGGTCTCAGCACACTTTACATCTAGCCTTTCTTGTTTATCAGGCTGGCCTCTTGCAAGGTCTACTTTTTACTTCTTTCTCCTTTGAGTTTCTTATGAATTTTATGGTGCTGAGATCCATTTGGCTCAAAATTCTTTGACTTTTTTATGATGACCATCATAGGACTTTGAAAATGCTTGGGGGCTGCACAGTTCCTGAGTGTGTGAAGTCTCCAACAGGACTTCTTGCTGGAAGAGCCTCTGAAAAGTTAATGGTGATGCAGGTAGGGATGTAGGGTTGTCGAACTGCTGTAAATAAGGCAAAATGTAAAGGTGGAACGAAAAATAGAAATTAGTTTTTGGATGTTTTGTTTGAAAAAATTTCCCTGATGTTCTGCCTTTGTGCTTGGTTTGGTGGTTCTCGCAATTCCTTTGACTGCAAATTACTTCATAGTTCTGCCACTCTTACCTTTTTTTTTTTTCTGAAAGGATGAAATTGTCTGATTGTTGGATTCAGGGCTTACCATTTAATTTAGCTACTTATATAAAAAGGAATGTGGTTGGAGTGGGACCAGATGTGTCCAGGGAAAGAAAGAACTGGCTGTAAGAAGGCGATGGCTATTCTCATGCAGTAGGATTTTCAAACTCATGTCTGATACTATTTTGCCTGACACCTTGAGGACAGATATTAGTTTAAATACTTTGTGTAGTTTTGGGTTTTTTTTCCTACATTTAGAGTTGTTCCAGCCCTTAAGGTCAGAAGTGGTCTGTACAAGGAAACTACTGCAAACATGCATTATGTATTTTTTTCTGTGTGTAGATTGTTCTGTGGGGGTGAGAAAGGGAGACTATCCATTATTCGTCTGGCACAATTAATCCCTTATGCAGGGTAAATTCTTACCATTTCTTTCCCCTTTTCAACAATATATTAGTTGTAGAAGTAATCAGTTGGTAGCTACTATGTAAAAGTGTCATGGTTTATATTATGCTGTGCAAGATTAGATTAGCAAATGAATTCCACGAAACAAATAATAGTATTGTTCTAGTAGTCATTGTAGCAAATGATTCGGGGGGCTGGATTTTATGGCTTAGGCAACTGAAGTGGGAGAATAGGGGAGGATACATGTTCCATTGTGGTTTCCAGTATAATCAGGCTTCAGATGAAAACAAAATTGGTCACAGCACAAACGTTTGCTGAAAAATTGGAGACATTTAAAGACTTAGTTGCAGTGCAACTGAAAGCACAACTTTAAACATGACATTGGAAGAAAAATTGCAAAAGCACTGACCTTCTCCCTCTCCTGTATCCCAGTTTCCCTTGCCCTTATCCAACATACCTAAAAAGAGCTTAGCTATACCTTTTTTTTTACCTCCTTTTCTTCCTACTTACCAGATCATTAGTTAGAGAATTTCTTTTGTTGAGGGAAAGAAAATAGGAAATTGTACAAAACTACACAGAAGCAATGCTCCATAAACTTTTCCTAATGGTTTTCTGAATGCTGTTCACTGAACTTTTGACCTCTGCAATGTCATATAACACCTACTACCAATTATTCCCTTTGCAGGAAGGTATTTAAATTGCATGCAGGATTTTGATGTGAAATTCTCATTTTCCATGTGATGAGATAGAGTAAATAGTTGTTCTTAGTTGCCTTCTCAGTATTAGACCTGATTTTATAGACATCTGTTTCTATCCTTTTTTTTTCAATCATTCACCAGCCTAAGAAATCCCACAGTTTTGCCTCATGCAAATGTTTCACATAGCTCTGAACATTCTCACCAGCTTCCTTTGACACCTCTTTATGATGAATTCTGCACCTTTCCAGATCTATTTCTCTGGCCATTATGAGTTTCACTCAGTGTTAAAAGTTAAAGGTGAGCTCTGGATTTCATGTTCTATTTTGACATTTTCCAGTTTTGTTTTATGAATACCGATGAACAATTTGTCTCTCTTTGTCTCATCTTTTTGATGTTTGTTGAAGGACTTACTGCAGTGATGGTTCTGATCCCAGCTGAAGTAGATTCTGAGTTCCTTTCATAGTGTGCATGTTCATGTGCAGATGTGTTTTCCCAACATGTGCTGACCTACATTTTTCAGCATGAATTTCTTCTGCTTTTTCTAATCTGCAGTCTTACAAGAATTTCATGATGCTGTAACTCATAGTGGTCAGTATCTTTGTGCAGAAGATGAATGTAAGCAGTTCCCTTCCAGATTCTCTGTAAATGGAGGCTCTGTGCAAAGAGATTGTATGAAAAGAGAGTGTAATTGCCTCATTTCTCTTTTTTTCTCTTTATTCATTCATACTTCTGTAGTGACCTAAGGCTGATGCTGATGGCTGGTTGAAATCTCGTGTGTTTTATCTGTTTCATGATCAAGTTTTGGGGAGTAAAGTGAATGCCCTACACCATATTCTACATGTAGCAGCTATATGGGGAAAGTAGCCATTTTCAATAGGAACACAGTGGGTTTTTTTGCCTTATTTCCCTTAGTCCCATTGCAATTACTGAAGAACATTGTTTGCTTCCCAGAATTTAAAGAAGAGTCAATTTTGTCTTCCAAGAAATGAATTTGAAGGACACTGTCAAGGCTTAGTAGGAGGTGCTGGAAGATACCCACTGAATGACAAGGAAGAAAAGTTTTAGCTGTTGGTTATTGAGCGATGGTCAGGGCAACTTAAAAGATAAATTACTTCGAATGTATTGAGGTTTTTCTGTATTATGTGTGTTTACTACTGTAAAAAGTGTGAGTACTTGTGGTGGGACAGATGCCTATCAATACAGGCTGTATACTGCAACAAGGGTCTTTTCCTGCAAAGCCAGTGTACCTGAGAACCATGGGTGTGTAGCTCAGACTAAACAGCTTACGAAATCCTTCAAAACCTATGCAGAAGTTGGTAACTGATTTTGATCCAGATTTCTGAACTGGATGTACTTGAAAAAGTGTATTGAATTTATAGGAGTAATAAATTCTAGCAGGATTTGAAACAGTAGAACTTTTTTGCTTATAAATGGTTAAATAGGTGGATGGACCATCTGTGGGTGCAAGCAGGGTTGTAGTTAATATGACATACGTCAACTAGTATGCAATTTCATAAAAAAGCCCCAATGTTTTTTGCTTTCACCAAGTGTGAATGCTGTGTGAGCTTGCTTGCTCACTCGTCTTTACAGAGTCCCTGCTCTGAGATTGAGAGAGCAGTGAGCAGAGCTGCACTCTTAAGGAAAAGCAGAAGGAAAAACCCCAAAATGCTACAAATACTGTATTTTTACCTTTACTGCTTCATACAGACTTGTGAAATTGGCTTATAATTCCTTAAGCTCTTTTACTTGCTTAATAATGTGGCTTCCAGCACAGTAACATTTTGTTGTTTTTAAACCTTTGCCAGGACGGGAGCAGTTCCATGGCCTTGGGTCCATGTACTGCAGAGGAGCAGCTGCTGTGATCCTCACGTACGATGTGAACAGCTTCCAAAGCCTGACAGAGCTGGAAGAAAGATTCTTGGCACTGACAGACAGTGCAAGTGCTGACTGCATTTTTGCTATTGTTGGAAATAAAGTTGACCTCAGCGATGACTGTACTTTACCACCGGAAGAAAATAGACCCGAGAAGTCTGTAGCCAGCTGTGGCTCAAAGGTGCGAAAACAAGTCCGTGTAGAGGATGCGATTGCGCTCTACAAAAAGATACTGAAATACAAAATGCTAGACGAGAAGGATGTTCCAGCAGCTGAGAAAATGTGTTTTGAGACCAGTGCAAAAACGGGATACAAGGTGGACCACCTCTTTGAAACTGTGTTTGAGATGGTAGTCCCAATAATTGCACGGCAGAAAGCTGAGGGGCCACCGCAAACTGTGGACATCACGGACTACAAGCCAGCAAAAAGGACAAAATCAGGTTGTTGTGCCTGAACCATTTAGATGACCCAAGAAAAGGGGAGGGAATGTTCGCTCCAGCAAAAGGAGGAGTAAGAAGTGCTTGCAGTTCACAAGAAAGGAAAAGTCAAAGAATAAATAGACTAAAATTGTGTATGCAAAAAAAAAAAGAAAAGAAAAACAAATTTTCTGACCATTAAAGGCTTCTGGGAAGCTTTGTGTATAAAAATGGGAATGCAAGTGAAATTACGGAGTAAGACTTGCCAGTTTCCATGGGTTCTGATTACAAATGGTGTGTTAGTACAATTTGTAGCAACAATCATTTGGACAGTTTTGAAGGGTCTGCTTTTTAGTGACTTGCCATTTCATGTTGCATGTAAATGATCTGTTTGTGTACTCTTGACAACTTTCACATGATTATCATCTTTTCCCTTATGATTCTAACTTCGGATGATTGGACGCACGGTACTTTTTTATTCTTAAGAAAACAATGACAATCCAGGTATAATTTATATTTGTAGCTAATAAATGAACTACAGTCTTTTTATGGTAGACATGACAGTGTATGATTCAGAAGCTGAACTATTAAAATCACAGTGGATATGTACTGTTAACTTGGAGACTTTATTAATGTGAATCCTCCTTCCATAGTGGGCTTCCATGTATTAACAAGCAGCATCACAGCTCTTGCTGCTCTGATTTTAAGTTGCAGGAGGAAGTTTTTTTGGTTAATTTTTGTCTTGTAATTCTTTTTAATGTAGATAGCAAAGTGGGTTTTTTGGGAAGAAAGCCACCTGTTTTGTTTGCATTTTTGTAAAGACCTCTTTCTAGCAGCCTATAAGAATACCACTGCATTGAGTGCCTGTGTTCTGTCTCCCTACCCATTCCTCCTTAGTTGTGTTCAGGCAGAACTGCAGCTTTGATTTTTATCAGCTATGCATGACATTACTACCTGGAGTAGTAATTGCCTCTGCCTGGAGGGAAGTGAACACTGATATTTTCTGATGTGAAACTGGCTAATGCAGGAGGAGGGGAAGACAAACTGCCTTTTGTGGAGTAAAAAACACATGAAGAGGTACCTGGGTTCTCTCCTGACTGCAGTAAAAAGGAGGGGCCAATACTTAGTACAGCTCCTACAGCTCTTGGCTATGACAAATGCATGCAGTGACCCAGGAACTGTGACCAGAGTGAGGTACTTCTGGTTTTTAAACACATCCCCCCCTCAAAAAAACCCCTACTCCTCCCAGACAATAAACCTCACAGATGCAGCTTGCATATTTTCAGTTGTGCAAGTTCTTGTGTGGGAATTCCTTCATCTTCCTTTAGATGCTTCTGGTGTAATTTTCTAAAACTAAAAGGTTAGTTTTTCTTACACTTTGTCATTGCCCTTCTCTGTCCCACCCAAATCACAGTTGTTCAGTGCGTGGGGAGGTAATTCCTAAATGAATAATGAATTATTACTAAGGATATTTAAAGCATTTTTTTCCCAAAAGTACATCCTCTTGAGCAAATTGCTGCAGAGTAGTAGCTTTATTTTCTGCTTGCAAGTTAATTCATAGTACACATATCATGGGGAAGAATAGTTTGAGAGAAAAACCACTGAATGTTAAACAACAGATTTATAGAATAGTTTGGGTTGAAAGTGACCTTTAAACGTCATCTAGTCCAATCCTATGTGCGTTGAGCAGGGATGTCTTCAACTCAGTCAGGTTGCTCAGAGCTCTGTCCAATCTAAAATTACATGTTTCTGGAGGTGGGGCATCTACCACCCCTCTGGGCATTCTGTTGCATTTTTTTACCACCCTCATTGCAAAAAAAAATTAAAATCTTCTTTATATCTAGTCTGCATCTACACCCTCATGGTTTAAAATCATTACGCCTTTTCCTGTTGCTACAGGCCCCACTAAGGGTTATCATCTTTTGGGTTTGCTAGGGCTTTGCAGTTCAACACCTCCCAGCCTGTCAGACTAAACAGCACCTGAGCTATTGTATATAAAAATGTGTACAATTAGAAGCCCTCTAGCTATTAACAAAATTCCAGGGTCAGTATCTAGTCTTCCTTCAGGACTGGGAAAAGGCAAGCAGGCTACAACCTCAGTCTTGTTTGTGACCAAAGCGATCTGGTGACACATCTGTGAGAGGTCCCAGCGCTGGCTTTGCTGTGTCTGTTGACATCTGAACCTGCAGCATGCACTGATAGCAAGGTCAGGCTTTTTGGGAGATCCTTGGGGGATATACACCTGGAAGGTACAGAACAGGAAAAATATTTGCAAATTTAGCATCTCAACACTTTGAGAGGTATAAATATTCAGTTGCACCAGCCTTTGATTAATATAAAATCTTAAGGAATTCTTACAGTCTTTCTAAAAGCTCCAACTTGGGTGTTTTCACCAAAGAAGATGACACAGAAACCAGTCTTGTGTGCTGCACTTTTGCCCTTAGGGCTACACTTGTCTGGCATGACGTTTGTGGGTTTTTAGTGTTGCTGGCTATTGTTCCTCGAGAAATGTCTGGGTTATGATGGGTTGTCACTCCACCAGCCTGTGAGAGATCATGGGGTTGCACAGCAAAACCTGTGAATAACACAGGGGAGCTATTGATGAGAGACCAGGAGAAGATCCAGGTTGCTCAATGTGCATTCTAGCCCCATTTCTTTTTACTACCTTCTGAAGGCAGATTCTGCCTTCAAGAAAAACTTGAAAGTTTCTGGAATTTGATGTTGGAATTTTTTTTTTAATTTATTAATAATTTAAACTGATAGAGATGAGCTCTGTTTTTACAGCCCAGTGTTGATGCTCTGTCTGCTGCAGCAGTGCCTGTGCATGTCTGCAAGCAATTCTTCAGGTCTGCAAGCATTATTAGATAGCACTGTTCAATCCTCAATACTGACATTGCACGGAATATTTTTTTCTGTTTGGTGGTGCTGAGGGGTTTGTTTGGTTTGGTTTGGTTTGTCTTGTGGGTTTTTTTGTTTCTTTGTTTTAACATCATAGAGTACAGTATGGCCTGTATCCTAACATGAATTAATTAATTTCCCTGTTGCTTCTGCAGGTGGATCCTGATATTCCAGCACTGCTAAAGACATCTTTTTGCAGCTCTTCCCCCCCACTTCCATATTACATAACTTTACTGGAATAATTCATCTTGGCCTACTGATGGGGAAGGGCAGTGAAACTGCAGGGTTGAGACTGGCAACACAGGAACTGCACATAAGCACCCTTGTTTCTAACTCTTGTTGCCTGAACAGCCTCCCAGCCGACGTACTTGGAGCACAGCAGCTGTAGGCTGGGCCACTGGTCATGCTGGGCTGGGGCTGATAGTGGCTGTGCCACGCACTGGTCCACTGTCAGCACTTCTGCACCACACTGGCTGCAGCACATTTTCCTCCATTGCTGTGAGGTCTCTTTCCCCATTAATAACCTCACTGTGTTGCCTGCAGCTGGGTTGGTTGTGGTGATGCTGCTGAAGCCAAGGGAAACCCTCCCTGCCAGGACTCATGAAGGCATGGACCGGGGACTCTGCCTGCCCTGCCCTGGAGGGGAAACTCATTTTACAAACATTTGTTTTCCCCTCCCTGTTGTGTCTGGATTGTGTGAAGTGATCGGATAGTGAAATAACAGAGATGTTATTTTTGGCCATGTTGAGTGAATGTAAGCTACAGGCCTGCCCATGCCCAAGGTGATGGCTGGGTCAGGCTGTGACCCATGGGCAGGGAGGGATGGCAGGGTGAGTGGGTGAGGATCTGTGCCAGGCTGTGACCCATGGGCAGGGAGGGATGGCAGGGTGAGTGGGTGAGGATCTGTGCCAGGCTGGTTGGGAAGGATCCATCCTGCTTCCTGCCACTAAGGCACTGATGGTGCAAGACTGAGGTTGCCATTGGCCCTGGACAACTCCAACAAGGCTTCAAGTCTTGTGGGGGCCACAAAATGAGCCAAAACTTCCTCAGTTCGCATAGGGCTGGCAGAGCTGCTCAGTTGCCTCCTTTGGCTTAGTTACATTCTTGCCCATTATCACCATGGGAAGGTTTCCTGCCTGTTTTTGCTTCTCTGCTTGTCAGTCAGGGAATGCACTGATGTTACTTATTTCCCTTGTCCAGTACCTCTTGCACTGTTGCGTCCCAAATATCTGCGGGGCCAGACCCCCACTCAAGGAGGGCAGGTGGCCACTCTGGGTGTGCTGCTGGTCCCCACGTGGTTACAGGGTCAGATGCTGCCTGCACTGGGGCGCTGTTGGCACATCAGCAGTGACCCCTCAGCCTCTCCCCTGGCAGCAATCTGACACCTTCCATGGCAAGGTCATGTTTACTGCTTGCTGTTTGCTAATTTTATGTTTCTGGCAGCCATGGACAAGCCCTGTCATGTAGGGTGTGAACAAACTTGGCTTATTTGGTTGATAGGCTCGAGAAAATAATTGGTGTCAACTTATGTTGCTATCTTGACTTCACTATATCTGTATTGATATTCTGATGCACTATTACCTACAGAAGGGGGATATAATCTCATTTACCTTCTCCAGGATCAGGAACATGTTATACTTCAGCATGTTTTCAAATAAGAAAGTGTAGGAAGCAAAGAGCATGCTTTGAAGAAAACGGTTTGGTCAAATGGAGGCAATACACTTGGTTTTTTTACATCCGAGGCTGCAGCACTATAGTTCAGTCAGAAGACTGTTTTGTTTTGCTCTGAGTTTTTCCTTGATAAGAATGTTTTAGCTTCCTGAAAGTGGGTTTTAGAATCACAGAATCATGCAATGTTCTGGATTGGAAGGGATCTTAAAAATCATCTCCTTCCAACCCCCTGACTATGGGCAGGGACACTTTCCAATCGGCAAGGTTGCTCAGAACCCCATCCAGCCTGTCCTTGAACACTTCCAGGCATGGGGCATCCACAACATCTCTGCGCAACCTATTGCAGTGTCTCACCACCCTCACAGTAACCAATGCCCTCCCTCTGTCCAATTGAAATCAACCCTCTTTCAGTTTAAAACTGCTGCCCCTTGACTTTTTACTACAGGCCTTGGTAAAAGGTCCCTCTCCACCTTGCTTATAAGCCCCCTTTAGGTACTAGAAGGCTGCTTTAAGTTCTCCCTGGAGCCTTCTCTCTTCCAGCTGAACCACCCCAGCTCTTTCAGTCTGTCTTCATAGGAGAGGAAGTAAACTTGCAGCTAAGACTCAATTCGAGTAAGTCAGTTCCTCTCCATGGAGTGCTCCAAATTAGCTCACAAAGAGAAATCCTCTGTCTGCTGCAAGTATTCCATGTGTTTGTGTGCAAAAGCTCCCTCCCTTTTTCAAAGAAGTGATTGCGCAGGTTTTGGAGAAACACAGCTGTGAGTACACAGACCTGAAGCACATGATGTACACAAAGTACAGAAGTTCAAGCCTGCTTGGCACCTTGGGTAGGGGGGTTTGGGGTTGGTTTAATTTTTCCTGCACCATGATGGTGTGTTCAATTCAGTGCTGTGGTGGGACCACTCTGAACAAACTTAAGAACTGCCTATGTGAGTCAGAGAAAATGGAGAGGCAAAGCAAATGTTGGTAGAAGATCTGTCTGCTGAAGGTTTATGTACAAAAATGTTCAGCTTCATAGGATGATTAGGCAACATATTAGCTATGAAAATCCAAACAGTGTGCTGTTGTTTTTACAGATTTGTACAGCCTCCACTCGAATTCTCTTTGAACACGGAATGTGCTGCACTGCCAGATCTGCACGCTGTACATCTCACAAGTGATAGTTGTGTGATCATCCCACAACCACTGATGCCTAGCAACAACCTGGAAGTTGTCTGTTCTTGGGTATTTGTTACTGCCACATGTAATTTAAAAGAATTGGCAAATGCAGAATAGATTTAGCTCATGTTGACTACAATGTCTTCTGTTCTAAAAGTTTTATTTAGTTGAAACAAATAATAGTGTGATAAGTTTGTTTAGGGGCTGCCTTTCAGAACAATATGGCCAGAGAGCTCATTTCAAGCTCAGGTAATTTCCCTGTTTATAGATACATCTAATTATATGTGCAACTGGTTTAGGTTAGACACTGTCCTAGCTAAGTATCGGAAGGGAGCCTACAAGAAACCTGGATAGGGACATTTTACATGGACATGTAGTGAAAGGACAAGGGCGAATGGCTTCAAACTGAAAGAGAGTAGGTCTAGATTAGATATTAGGAAAAAAATTCTTTAATGTGAGGGGGGTGAGGCACTGGAACAGGTTGCCCAGAGAAGTTGTGGATGCCCCATCCCTGGAAGTGTTTAATGCCAGGTTGGATGGAACTCTGAGCAACCTCATCTAGTGGAAGGTGTTCCTGTCCATGGCAACACCTTGGAAGTAGTTCATCTTTATGGTCCCTTCCAACCCAAACTACCCTAAGCTTATAGGATTCTAGGAACTTCTTCTAGGATTCTAGAAACTTTAACTTAATTTATACTTTTATATTTTTTGTGGAGGTAACACTTGTCAAATTTGGTAATGTTGGTTTCCTGAACATCGTAGAGCCTGAATAACAGGTTGTTTTACTCTGCAACATCACAATTTATTGGCTTAAATTGTTCTAACAACAGATGAAATACTATTTTAGTTGTTTGGCTTAAACAAGCAGTTTTAGACACACAGCTTCCCTCTTGGATCTTTTTAAGTGCCGTGAAATAAATAGGTGTATTCCTGGTTGAAAAGTTTGAGTTTCTGTGGGAGGAACATTCTGGGAGTGCTTTTTTAACTCCTTAGGTGCAAATAAAGTAATTCATCAGAGCAGTCCACATGCACAGTATAGAAAAGCACAGTGTACAAAATAGAAATCACCAGCAAATAAAGGTGTAGAAAAAAACCCAGGTTTTATTTATGATATAGCAATGATGGAATGTAATTATAAAAGCCAAGAAGCACCCAAAGCAGGAACGAGGTGAGCTATTGAAAAATCAACTGTAGTTGCTATAAAAGTTTCTTCTTTCGCTTCAATTTTAAACATTCAGGTATGTCATCAGATTATGCAAATACGAAATTTTCATCTGATTCTTTTTTTTCCCACTCTCTTGCAGTGGTGACAGACACCTTTGGGCTAAATTACTTCTTTCCACAGAAGGAAAGAGCTTGCAATTCTGTCTATTTATCAAGCCTTTTCTATGGGAAATGATGGTGCCAAATAAATGCCTTGCTTCCTTCCCCTTCGCTTTTGCAAGGATGAGTATGTGCAAGTTGGGATGGTCGTCATCCCATTGCCACATGTCCCCAGCTGCAAGGACAGCGTGCCTTCAGACAGCCAGCTGGCAGGTCTGTAACTTCTGTGTTTGAAGGTCATGTGGCATCGAGCAACGTGCTCTCCTGCAAAGCCTACCCTGTGTGCAATAGCTGCTCCAGCACTACGTGGCTAAAGTCTGCTTGTGATGAGTCGCTGGATTTCAGAGGCGGAAAGCTGCAATGAAAAAACCAATTGGTGCTGCGGCTTTGTGGGTGGTGTGACACAGATGAAACGTCCACAGCACAGTGGAGCAAGAGATCCTTTGGCCTGGGGTATGTCTAGAAAAAAATCATCAAGCTCATAAAATAAAATACTGATCTTCATCATACAGACTCCTAAACAAATAGGAAGAGTTGCATTTTGTGGTTACTATTTCTGGGAGGCCTGTAGGCTTCTCTGCTATTGGTAGTGGTTAAGTGTTAAAGCATGGTGAGTCTCGAAAAAAACAAATACAGTAAAAAGATGATTGTTTTGTGTGTGTTTGAAATGCCTAAGCATAAAGTACTAAAATCAAAGTTAGGTTTCAGTGCTGGACATAAGCATTTTAGACCACAGTATATTTTCAGTATTTTGTGAGGGCTTAGTACTTTGATCACCCTGTGTTAATTTATGGAACTGCAGTTGTTAGTGTTTACTGCTGCAACAAATGCAGTAAATAGAAAGCTACATATATTCTGTTAAAGTAAATGTGGCGACTATCTGTCCAAGGTAAACATCTATTACTGAAGTTTTTCTGGTGTTTCAAAGCTGCAAGTATTTCTATCATTTGACAAATGATGTAATATTAGACTAGCAAAAAAATGTGTATATATACTGCATAGTAGGAGAACACAGCACTAGATCTGTGTGTTAGTCTTAATTTGCTTTTACAGACAATTACAAAAATTTGTTTCCATTCAGCTTTTGAGGTAATAAGTTAAAAAAAGCACCAACATGATCTATTTAGTTGTCTAACCATCACAGAAGGCTCCACTGTATAAGAACTACATGATGATGTGGTTCCTTATACTGTGAAAGACTTCTATAAGTTTTTCATACAGACTTGACATCTGCTGATATGGCTTCGGATGAGTCCTGCCTTGAGTGTATCTGCTGAGGGCTTGCTTTGGAAGGGTTGGTCGATCGTGGTGAGCCAGAAGCTGTATTTGTTTGCAAAGTAGTGACAGGTTCCGCGTGCACCGTTGCATTCGATGAAAGGAGTCGCTCTGAAATCTTCCAGGCAGCTCCCAGGAGAAACCAGTGACTGTCCTCCACCTTCATCACCAGCAGCAGTGTGCTAAGGGAGACAAGGAGGGCAGTGTTCAGAGTGCAATCTCAGGCAGTGCTGTCATAATTTACACGTATGAAGAGAAAAAACCATCAGAATTGCTCCTAATTCTTGTCTCCACAGCAGAAAGAGCAGGTGGCCAATCCTGCAGCTGTGTAAGAGTTTGACTATGCTACAGCGATATAAAGGAGTTAGCTCATATGCTAATGCCACTTCAAAATCTGACAAACTTCCTTTCTATAGTTAAGATTTTCACTGTTGAAAGTTGTAGAATTGGAGAATCATTTGGGTGGGAAGGGCCCACAGGAGGTCACTTCAGCCAGTCCACTGCTCAATGCAGGGTTGACACCAAAGTTGCCCTGAGTTGCTCCAGGGAGCTTTAAGTTGTTAATACCTCCAAGCATGGACTTCCCACAACTTCTCTGGGCAACTTGTTCCTCTGTTTTATTACTCTCACTAAGAAGAACTTTCCACCACATATATAAAACTTACATATCCCAAGTTATAAAGTCCATCTTAGTCTGCATCACACATGAGGAGCACTGTGGAAACAAAATTATCTTCTATACAAATAACTAGTTCCCTCTATGACATGTTTTTTGACAGCAAGTTATACCAAAATCATGCATCTTTTCACCACTCAACTGTTCCCTTTGACAGATACTGTGATAATAAACTGAATGGTGCTTTTCTTCTGTGAAGACATTGCCAACAAAATGGGCATTTTCTCTGTGCCTTTAAGAGCTGTACAGCTGTATTTTTAAGTGATACTCTTGACATTTTCTCTTAGAAACTGAAAGAATCTACAATATAAAAGAAAGCAGCTGGAAAATAAAGTTCTTAAACAGTTTTATAAATGTAGGGAGAAACCTGGGCACATCCAATAGGTTTGCCTGCCTATGTTTTAATAAACAACATACTATGAAAGCTGTAACTGGCTTGGCTTATGCTGCAAGAGGCCCCCTGTGTTAGATGAGTAACAGAAGTGGCCACCTTTTAGCAGAGTAAAGGACTGATCTTTGGCTGGTGTCACATGGTGTTGAGGTTTAGACAGCAGGGTGTTTTGCTGGTTTTTTTTTGTAAAGAAAAACACAAAGCCACAACTCCCTGCTCCCCAAAGGGCCCCACCTAAACCTTGCAGCCTACCAGCTGTCTTACAAATTGGCAGGATTTGCTAAGCTATGATGTTCAGGAGCAAAACTGTTCTAGCATCTCTCTACCAGAACAAAACTGATAAGAAGCAGCATAAACTATTACAACTTTAAGGTCTCCAGTTGGATCTGGAAACAGTCAGAAAAACTGCTCATGTTATTTGAGCCCTGGCTTGGGATCAGACCCACCTGACAACCTCAGGATGAGCACTGGCATTTCTATGCTCACTGTACAAGCTCCAACTCTATGACTGTAGCATCTCTTCTGGCATTAACTATGGTCTTTTATCCTTCTGCAATACTTAACTCCACTCTACTTGTATAGGATGTATGATAGTGGAGTGCCCTCGCTGCATGGAAACTTTCTGACTCCTGTTTGGGCAGGAGTCCGTGCTAACTAATGTTGTACCCCACTGAGAGGAATGAGGTGACATTTAAGCCAAGGAAGTAAAACAATATGTACTCTAAGATAACCAAAAGTGTGCTGTACTTCTTTCACAGTTGCCTGAGAAGCAAAAATGCGTACACCAAACACTTCATTTGCTCTGAAAGCTGGCTGGGAACATATGAAATCTTCTCACTGTGTGTTCCATAGTGCTGACACTTTGTCCTGGCAAAAAGTTATTGCTAAAGTGACAACTTTGCTCTTAAAAATGGCCAGTGTTTACATAAGGCTTTGCAAATATTTAATTAATCCTTGGCATTCTTGTGAATTAACTATGAGATTGGTATCAGGACTTTTTATAAAAGCAAAAGGAACGTCAAACACATGGCTGGTCAAAAATTTGACCTCCTCTCTAAAAACAAGGGGTATATTTTCTGTAACTAATTTCAGATTTCCCTTTTACCTTATTTTCTGAAAAAAATAAGTTTTTGGCTTTTGACATACAAGTGGTTTTGTGGGTAAGACTGACTATTGCTCTTTTATGATGTCTTCTGCCACAGAAATCTTATTTTTTTCCCAACACTGTTTACTTCAGGATTTAGCCCAGTCTTCAATGAGTTAACAGTGCTGCAGGTTTTGACTCTTGTGAACATCAAGCAAATTAGAAAAATGAGCATCTGTCAGACCATTCACTGACAATGTAGCTGCTCTTTTAACATGTTAAACCCTCCCGTGTTCACATGATCCCTCTGTATGGTTTTGCAAGACAAGCAGGTCAAGCCCTTCATCAGGTCTTCTGCTGCACACCTAGCACTAAGTTTTTCTGTAACATTCCATTTCTGAGTTATAAAATCACAAGCTCTAAGAGATCCTATAAGCCATGGGATATACAGCTCAGCTCTTCTTGCCGTTAGAGATACAACACGGAAGCTTAATTTTAAAAACCATCAGGGGTTGTCTCCAGAGTAAGTGAAGGACTTTGGCTTCTAAATCTTCAACCAAACATCTGTGATTTTTAAGTTCCAAAAAGAAGGAGAAAAGTGTGTGGTTGTTTTTTTTTTTTCCTAGATCAAATCCTTAATAGTGATGTACATAAGTAACTCCCAATCTTTAGCTGTGAAAATGCTTTGTAGGTTATTGTTGCACCTCAGTGAAATTTAATTTGTTAATCCACAGCTTTGTTCTGCTCTGGAGCTCTATTTTGTACATAAAGAAAGGTCTCCAGATGCTATTCTGAGAAGAAAAAATTTTCTCTGAAATTCATAGAAATTTTGTTTTGCCTCTTCTGCTCCCTAGAAGCTAGTTTTGTAGTTCCCCAGTTCCCCAGTATGATGCACAGTTTTGATCTTGCTGGCTTTAAAGCAGAGCAGCCTTCCCAGTATCTAAGACTCAAATTTAAAGCCCAGTGCCACACAAAATGGGACACTGGAGACTAAATACCATAAGGAAGGAATATCCGATCCACAAACTGCGCCAGCCCTCAGGACAGTGAGGAATAGAAGCTTCTTGGCTGTGGACAGCAATTGCCACAGCTGGGGCCTCACAAACTGAGCAGCGACTGATGTATGGCTTAATCTCATCTTCTGCCACAGGCATCATTGGAAGAGGTGCTGTAGTTGAGAGCCAGTAGGATTTATCATTTCGACTTGCATAGTAACAAATATCCCCAGGGTTACAGTAGAGGAATGGCATAGTACTAAAACGAGACAAACACGAGCCAGCCAGCCCTGTTAGAAAAGAAGAAAAAAAAAATCATTCTCACAGAGGACAATGCACATTTTCAGTGTGCTCTTTCCCAAGCACCTGTCCATAAAACTCTGTGGTCCTGAAAGTTTCACTGGCTTTACAGGTTCCCTTGAACCACACTAATGACTTGCAGGAGCCCTCTCAGGGGCACTCTATGAAGACATGCAGTTTTTATCTTCTCATTTTAGTGTTTCCTAAGTCATTTTGCTGAAGTCCCAGCACTTGGAATTGAAGCTGCTGCCAGCAGTATCTGTACATACCTAGATCCTGGTTGTGTGCTTTCTCTTGTCCTTCAAAATACAGTAGGCTGTATCCACTCCACAGTTTGTTCATGCCAACTGGGCACATTGGCTCTTGGTCAGACTGGCTGTGCTTCACCAGCAGGTAGCCCATGCTGACACTGCGACCCGGCATGCCTGCTGGCCCGGGGCTACCAGGGCGGCCTGGCTGGCCTTAGGACAGGGGGCAAGAGAAAGAGTACAGCTTAGTTTGTGCTCCCACAAATGGTCTGATGATAGCTGATATTCCAGCTAAGCTGCTGATGAATAAAGCTTATTTGCATGATGCCTCTTCTTATGGTAAGTTATTGTTAAAAGAGTTGCAGTTCTAGGATTATAGCAGTTGCTTTTGAATTAGATTGGTGCTGGATCAAGCTCCCTGGTTTATGTCATGGCTAAGGAAATAAAATTCAGATGAATTTGAGCATGCTTTATACAATATAGATAAGCATATTTGTCTTTTAAAATGCTTTCTTAGTCCAAGATTAACCAGTGATTTTTGAATTGCTTGCATTTGATTCATACACCTGAAACTATGCTCTGCAAATACCCTTTTCTCTGTGTACATAGCTAATTAACAAAGTAATAGTTTTGCTCTTTGATTTGGTAAGAACACAGGTATTTCTTTTACAAATAAACTTCATATATCCAAGTATCACCTATCTAGCCACTCACTTCCATGAATGTAACTGTTAGTAATAACACTAGGCTGAAAATATATAAGGAGAATATAAAAATACACTCAGATCAAAACAAACTCATGAGTGGACAGACATCTACATCTATCAAAATTTATTCTGAAAATACTGCTTTAAGATAACTGTTAACAGTTGTCCCTTGTGAACTATCCATGAAGACAGAAACTCTCTTCTCCTTCCCTCCCCACCCATGATGTAGTAACTACACAGTGATTCATGGCAGTGAAATGGGAACAGGGAAGAAGTGCTGTGTGATATCTCTTACCTTCAAATCCCACCGGACCCTGAAATCCTGTTCCTCCTTGTTCGCCTCTGGAGCCTGGAGGAGCTGGAATGCCACCCCTGCCCTGGAGTCCAGGCTCTCCAGGTGAACCTCTGAAACCTTTCACAACAGTGGTTGTAAGCACAGTGATTGCAGAGATATCAACATGCTACCCATTTTGTTAACGTGTGCTTTACTTGTATATATTTGGTTCTATCTGCCAGGTTTACTAATTTACACTAAAGGCAAGATCCTATGGTGGTTGCTCAGGCAAAAAGCACTAACTTCACTGGAAAAGGTTGCTGGGATCAAGACTACGTGAACCCCCACAATCCTTCACCCTTGGTACCACTCATCTCTGATGAGGCTCATAGTGAGATGTGCACTGCATTGGGTCCACACATCACTAATGCTACATTATTCCCGGGGCTGACAGCGCTCCCACAAGTCTCTGTATGTTTCCAGCAAAGATGTTCAGTCTTGATTTGAGTAAGACGTATATCTGATGTTGCTTTGGCTATGTGAGCATTGCCAAAGTTTTCTCCTGTTTTGGTTATGTTCTGAATGCCAGGAGGAGGAGGAAAGCCCAAGTCCCAGCTTTGGAAGACCAAAAATTTACTCTCCTTTCTGGCTTACAGAATTTCAAGTAGAAGAGTCAAAGCAGTGCTCTGGTGGTCTCATTCTGCTATGGGGAACTGAGCTTTCAGTTTGAGCATGCAATTCCTACCTGGATCCCCTGGTGGACCCTGAGGTCCTATATCTCCTGGGCTTCCTGGAGGTCCTATACTTCCACGAGGACCTGGTGAACCTTGCTCAGCAACCAGCCTCGGAGGAAGAGGGGGCAACCCAGGAGAGCCTGGAGGTCCCTGGAAGCCTGTGATTAGAAGCAAGATGGGATAGCTTGATTAAAAGAGAAACCCAACTAGCCTGTATTTTACCTTTATGTGCTTTCATCCACAGATATGTTGCTCTCACTTGGCTGCATATGTATGAGAGTGACAATGGTCTACAACTCACCACTTTGGGTATAGCAGCTGTATTATATTGGTTGAATGTGTGTAAGTATGGGATCTCCAAGATGAGACAATCTCCAAGATGTGATAATCTCCAAGAGATTGTTTTCTCTTGGACAATACACAGATGAGCAGAAGGAAATGAATGATGCCACTGCTCCCTTATTTATGGCACAAGAAGCTAGGAAGTTCCATCCAAAAAAACCCAACAGCTCTCTGAAGTGCAGCACCATCTTTTGGTGGGCTTCAAGAGACAAAAACATGACGGACTGAAGGATTTTAGAGCTCTTTCTAAATATCCATTATGTCTACTCTAGAAGATTACTTTTGATCAGAAATTCTTTTTTTTTCTTTTTTTTGACCCCAAAAGTGGCTCTGATTTTGGAGTTGGCACCTAATACAAATTACATTCATAAAGACAAAAAATGGATTACTCATGTTAAATTCAGGCATCTGTCCACTGGCATGTGCTGGGATTCACAGTCATGCAGGATGGAGAGGACTCTGGAGGTCACCCAGCCCAACCTCCTGCTCAAAGCAGGGCCACTTAGATGAGCCGCAAAAATGGGTGGTTTAAAAACAAGTCACACATCTGACTGTAGTTACTTACCAGTTACTCCTCTATCTCCCTTGGGTCCAATAGGTCCCAAATCACCTGGAAATCCTACTGTGCCCATAAAGCCAATGACACCTTGTTCACCCTTACGACCTATAATGCAAAATGACAGGTGGCATTATTACGTTTCAACACAGATCAAGTGAGTGCAGAAGTCATGGGGTAATTAAACTATTGCAGCATAGGAGCTTCCACTGCTGCTAGCCAAGATCAGCATTTCCCATCCTTACCTTTTGGTCCAGGAAATCCAGGTATGCCAGGTCTCCCTGCTAATCCAGGATCACCTCTGCTTCCCTTTGGGCCAATTTCTCCGATCATGCCTATTTGTCCACTTTCTCCTTTGCTCCCTGGTGGAGCAGGTATTCCAGGCTGCCCCTGTGGTCCTGGATAGCCTGTTTAGAGGATATATAGGTTGTAATTGTTTGTACTTAAAACATGGGCACAGAGGAAAATAACAGAACTATCTAACTGTATCCCATCAGGTTTCATTTCCTTAATTTAAGTAGGGAGCAAATGTTTAGCTCCCCAATAGACTTATTCAGCACTCCTGTTCCTGCTCTTGGGCTGGCATACCCTTCTGCAGTGGTGGCAGAGGAATTAGAACGTGAAGGTCCCATAAAGCAGTGTCATCTCAAGCCAGATTTCAGCACCAGTGGGGTGCCTGCTGAGACACAGCCTTCAATGAGCTATTCCTTCCTCAGCAAATACCCCACTTCACTATGTGCCTCCATGCTTCATCCTGAATTCTCTAAGTAACAAGAGAGAAATCAGAGAGCAGTGAGTACCTGACTCAGTGCCAGGCGGTAAATAAGCCAAGGACTTACTGTTCTGTGTATCTTAGTGCTTCAGTTGAACATCTGGAACCATGTAAATACTTCATGCTGTCTTGGGAATTATGGGAACAGCTTCTTTTTCTAGAATTTCATGTTTCCTGAAGCTAAACCTGGCAGGTTTCTCTTCAGTTACTTCTGCTTATTACAAGACATTTGGATTTAGTTTCCAAGAGGATAGTGACTTACTAACTAGGGTTTTAAGTGGGGCTCTCTTGTGCTCCCTGTTGAGGTTGGATATATATATATCACATGTGGATACGAATGCAAGATGTATGCATATGTGTGAGAGAGGCATGGTCATACCAGGGACTTTGAGAGGAATGAGTTAATGCCTCCCAGTGTAACTTAGTTTGCATGGTCATTTCACATAGGAGAATTCTGTAAATGATTTAGAAAATATTCCATAGACTTGTAAGTCTGACAGAGACCTCAGATTTTAAAGTAGTAGTTTAGCATAATGCTTCTGAAAGTTCTTAAGAGAATTCTGGATTATTAAATCGGTTATTTGCATGAAAATCAAACCCTGCTATCAGGACAACCTCTAGGAACTGCCTTTTGCTTTCAATAGGTCTGTCCCTATTACCTTATGTACGCTTAGTTCTGTCCAACAATTATTCATACACTTTAATGTTGTGTTTTATAGGGCTGTTTTATTGAACTGAGACAGAAATAACAATGACTGCTGTTGCTAACCCAGTACTTAACCTTCTACTGTAGTCTGAGAGCACAACCTTATAATTAATCTTTTTGTTTGAGGGAAACAAGGCGTGAATTACCTGGCACTCCATCTAGGCCTGGGGAGCCTTTGTCACCAGGATATCCTGATATATTTGAAATCCCAGGAGGCCCTGGAAATCCTTCCTGCCCAGGAATACCAAAAGGTCCTGGGATTCCTGAAAAGAAGAGAAGAAATAAACAGCACTGCAAGGAGAATGCACAATTGCAATAAAAAGGACTCACTTTAAACTAAGTACAAAGAATGGGACTTTCAAAATGGAAAACACCTGCAGTTCCCACTGATTTTTGTTTTGTCTTTTTCAGGTGATGCTGTGGAATTTTTTCTTAGAAGAATCAAGTACTAGTTCTCGGCCAAAGGTCTCTGTATAGCTAACTACATCTCACTGTGTGGAATGCTAATAATCTTGTGTCTGCCAGGTAAAACATTATTTCAGGACAGAAAGTGCTCAAAATATCCTAGGTATACCGCAGCAGGTGAGAAAGCAGATTTGTTCTTCTGTGTCTGCAGAGTCAGGGCTCACAGACACTTAGCATTTTTTTGAGTCAATTAAAACCAAAAGTTTGAATCCAAGAAATTCTCTACAGATGAACAATTGTTAAATGGCTAAAAATCTGACCCACCAATAACAGATTATTCTTTTAAGTAGATTTAAGTTGTCAGGAAGCAGAAAGAGTCCTTTTGTTTATTCATTAAAAAAAAAAAGCAGTAATATTTAATTGTGACAAACAAATGCACCTTACCTGAATGAGGTAAGCTGTTTCTTCCAATGCTTGATAATAAATCCCTGAATGGTGTTTGAGGTGGCACAGCATGTTAGTAACAATAAAGTGTAACACAGAAGAATAGGAATGAGCCATTGAACCAAGCAGGCAAAGGCAGTAAAGTTATATACCTGTATCATTCCTTAATCCTTTCAGAGCCAAAATGTTGGAAAAATTAAAAAAAAAAAAGACCACACAAAAATCTGTAATTAGTTATTTGTTTTCAACATCAGTCTGGTGGCTTCTTGATGGAGAAAACCGGGTGGTGACCCAAACTGAGATAAGCACAGCCTGTTACAGCATGGTGGGTTTGAGCTGGGAGGCTGCACATTTACACTGCACAAGGGGAGATGGTGCCAGCAAAGCACTGTGCGGGGGAACAGAGACCTGAGGTGTCAGCAGCACAACTGCACATTGATGGACAGTGAGGCTTTCAGGAGAAAGGTAAGCACGGACAGATTTGCAAACAAAGGAAAGAAAGAAAACTCATAGCGTTTGTATAATTGGAACCTGATTAAAAATATCTTGGGAGCTTACGGCTGAGAGTAGCCCCTGGCATTTGCAGCTTGCTGAGCTCAGTGGGTGTTACAAGGTGGTGCCAGCATGGGGAAGTGTAGGGAAGGAGCCAGGCTGTCCAGCACCAGGGAACACACACTGCAGTTTCTGAGCAAGGGCTGGCTGAGCTGCAGTACAAACTCCAAACACTGACCTTGCCACCTTTGGGAGTTCTATACAACTGTCTACACCACACTGCATTTTGTGACATCTCTAACACCCACAGCTGAAACAAATAATAAGTGAATCCCATTCTCTGGAATACAAACCTGGAACACCTCTGTCTCCCTTCTGGCCTGGAGGTCCTCGGCTGCCTTCCACTCTGCTTGGCTCTCCTGCTTCTCCTTTGTCTCCCACTATACCTGGGAAACCGGCAGAGCCATACCCATCTGGACCTGTTGTGGAGTTGTTAAGAGGAAATCTGAAATGTTCCTGCATGTAACAATGCATCAGCATGCTAACACACATGTACACAGCATATGGATTTAAAAAATACATGAGCCATGTAATGGCTTATTGAAAAAAAAAGAGACTCATAAGGGGAAAAAGGGGCCTTGGGGCTTTAACTTTATAAGAGAAAAGATGTTGTGATTTAAAGTTGTGTTCTAATCCATCTGTGGGGCAGCACATTGTGTATGAAGTTGTTTGCCTGAATCTGCAAAAATAAAGCATATTCCACATTGGGCTTTGAAGAACATAGTTAAGAAAGTCACATTACACAGATTTCACTGATCAAACTTGCAGCCAACAAGATATTGTGCCTACGAACAGGCAGACTAAGAGTATTACTGACCTGGTGATCCTGGTAGGCCCTTAGTGCCTGGTAAACCATGCAATCCACTGATTCCTCTTAAGCCAGGCAAGCCTGTTTTAAAATAACAATTATCATAATGGTTTCTATGAGTTTGTATAAATTCCTAGGCAAAAAATTCAAAAGCTTGAATAAATACTATTCTGTGTTAAAATCTGATGTATTATATGGAAATAAATTAATTACAATAAGTTCATTATGAAATACACCACACCATGGTTTTGTGATTGGCAAATTCTGTTATTCAACAAACTCATTACCCTGGAGATGTTTTTTAAAATATCTCTGATCGGTCTGGTAGCATACCATTAGTTACAGTCTTGCTGCCACAGTTTTCTTAATACCCATTTAGTTTTCCAAAATCCTCAAACCAAGACAATTATGGCATAATTGTAGGCTTAAATGTGGTTATAATAAAGCTGTCTTCTGGTGAAATTCACTGTGTCATTTAAAAAACCCCAACAAAATGTCTAATAGCTGCTGTTACTGTTGTTACAGGTAAAATTTATTCCATCTATTGGTACCTGTCAAAGTGGTAAGCATGATGTTAAAGCTAGACAGGTATCTATAATCAATGGCCAGAGCTCTGGAGGATAATTCAATATCAGAAAAAGAAGTGTCTCTCTCTTCACTGTCTATACAGGCAGCCTTCATAACTATATTAGCTCAGCTTTGATGCAGATTCAGATAAAAGAATCTCACTAAAAGCAGGGTGATTCCTGGCTTTAAGGCAGAAAAAAAATCTGCTAACTTAATATATTAAGGAAATAAATGGCAACTGATGAGATTGATGCTGTGATAGCAGCTTCATTTTTAACTATCACCTGCATTTTGATAGCACAGTTCTGTCTAAGCCATAAGTAATTTTTTCTTGAAACCAGATATTGGATCAATTCACAGTTTTTGGTGATGATGTAGAACAAATATGTTGCTTGCTATCTAATGGCACATTAGATATTCTCATACTGTATATCACTACCCTTGTGGCATTTTTAATATTTTGTTTTTGTTTCCTGAAAACTTTCCTGGGTAAAGGAGGCCATCAGCAGTTACAGTGGGCTGAGAAGACGTCAGAAGCTTTAAAGCAGAAAGCAACCACATGTCTTTGTTAATGAGGACTTTATGAGGAATAAATCTTTAGTAGAGGAAACTGCCACTCAGAACTGCAAAAGCCCCATTTCTTCTTTTTCTTCACCCCAAAGGAACGATAGCAATTGCTTACACTGAATCAATTGAATAGCTGAAGCTGTATGAATACCTGCTTGTCCTGGTAAGCCAGGCCAGCCGGGAGTTCCCTTTTCACCTTGAAATCCAGGAGTCCCAGGGCTTCCTTGCTGTCCTGGTGGTCCAACCAGTCCTGGTAAACCTGTGTGACAACAATGAACCATTGCTCATGAGTGGCCTTAAAACCAACAGCCCAATGGACTTGTGCTACTGTCATTCTCCCAGGCAGGAAAATGAAGACTTTCCCTTCCTAATGGCACTGTATGACTCTGCACTGCTCATCCAAGAGGAAGAAAACTAAAGAGAAGAAAGGTAGGAGAGACAAAGTATAAAAGAATAATTCATTACAAACTTCAGGTTTCTGACCACCTCAGAAAGACAACAGGCTCCTCCTATTAAAATGGTAACTTGACTTCTATTCCAGTTACAGTAAGTAATTTCATTCTATGCACCTCAGTTTCCCCTTCTGCCCCACCTGTTTTGCCTCTATGACTGGAAAGCTGATCAGACAAGGACTGTTTCCCAGTGAGGTACCTATCAAAACCTTTCCAGACTTGGCTGGAGGTTCTTAGCGTCCTAATTAGGAATAATACGGGGATCAACTGTTCTCAAAGAACATTTCCATGATCCTCCTGCAGTAAGACTTGTTAAGCCCTGAGTGTATGATCCAGCCACAGCTGAACCTGACTTGGCTTCTCTTGCACACCTGGCCAATGAGCCTGCATCACAGGCTCTATAACTGTGTCCTGGGGGATATTGACTTCATTTATGGAAGAAAAGATCATTGAAAAGCCCACTTCCTTGTAGTATTGCAACTATATTAGAATACCTGAGTGTGCCAGCAATACAACACTTGACTGAACACATGGTCACTATAAAAAAGGAAAAACTGGTATGAAACAAGAGTTAGGCTTTTGACATTTCCTCTTAACTTCTACTGCGAGCTTCACATCCTTGTCACTGCTCTTCATCAAATGAATGATCAACATGTTAAAATTGTAGTGATTTTCTTTCAAGGGGAAATATTTTTTTTCTTTCTCTTCTTAAACTGTTTTCTTTTTTTAAGTATTAAAAAGAATGTTTTACCTTCCTGTCCCACAGAGCCAGGGTCACCCTGTGTGCCCTTGAGGCCTTCAATGCCAGGGAAACCAGGATCACCACCTTCACCTTTTTGTCCCACGCCTCCTCTTATGCCTGGAAAACCACAAAACCAGTATATTCTTTTAATAACCTCGATATGACCTCAAGCTAACAAGCATAATGTGAACTTGGCTACTGAATAGGTCCTGGTCTTGCCACATAAATACATTCTTCTAGTCAGGATAGTTGCATAATCTGGGAAAATGAATAGTCGTCTGGCCAAACCATCATTAAGTTTGTTTTTAAAAGTATTTCCCAAATTATGTGAAATATGACACTGATGTTCAAGTGTTCGGTATGTGCAGGGAAATTGTAACACATTACCTAGCCAACCCAACCCAAAATATACTAGACTTTGCTATCCCATCTTCCTGATATTGCTCTTTTTGTCATCAGTAGCAAAAAATTACATAGAAATGTTTACTTTCATTGCATGTGGTATTTACTGCTATAACTATACTTTCAGTTGAAGAGGAAAATATAGCACATACTCATTTCAATAAAGAAAAGATGAACCTCTTCAGAAACTGTCACGAGGGCACAAGAGTCATCAAAAGCCCACGGTGAGCTCCCCCTCCCTTCCTCTGTGGACTTCAGTATGTGAAAAGAAATACATCCAGAGAGCAACTGTGAAATTAATACCTGTTAAGCCTGGCACACCAGCTTCCCCTTTAAGGCCTGGCATTCCTGGTAAGTTTATAGTATCTCCCCGATCACCTATTTCAAGCAAAAATGAACACATGAGCAGTAAGGCTTTAATTTAAACACTCTTTCCTGTTGCTTTGAAGGAATTGCAACTTCCAAGGCAAAATTCAGCAATTATTATCTTGTAGAATACAAGAGGAATAAGCTATAGAAGGCAAAAAAAGTCTCTGAAACAGTCTCCCTCCCTGCCATGGATGATCTATCCATGGACAGTACATGGCGCATGAAATTAACAGTATTAACCTTTTCACAGTCTCCCACATTTGCAGTAACATTCTGTAAGACTCTGTGAAGACTCTTCAAGATTGAGAATCCACTAAGACCCTTCAGAACTTAATGTCAAGTATTTAATGAGTAATGAATACAAAGTGCACTCAGATAAAAGAACAAACTCACCTATTTCTCCATGTGAGCCAGGAGTACCAAAATGGCCTGAAATTCCTGGAACACCCTTTTCTCCCTGTTATATGATTGAAAACAGGTATCAGTTAGCAAGGTTGAGGATTTATCAACCTTCCAAGCAGTGGAGTTTGGAAATACTGAAAAAAGACTATTACATTTACCATTTTAGAGCTGCAGGTCAGTTAAGCTAAACCATTACAAGCCAAAGGACAAGTTCAGTTTGCAAAGACTCAGTTTGAAATTGAGGATATCTTATTATGCATATATATATATGCTGGTTTTGGCTGGGGCAGAGTTAATTTTCTTCACAGTAGCCAGTAGGGGGCTGTGTTTTAGATTTGTGCTGGAAACAGAGTTGATAATACAGGGATGTTTTAGCTACTGCTGAACAGCACTTACAGTGTCAAGACCTTTTTTGCTTCTCAGCCCACCTCACCAGAGAGCAGGCTGGAGGTGCACAAGAGAAGCTGAGAGGGGACACAGCTGGGACAGCTGACCCCAGGGATATCCCAAGGGATATCCCACATCATTTGCTCTCATGCTCAACATATAAGGCTGG
The DNA here is from genome assembly GCA_013396655.1 of Campylorhamphus procurvoides. Classification (NCBI taxonomy): domain Eukaryota; kingdom Metazoa; phylum Chordata; class Aves; order Passeriformes; family Dendrocolaptidae; genus Campylorhamphus; species Campylorhamphus procurvoides. The sequence goes on from WBMV01002889.1 coordinate 1,063,484, forward strand.
GGGATGATGGGCTGGGGGGTAACACTGCTCAGGGACTGGCTGGGCATCGGCCAGTTGTGTTGAGCAATTGTTTTCACTTGTATCACTTGTCTTTCTTGGGTTTTATTTATCTCTCATTGTTATTTTCCTCTCCATTATTATTACCAATATTATAAGTAGCTTTTATTTTANACAGCACTTACAGTGTCAAGACCTTTTTTGCTTCTCAGCCCACCTCACCAGAGAGCAGGCTGGAGGTGCACAAGAGAAGCTGAGAGGGGACACAGCTGGGACAGCTGACCCCAGGGATATCCCAAGGGATATCCCACATCATTTGCTCTCATGCTCAACATATAAGGCTGGGGGATGATGGGCTGGGGGGTAACACTGCTCAGGGACTGGCTGGGCATCAGCCAGTTGTGTTGAGCAATTGTTTTCACTTGTATCACTTGTCTTTCTTGTGTTTTATTTATCTCTCATTGTTATTTTCCTCTCCATTATTATTACCAATATTATAAGTAGCTTTTATTTTATTTTACTTCACTTATTAAATGGTTCTTATCTCAATCCACAAGTTTTCTTGCTTTTACCCTTCCAATTCTCTTCTCCCCATCCCACTGGGGCATGGTGGGTAATTGAAAAAGCAGCAGTGTGGGGCTTAGCTTCTGGTTGGGGTTAAACTTTAACAGTCCTGCAGTTCTTGGTTAGAAGAAAGTCTTACTGAAATCTAAGGGCAAAGCTATCTGAGAAAGGAATACAGGTTTTGTCTCTCTTAAGCAAATGATATTTGTGAGTTGAGTGTCAGGCCTTTTCTAAGTGTTTATTTCTTCCAGTGTAACTTCTTCTGCAGTCAAAGTGAACGACAGTGGCTTACCCTCTAAAAGCTAAGATTCTTAGACTCTTCTACTGTTAGATGAGTGACAGTGAGTAATTTTTGCCAGTAATACCACCAGTTCTGGGAGAAGGAGAAAAGTAAAGCTGGCATTGAGAATAATTGTTACCAACAGCTATAGCAATGGGACCAAGGACCAAGAAGGAACCATTTGGGTCCTCGCTGGCAAAAAGATGAAATTTGGATGTCTCACAATGAGAAATTACTCTGCTTAATGAATGTTGGAGGGATCAAGCAAAAACGTTTGATCTATTTATTTGATGATTATTGCATTTTTATCTTTGCACTGTAGTTGTTCAGCACAGTTTCAAAGGGTGAATGCCACTTCCTAGAGAAACTGAATGCCAGAACAAGGACATGATTCCCTGGTTCCCTCATTGATTCCACGACTTATTCCCTCATGAGCATGAACTTACTCTGACTCCTGTGGTGCCAGGGAAGCCTCTGATGCCAGGAGAGCCAGTGGGACCAGGATACCCTTTCACACCTGTCAGCCCTTTTGCGCCGATGTCCCCTTTCACACCAGCCACGTAGCTGGGATGCCCAGGGGACCCCGGGGTTCCTGGCTTTCCAGGAAGACCTGGCATTCCTTTGCTACCTGCAGGCAGAGAAGAAGAAAAATAAATAAGGGAAGATGGACATGCAGTTGCCTGTGTGTAAGTTTTCCTGCAAGCAGCCTTCTTGAAACAAGACACTGTGCCACACAAGGCAGCACACACACACGGAGCATCACCCCTCAAAGCTTTCTTCAGGGGTGACTCTGTGAAATGCAGCTGGAAGCTCAGTATTTGCTGTCAGAGACTTTGCTGGGGGTGCTGCAGTGCAGTGGTATGATGAGCAGGGAATATTTAATATGGTATCTGAGAAAAGGCACCGATCGATAGTCCTGAATGTGCTTACTTTGTTTTGCTGTGACCACTGACCTTTTAAGCCAAAGAATCCCTTTGTGCCCCTTTCTCCAGCTTCTCCTTTTTCACCTTTAACTTCCATCATCATGCTGGGCATGAGCTTTGGGGGTTCTCCCGGGGGGCCTTGATCCCCACGGTCACCTAAAGGATAAAAAAACCCAACCACGTTACAAAAAGCTAGTCAGTGGCACTGTGTTGGAAAAAGTGAACAGAGGAGTGAATTAGGAAAAAGGATTAATCACAGAATATGCTGAGTTGGAAGGGACCCATAGTGATCATTGAGTCCAACTCTTAGCTCTGCACAGGACCATTTCCAGGACTCACACCGTGTACAAGCTCCAGAAAATCCACTTGCATAAAAAGTAACCTTGGTCAATACATGTCAGTGGAACATTTGTGCTTAAGAAAACATAAAAACTGAGTTAAACTTCTGTGCACACAATCCTGGGGAGCTGGAACCAGACTCCTCTGTGATAGGTAAGTTACCTCTCAGCAGATCAGTTAGGAATCATGTGTTTATAAAAAAAAACCCAAAAAGCACACTGCAGAAAGCACAGAGAAGTAGGTTAGCTGCAGTGAAAAGGAAATTCTCAGTCAAAAAGCCTTGGGCAAAAGAAAGTGCTTGGATTTGTTACCAGCTGCATTGTTCATTTTCTTGACTTTATGTTTACTGGTGACATCAATAAATAATGTCCTGAAGAAAAGACCCACATAGACTGTATGACTATCTTTAGTTCTTTGGGGGGGGACAGAGACAAGGCAGTAACACAGACTTGTCTCGTGTGATTTTGCAGTGTCTTGTATTTCTTCACCAAGAAGTGTATTTGCATTTCTCTTCACAGGGGTTGCTTTCACACTTGTCTCTTGCTGAGACCTCATCTGAATTACTGAGATCCCTGTTCTGCAACCTCTAAATTGAAAAGAAACATTTTGGCATTGTGGCACAGCATGTATTTAAACACTGTATGCAAAAAAATTGTATTTAAAAATTGCATGCAAAGAAAAGAGGACTGATTTACAGTGTTCATTTCACTGGTGATGGTATCAACTTATATGTTTGTCACTTTTAACTATTCAGTTGCCTTGTTTTCTGAATATTTCAGTACTTTTACAGTAAAACTGGAGCAAAATCCAAGTATTTTCCCCCAAACACCTTACACTTCCTGGGAAAAGGCTCTGTTGACTTCTGCACATGCCCAGAGGTACCATTATCTGTGCTCAGATGAATAATGTTTGAATGAATATGTCTGTCTCCAACCTTAAACATGTAAAGATTCACAAAGAAGTAACCTTTCCCTGAGCCTAAGATTCAGGTCTCTTGGCCAGAGGCCCACGTGTGAAATAAGTGGAGGAATGTCTGAGCTAAATTTACCATGTGAAAAATGTGTCTTCTTTGTCTTATGTCCTTGTAAAATAGTTCTGCAGATGTGAAGAGCAAACACACCGGTACCATAAGTAAATACACATAACCCATGAGCAAATACCTTTGAAACCACGTGCGCCCTGTGAGCCTTTATCGCCCCGAGCCCCAAGTGGGCCAAATTCTCCTTTGATTCCCTTGATGCCTGGTCTTCCTTTTAGGCCTGTCATGCCTTTGAAACCATCAATGCCAGGTGAACCTCTTGAACCTTTAATGAAAGAAAGGGAAAAGAACTTTTACTTCACTCAGACTTCTGCAAACTAAGTAAATGTGAACCAGCAACACGTGACTAAAACAGTATGAAAACTTCAGTGCAACAATACCTATTTTTTGGGTGCCTTGATGCCTACAGCGATCTACAGCTTTGGAGCAGGCACTCAAGCTCTCTGAGAGGCAGTAGAGCTCCTGAGGGAGTGTACTTTTAGGAGTACACTAACCTGCCTCAGCTGGCCGAGAGGAGATGTTGTGGAGATGACTAAACCTTAGTGTATTCTTCTGATTGCTCAGTTCAACCCCTCTCCTAGAGATAAGCTAGAGAAAGGTACCTAGTTTCACAGAAGGTTTTTAGTCAGTCTGGCTGGCCGTTTCTCACAAAAAAATCCCCCTACTCCTCTTTTCTAAACAAGATGGGTAATGCTAACAAATAGATCTTAATTTCTCTCAAATGCGATCTGATTAGTACGCCAGAGTTGTCCTTGGAAAAAAATCCTGTCTTTTTGAGCTGATGAAATTGCAACATGCATCTTTAAATATGCACCCTCTTTGTGCTTAACCTGGCTTCACATAGAGTTGAACTCTCTTGAAACTCCCTGTGGTATAGGCAAAGTGCATTATTTTCATGGCTGGCAGTGAGAATCTCACCTTCTCAACATAACGTTAGTATCCTGCTAAAAGTCAACATGAAGGTCTTGTGTCTGACATTGCTCAGTTCAAAAACTCCCAGCTTTAAAAGCCTTTAAAGACACGGTTTGGGGAAACATGTCTTAAATTTCACTGAGGGCCTTTGGGACTAAGACAAGGAAAAGACTTTTAGAGAGAGAAAAGAGTAAATACTATATATTTCTTTTAAAACGAGAACTAAAACAGCCATTGCTTTTCTAAATAGGGCTGCATATAACAATATAGCATTGCGCCAAGTAAAACGCAGAGGAAAATAGACAGTGATTTTGGAATATGTGATCCTAATTCTTTTGTTTCAGAGGTAGACCATCAGAGAATGTGTCCAGTTTCCCTTAGCACACAACAGGCTTAAGCAACTACTTTTTTCAAAGCAGCAGTCCAGAGCTTACCTTTGTCTCCTGGAAAGCCATCCATTCCACTTATGCCAGGGGGACCAGTGATGCCACGTATACCTGGTAATCCCGCGTGACCTGCATCACCTTTGTCACCAGACAGACCTTTCAGGCCCACAGGGCCAGGAAAACCTTGCTCACCATCTTGTCCCCTAGCACCAGGTGGACCTGCCATGTGTACATGAGAGCAGGGAGATTAAAAAGTGTTTGGATGTATATGATGATTTCATACAAGGTAGCTCAAGAGGGAGAAAACTGATGTCCTACCAGCTTCATATTGAGGGGGGATTTTTTTCATCACAGAACTGCAGAAATTATTGTAAAGATAAGGCAGTTCATCAATGTGAACCAGTCTCACTATCAGTTTGGTTCCACACCCACTCCCAACAGGACCTTCCCCTTCTCTTTAATTTAAGAATTAAGCCCCTTTTCCATAAGACTACTGCCATTTGGTAGCTGTCTTCTCCCATTCTGCCAGCAGCAAGCTCTGAGCTGGCTTGATAGTTTGCTATAGATAGAAAAGCAGTAGCTCTGCCAGAGTGGACCATCATCACCCCTATTTCCCACATGTGACATCAGCACAATTTGCAATCACAGTGACTGCACTATTACTGTCATTTCCCTGTCTGGGAATTAAAGCCTGACATGTCCCACAGCCCCAAGCTTAAATTTCCACTGTGAAAACCACACAGTTGCCCTGACACAGAGAACTGGCAAGAGGAGTGATACAGGACAGTAGTACTTCCTCACCAAGAGGTCCTTGAGAGCCAGGCCCACCAGCAGGCCCACGGTTTCCTGGTGGCCCTGGGAATCCATGCGTTCCTGGTGTGCCTGGTAATCCCATCAAACCAGGGAGACCTTGTGGCCCTGGATCTCCCTTCGCACCTGGCAAACCTGGGCTGCCATCCGCTCCTAAAAGACCACAATCATGCATTAGAGAGCATACACATCTAGAGAGCTCATCTTTACACATCTCTTCTATGCACACACTAGTCTTTCAGGGTGTGTTTTTCCTTTAAGATTTCAGTGAGAACAGGAAAAGCAAATTAAAGGACTGCTCATCAATTTTAAAATCATTGACATTACCAGTACTGATCTCAATATTTGCACCAGAAAGGTTGACTGGCTCTTTCAAATGAATGGTAATGATTTGGCAACAGGTAGATAGAGATGGAGCAGGTCTCTTTCACTTTTTAATCCCGATAATTCTGTAATGCCTGATCTATCACAAATATCTTAGTAAGAACTGAATCAAGCAGCTGACCGAACCACCGGAATAATGCTATGTATCTTTTCTAAAATGTTATAGGCAGGAAAAGTAACATTTAAGGCAGATGCTGTGTTTTGCATTATTGTTCAGAAATTTTCAGGTAAGGTTGTTACAAGGCATTGTTATAAGATTCATACCAAGGTTTAGGCTAGACAGCAGAAAAAAGTTCTTTACAGAAAGAGTGATAGGGCATTGGAATGGGCTGCCCAGGGAGGTCGTTGAGTCACCATCCCTGGAGGTATTTAAGAAAAGAGTGGATGTGGCACTTAGTGCCATGGTCTAGTAGGCAGGGTGGTGTTAGGTCAAAGGCTGGGCTCAATGATCTGAGGTCTTTTCCAACCTAGCTGATTCTATGATTCTGTACAAATACCTAAGCAAAAAGACCCTGATTCTGCATGACTTAATGCACTGAGTGAAAGTTTTAAGAGCAAAAGGTGTGTGAAGTTTTAAAAGTCAATGCCAGCTTTTCATTCAGATTGGAGATGCAGCAGTGTACAAGTAGTGCACAGCATTTAAAATCCAGGTCAAGTGGATCTGCTTCTCTTTATTCAGGTTTTGCATCAGTGTAGATCCATTGGCTTGACTGTAGTTAAGCAAGCTTTATAACTGTGATCACTTAAAATGAGTTTTCTCAAAAACTAAATACAGACTTTACTTCTGAAAGTGGCATAGATGGTGTAAAGGAATCCCATTTCCCATAAAACTAAAAAAAAAATGTAACTCATACAAAAATTCACGTGTCATTTGGAGCCATTCCATCAGAACTGTAAAACAAATCAAGAACAGACAAACTGGTAATGCTTTTTCTTTTCACTATATTTATTTTTTGTTATTACTGAAACTTTAGTTCTACAGAAATGCTTACAAAGGGGGTGCAAAGTCACACCTACGTTTTTTGTTGTCAGTCAATGTTTTACATTGAATTTCTTCACTTTTTCAGAGGTGTTAGTGATGTTTTCTGCTTTTTCTAAAACTTGAAAAGTGCCACAGAACTGCTTTCATCCCTTTCCTTCGCTCTGGGGCTCTACTGCAGGTGGAACCAGCTATTCTCACTTCAAATAACTCAGGGAAAAGGATGGTCTTCTTTATTTATTTACATTGAAAATCATGAGAAGAATATCCAAAACCAGTTCCTGTGATAAACCCCTTTGCTTTGAGTTAGTAACCCAATCATTACCTCTTTTTCACTTCCACACCAGACAAGGGGGTACCCAGCAGTCCTAAATTTAACTATGTGTCCAAGTGCTACTGAAACTGTATAGCAGGGTGTACTAAATTACCACATGTGCTTTTTGAAAGTCTGCCACAGAAGTCAAGAGAGTAACAAAGGCAGATTTTGTAGAGAAACTATGTTTTCTCTGTTTTCTATGAGGAGTTTAGCATGGTTTTTAAGGTCTATGAAATAACAAACTAAAAACACCCTTAAGTTATGAATAAATATATAATGTTATCCTTTTTTTAGTTTGTTTGGGTTTTTTTTGTTTGTTTTGTTTTCTTTTTTGTTTTCTTTTTTTTTTTCTGTTCCTGAGTGCCTAAAGACTGACAAGGTAAAATGGCTTATTGAAACTATATCCTCCTAAAAATTCAGCACTAGTGCAAAGTGCTGATCAGCAAAGCCAGACATCTTTTATTCAGCATTACCCAGACAGTTTTTGGCATGGGAAACAATCTCAGTATTATGCAGTAGGAAAGTGAAAAATCAGGATAATAACTGTATCACCACTCCTTTAAGTACAGTGGAAAAAAATTAGCAGTACATCCGAATGCAACAAAGATGAGCAAAATCTGGTTCTCTGGTATCTTATTGTAGCTGATTTCATATAAAGCACCATGAAGGAGAACGGAACATAAGCAATGGATCTCCAGGTGGTGTTTGGAGGAGCCAGGCATATTGGTAACAGTTGACACAGATGTGGAAAGGATGGGAGATCATCAGCCACAGGGAATTGATACTGGGGTCATCACAGAATCACAGAAAATGCTGAGTTGGAAGGGACCCATAAGAATCACAATCCAACCCTTTACCCTGCACAGGACCATCCACAAGAGTTACACCATGTGCTCCAGAGTATCATTAAAACACTTCTTGAACTCTGCCAGGATTGGTGCTGTGACCACTTCCCTGGGGAGCCTGGTCCAGTGCACAACCTCCCTCTGGCTGAAGAACCTTTTTCTAATATCCAACGCAAACCTCCCCTGACACAACTTCGGGCCATTCCCTCAGGTTCTGACACTGGTCACCACAGAGATCAGTGGCTGCCCCTCATGAGGAAGTTGTAAACTGTGGTGAGATCTCCCCTCAGTCTCCTCTTTTCCAGGCTGAACAGACTAAGTGACCTCAATCTCTCCTCATACAGCTTTCCCTCAAGGTCCTTCATCTTTGTTGCCCTCCTTTGGACGCTCTCTAACAGCTTCATATCTTCCTTATATTGCAGTGCCCAAACCTGCACACAATATTCAAGGTGAGGCCACCCCAGTGCAGAGCAGAGTGGGAAAATGCCCTCCCTCGACCAGTTTGTGATGCTTTCTTTGCCTGATCTCCCCCCCCACTCCGCAGGACATGGTTGACCCTCCTGGCTGCCAGGGCACTGCTGACTCAGATTCAACTTGCTACTGATCGGGACCCCTAGGTCCCTTTCCATGGCACTGCTTTCCAGCATCTCACTCCCCAGTTTGCATGAACATCCAGGGTTACCCCATCTCAGAGGCAGAATCTGACTCTTCCCCTTGTTGAACTCCATATGTTTGGTGATTTCCAGTCCTCTGATCTGTGGAGGTCTCTCTGCAGGGCCTCCCTGCCTTCGGGGGAGTCAACAGCTCCTACCAGTTTTGTGTCATCTGCAAACTTGCTTAGTACTCTTTCCAGTCCTGCACCCAAGTCATTTATGAAGATGTTGAAGAGCACAGGGCCCAAGATGCAGCCCTGTGCAACCCCACTAGTGACAGGTCACCAGTCTGATGTCACCCCATTCACTATTACTCACTGTGCTCAACCCATGAGCCAAATGCTCACCCAGCCCATGATGTGTCCAGCTGTGCTGGACAGTTTGTCCAGAAGGATACTGTGAGAGACAGTATTGAAAGCATTACTGAAATCCAAAAAGGTTACATCAAGTGGCTTCCCTTGACCAACTAGGTGGGTTATCTTTTCATAAAAGGAAGTAAGGTTTGATAAGCAGGACTTTAATCTCATGAAGCTGTGCTAGCTGTGACCCATGACTGTGTTGTCTTTCAGGTGTTTTTCAATACTTCCCAGAATAATCTTCTCCATAACTTTACTAGGCACTGAAGTGAGACTGAGAGTCCTGTAATTTCTGGGGTCCTCCTTCTTGCCCTTCTTGAAAATCGGGACAATCAGTGTTCACCAGCTTCCAGTCAGCTGGGAACCTCTGACACATCCACATGGTCTCCACATCCCTGTAAGTTGGCTACATTTGTATGACACCCTTACTCAAGCACTTCTTTATTTGAAGAAGCTGTTACCTCTAACTCCTGGTACTCCTTGATCTCCTGGTGCGCCTTTCAACCCTGGGAAGCCAGGGAGCCCGACATCCCCTCGGGAACCTGCTGCTGCTCCAAAAACATCACCAGGAAGGCCCTTTGGTCCTGGTGTTCCTGGAGCTCCAGATTTTCCTGTAAGGCCTGGGTGTCCCTGCAGTCCAGGTAGACCATTTGGGCCTCTGTCTCCCCTGGGTCCAGTAAAACCTGTAAATAAAACAGGGACTAGGGATCACAAAGCTCACTACAAATGCTGGAGTTCAAATTATAGATATACGATTATAATGCCCTCTTTACCACAAATGACAGGGAAAAAAAACTTCTTATGAACTGGGAAACTGGACCTGGACTGGAAACTGAGTCCATGCACTGATGAAAGACACTACAGAAGACTGCAGAAAATTGGTCCCTGTGTCCTGGGAGCCATATGGTATGGGAGCCATGATTTAGCATTTAGAGCACTCTGCAGAGCTTAGCGGGAGAAATACAGGTTTATGGTCCTGCCCTATGCTACACAGATGTTTTATTATGCATTCCTTGCGTGCTGACCAGGGCATGCATCAACTCTTCTTTTGCTTTCTCTTTGGCTACTACAGATGCTGTAGATGAGTCTAGAGAACGCTATCAGGTCATGTGCTGCCTGAGGGTGAAGCAGCACCTGGCACTGGATTTGGGAAAGTTTGCAGCACTCCAGAATCTCTGAGGATTTAGGACTTTGAAAAGAGGTAAGATGAAAAGAATTTCTAAATAGTTTGTAAATTACATTGCATCAATGGCTTCTGTATTGTGCTACAGAAAAAAAACCCTCAATGTCCATTTCTCTGACCAAATTAACCTGGTCAACCACAGGGAAGTGGAGGTAATTCTTGCTGGACTGACTGCTGACCTGTGAACATATATACCCACTGCAGCTTATATATGTGTGCAGTGGCACATACACATATAGGCTCATTGGATTTACTATCTACAAACAGATATATGTGTCTTGAGTTGATGTATCTTGGACATCCTGGAACCTCTGGAGTGACACAGAAGCCCAGGGATTAAATAAACCTGTACGTATTACGGACTAGCATAAAATTTGATAGGCACTGAAAATTTGCANGAGGCAGAATCTGACTCTTCCCCTTGTTGAACTCCATATGTTTGGTGATTTCCAGTCCTCTGATCTGTGGAGGTCTCTCTGCAGGGCCTCCCTGCCTTCGGGGGAGTCAACAGCTCCTACCAGTTTTGTGTCATCTGCAAACTTGCTTAGTACTCTTTCCAGTCCTGCACCCAAGTCATTTATGAAGATGTTGAAGAGCACAGGGCCCAAGATGCAGCCCTGTGCAACCCCACTAGTGACAGGTCACCAGTCTGATGTCACCCCATTCACTATTACTCACTGTGCTCAACCCATGAGCCAAATGCTCACCCAGCCCATGATGTGTCCAGCTGTGCTGGACAGTTTGTCCAGAAGGATACTGTGAGAGACAGTATTGAAAGCATTACTGAAATCCAAAAAGGTTACATCAAGTGGCTTCCCTTGACCAACTAGGTGGGTTATCTTTTCATAAAAGGAAGTAAGGTTTGATAAGCAGGACTTTAATCTCATGAAGCTGTGCTAGCTGTGACCCATGACTGTGTTGTCTTTCAGGTGTTTTTCAATACTTCCCAGAATAATCTTCTCCATAACTTTACTAGGCACTGAAGTGAGACTGAGAGTCCTGTAATTTCTGGGGTCCTCCTTCTTGCCCTTCTTGAAAATCGGGACAATCAGTGTTCACCAGCTTCCAGTCAGCTGGGAACCTCTGACACATCCACATGGTCTCCACATCCCTGTAAGTTGGCTACATTTGTATGACACCCTTACTCAAGCACTTCTTTATTTGAAGAAGCTGTTACCTCTAACTCCTGGTACTCCTTGATCTCCTGGTGCGCCTTTCAACCCTGGGAAGCCAGGGAGCCCGACATCCCCTCGGGAACCTGCTGCTGCTCCAAAAACATCACCAGGAAGGCCCTTTGGTCCTGGTGTTCCTGGAGCTCCAGATTTTCCTGTAAGGCCTGGGTGTCCCTGCAGTCCAGGTAGACCATTTGGGCCTCTGTCTCCCCTGGGTCCAGTAAAACCTGTAAATAAAACAGGGACTAGGGATCACAAAGCTCACTACAAATGCTGGAGTTCAAATTATAGATATACGATTATAATGCCCTCTTTACCACAAATGACAGGGAAAAAAAACTTCTTATGAACTGGGAAACTGGACCTGGACTGGAAACTGAGTCCATGCACTGATGAAAGACACTACAGAAGACTGCAGAAAATTGGTCCCTGTGTCCTGGGAGCCATATGGTATGGGAGCCATGATTTAGCATTTAGAGCACTCTGCAGAGCTTAGCGGGAGAAATACAGGTTTATGGTCCTGCCCTATGCTACACAGATGTTTTATTATGCATTCCTTGCGTGCTGACCAGGGCATGCATCAACTCTTCTTTTGCTTTCTCTTTGGCTACTACAGATGCTGTAGATGAGTCTAGAGAACGCTATCAGGTCATGTGCTGCCTGAGGGTGAAGCAGCACCTGGCACTGGATTTGGGAAAGTTTGCAGCACTCCAGAATCTCTGAGGATTTAGGACTTTGAAAAGAGGTAAGATGAAAAGAATTTCTAAATAGTTTGTAAATTACATTGCATCAATGGCTTCTGTATTGTGCTACAGAAAAAAAACCCTCAATGTCCATTTCTCTGACCAAATTAACCTGGTCAACCACAGGGAAGTGGAGGTAATTCTTGCTGGACTGACTGCTGACCTGTGAACATATATACCCACTGCAGCTTATATATGTGTGCAGTGGCACATACACATATAGGCTCATTGGATTTACTATCTACAAACAGATATATGTGTCTTGAGTTGATGTATCTTGGACATCCTGGAACCTCTGGAGTGACACAGAAGCCCAGGGATTAAATAAACCTGTACGTATTACGGACTAGCATAAAATTTGATAGGCACTGAAAATTTGCAAACACTTTGGGAACAGAGCTGCTTATGTTCAAGGTGAGTAGCTAGGTACTCCACCTTTGATATGTTCAATATCATACTAATGTTAGAAAGAGTTAAATAGGAATACTAATACTATTATTTTCTTCCTTTCTGCATCATCATTATGAGTGAAATCTATCTGGAATCTGAAATATCTTGTCATTGAATTTTTTTTATGTGAACGTAATGAATTTTTACTGGCACATTTATAATTTTGCACTATAAAGCAGACTTTAAAAGGTTGGCATCTATGTAACTTGCCATTATTATAAAAGTTGAAGGAAATACTTTTGGATTTGAAAAGTAGCAGTTTTGTCTAATAGCTTATTGACTGAATGTAGAAGAGAAGTGAAAACATATCTGGAATCAAGTTTATGTGTTCAGTACTGCAGCAAAGAGGTCAAAAGTATATGAACAATGACTAATTCTTTCAAGATACCTGGAGGACCTGGGAAGCCTTCCCGACCTGGATCACCTTGTGTACCATTTAGCCCTGGATAGCCCATTGGACCTGGATCACCTGGGAATCCTCTTGCACCTTTTGCACCTAAATTATATAAAAGAAAGCAAGAAAATGTGATTTGAACAAACAAAACAGAAATGTGCATATAATGCAAGAAAAGAACATAATGTGTTTCTGGATGCAAGGATGAAACTTTTTTAAAGATTTAATGTGACTGTACTGTAGCTCCTTAGAAATATTCAAGATCCCCAAACATGGACCAAAATCTAGGTAAGTGCTTTTACAAACATGGATTAACTTGACTTCAATGATATGGAGACTACTAGGGTGAAAATAATTAGTCTCACAGACTTTTTGGACCCCTTTAATTTTTTTTAAATTAAGGCTTTTAGCTTAAGGTCAAAATGCAATGTTAGAGAAGAATGTTCACAGAAATGGGCACAGATTAGCTGCTGTAGGAGGAACAAATTTTTCCCTTCCCTGCTAAACTGATCACAGAACAAGAGCAGACTGGTTTAGATAACCACGAAACAGAAATGTAAGGCTAAAGGTTAGATCTAATCATCCTAGAAACCAAATACAAATTAACTAGCCTACTTACTATATTATACTAGGTCTAGAGTTTTGGTAGTAAAAGAAGGGCTGTGCCCTGAAAAAGTGTTCTTCTGGCATGGAGCTCATGTTTGTACTGAGTTCTCTCTTGACAGGTTAAATGAGACCTCGCTTCCTTGACATTTCAGTAAGGGCAAATATTACTGTTTCTTAACATTTTGTAGGATTCCTTTGTTACATTTCAAAAATTATATTTTTTTTCTCATGTAATAGTTTATTACGTGGGTCTCATTAATTCATTACATTTCAAGATGGAGATTTTTTGGTAAAGTTCTTTGAAAATAACGCCTGTGGAATGCTTTGTTTCCCTCTCCTTCCCAGCACCTTGAACTTTAAAATGTCCCAGCTCAGGCCTGAAGGTCAACAACATGCTTTAACATTTCAAGTGTTGTTGCTTAGCATCACCACGAATTTATTTATTGCACTGAAAGCAAGTTTCTCTCCACCCCTGCCTATGACAAACCAAGGAAAATATCACTTGAATTTTGATACCTTTCTCACTTTAGTTTTCTGAATTTCCATTGTTTAACCATGAGTATTTGTAGTTTTAGTTATTGTTTGTCAAAGGGAGAAGGAAACCTCCAAAAAGATCAGAAATAAGGTACACATAACCAGCCAATGCAGTGTGAATAGCATTTCACAGTGCTGTACAGGACTATTCTCTCCCTTATATGAAAAAAACCCCAAACCTTCTCAGAAAGAAATTAAAATGAAAAGCCTAAGTTTTCAACAAAAAATTCTAATGTGCCTCTTACCCAAACAGCATCTTGGTTTTGTTCCCCATCTGCAATAACTGACTTTCATTCATTCTGTTCAGTATTGCACTAATTAAAAAGTCATGTTAGAGAAAGAAAGCAGCAGATGGAGAGTACAGCTACTGCTTACCACGTTTTGCAGTAACTCATTATGTGATGTTACTTGGTATTGACCCGTTGTGCCAAGCAGCAGAGAGAAAAAGTTTTTATTTTAAGCCAACATTTAATTTGCAAGCACTTTAGCTGTATGTTTGAAACAGAAAACAGCTTAAAAATGTTATTCAACAGTGATCCTGTAGGTCTTGAGACTCCTGAATAACCAAGACATAACTTAGGTTGGTCTCTGTGTGATGCCAGGAATTTCAAAGGAACACAAGGACATGAGGGTCTGAAACTATAAAGACAGCTCCTTGCTCTATATACTGTGTGCCATTAGCACCCATGACACTGAGACACTTGGTTATCTACAGCAGAGCTCCCTCCTGGCTAAGCAGACAGTGGGAAATCGTGTGGACATACCATGTCACTCTAAGCAGACAATGAAAATGGTGTAAAGGAGGTGTTGGTGCTTTTGTATCAGGCCAGAGAATGTGGGTAGGAATGATGTCTCAGAAAACTCAATTGACACAGTTATGGCAAAAAGAAGCTGAGAAAGTGTCCTGTTCCTCCCAGGTTTTCAGGCCTCAGGCTGAAAGCTAGGTACAAATAGAGCTCTGTACTGGGCTCAGCAAGGAGCCTTTTCTAGTTTTTGGGGGGAGAGGATGAAAAACAAATCTTAAAATTTCTAAAAAAATATAAGTGGACAAAGAAAAAGATCTGTTAGAGAGTTACCAAAGAATACAAAATATGAAACATGAAACAGCATCACTTGTGTTACAGCAGTCTTACAGCTGGGAGTTAAATGTCACTGTTCTCACTAAAAGAAAAACCTTCAAGCTCATATAAATGAAAGAATAAACAAATCATACTCAGAAAAAAATTACAAAGATGGCAAAGAAAACAACCTTTGGAAGCACTGATCTTAATAACAAACTCAGGCATTAGGATTAAGGAAACACCGGTCATCTTTCCAACAGCGATAAAGTGTTTCCTTTTAAGAGCCATTACTTCTGTGATAAATCCATCCATTAATCCATATATGCCATAAAATAACCCTTGTGTCGAAAAAGGAAAACTTGACCTTAAAACTTATACTCCAGATCTCCAACCTTGGCTAAAGCACAGGGTCAGAGGAACAGATGCATCAAGAATTTTACATTTCCCAAACCCCGAAGGACCTCATTACAGGAGTACATAAGCTTATAGAAACTGTCAGTGCTGGTCAGAGGTTCCCTCTTCAAAGTCAATCATTATGACCACTCAGCATACCTTGCCCACATATCTCTCAATTCCACATCACACATTCCACTGGACTCTGCTCTGACCTCCTCTTCCTCTTGGAACCATCAGTGCTAGCAAGGCCCAGGATTACCAGATGATTCCTCTGGGCTAGGGGGCACCAGCTCTCCAAGGAATGCATGTGTGGCTACAGACAGCACAACAGCATTGTGACAAACAGCCTGGCCTGTGACACTGAGCCGAGTTAAAGACTTCAGGCTCACACTTGCTGAAGGTGCTCTGTGTATTTCTTGAGGAGGAACAGTAAGAAGGATCTGTCACAGTCCTCCATTGCAACCTTTTATCACCGTGCTCTGTGAGAACAGGATTTTCCTTGTGAGGTGTCCGGTCAGCTCTAAGAGACCTCAGTGTTCTCTCTACCAATAAAAATGTAGACTCTTTCTGTATACTCCTATTTACTTGCATGTGGAAAACTGCATATAGGCTGTCCTTTTGGTCTTCTGGTTCATGACTGACACTCATTGGCAAAGGCAGAACAAGAGCAGTCACCTGTGCTGCACACTTAGATCTCTCTGCCAGTGGCAGGTTAGCACTGTCCTCCAATGTAATTTCTAAAACTCACTGTCTACTAAGGCTCAGCTTTCACTGATATGGCAGATACCCCTCAAATGTAGTGCATGTGAGAAACAGAGGTGAATGCAGAATGTTACCTGTGGCTCCTGGCAGTCCTGGCTTGCCTTGGGATCCCTTTGGTGGCCTCACGCAGCCTGCACCTGCAAAACAACAAGTTAGTCACACCATACGTGCTCATATGCTGCCTCTCATCCTCTCTGTGCCTGCAGCTGGGACAACTTCATTAAGCAGGTGAATGAAATTAACAGGCAAACCCTTAATTTTAAAAGAAGGTTTCTTCTTCATTAAAAAAGTAAAATAAATTGGCCATGGGTGGCATTTTCAGGGGAGCACTCAAGCTGAGCTTCACCCCAAGAGCTGCTCTTCTGCCTGTTTTACAGGGGCTACAGTGGCTGCTCCAGTTAGGCCAGCACAGGAAGCATAGTGCAACCTCACAGATGACTGCATTTTTCAGAATGAGAGACACACTTTGTTTCCCTGTGGGCGATGTACGCCCCTGAAGCAATCAAGTCAATTTTTGTTACAACTTAAGGGTTTTTTTCTTCTATGTCAAATTGCACTGAAAATCTTCATTCAAATTTCTTTAAAAAAAGTTGCTAAAATTTTCTTGGGCACCTAATTTCTGATACTGTTGTTATAGGTTGCACAATAACCATTGTTTTGTTACAATAAACACTCAGGAGCAATGAAATAAAGAATTTCTGAATTGCAAAGCTAAAAGTGCAATAATTTTAGAATATGACACATTAATTCGCTTTAGAGCTACATACTGTATATACATGGCTATTATTGACCTGACGATCCAATAGTTTACAACCAAGAGCAAGCAAAGCAGGCATCAGAAGGAAAGTATCAATTCATCAAAGCAGCATAAAACTAAATATTAAAAGATATTCAAGCCATTTGTATGTATAGTACCTGACCATATTGGCTCAGTTGCATCTCCTCTAGGAAAGTCTTCAGTGACCTGTCCACAGTCTATGAACAAAAATGGGGAAAGACAGTTATTATTTAAAAGAGAAAAATTGCAAAAAGTGAAAAATGCTCTCAATTCTAACCAAAATGTCAATTAAAACAGCAGATGATGTATTCTCATCTGTATTATGCACACATACAACACAAATGATTTGTTGCAATATGCCAGAACTCTCTATCCATATATTGATTAGATCCAGGCCCAAAACCTAAGCCTATCTGAATTAGGAGGCTGTGTGTCCCACACACCATGCAGGGTTGACACATGCCTGCTTTAGCTTGAATATTTTGCCAGACTTCTCAGAAAGTGGAGCAATAAAAATCTAAGCCTAAACTATTCTGTATATACTCCTGGCATTCATATCTTGGGAGGGACTCAGAAACCTGCAGAGATACTATGAAGAGCCCTAAAGGATGGATACATGATTTTCTCTGGTCAACTGCAAGATTATGTTGAATAGGAAAGATCACAGAAAACCACCTGTGAGTATTTCAATGGCAGAACATTGGTCTATTGCCTCCAACTGCTTGAAACCTGAAAGATGTTACTTGATGACACTAACACATTCATTCACGCTATTTTGATACCTGGAAGTGAAACTATGGGGACTTCTGAAGTATTTCTTTCTTTAAGATTTCTGGACATTACCTGCAATCCCTTTTTCCTCACGTAATCCCCACCAAGCTCTACCTTTTCAACAATGTGCTGTACAAATTAGTGATGATTTCCCATGGCTCTACTCTAAAACAGAGCGATGTCTCTTACCTAGTTGGCCAGGCTCTCCTGGCAGACCAGGTAGACCTGGAGGTCCTGGGATTCCACCTTGTCCTTGGTCACCTGGTGGGCCCCGGAACCCTTTTGGACCAGGAAATCCTTCACCTGGCACGCCTGCTTCTCCTGGAAAGCCCTTTGGACCTAATTCACCTGGATAACCAGGATCACCAGGGAAACCTCTGATACCATCACCCTGCAGGAAGTTAACAAAGGTGGTCACTCCTGACTTTACTGAGAAACAAACACACCTCAAACAGTTCAACTACTCTGACTAACATCTTCTAGGCAGTACTTTCTCAAGTGTTGCATCCTAGCTCTCTAAATTGACATTGAAAAGAAAGCATTTTCGAAATAATCTGACTTTAATGTAGACCTCACAGCTGAAAGGACATGAGAGAAGTGCTCCTTGAAGGAACATTTTACTAAAAATGCTGGCCCATGAATACCACTTGGGCAAAATGGAGCAGTGTTGTGGAGAGGCTCATGGTCCTTTTTGAAAAGCTGTAAGTGGGTTTGGGGAGACCACATGCATTGCTAGAGGTGTTCTGTTCTTGCATTTACTTCTAGAAAAGCTAACATAAAAATGCAACCAAAAAGGCAGATTTTTTTTCTCTGTCTGTTCCTCTAGTGATACTTCCAAACTATTGAATCAAGATGTTATGAACATCATTAGAAAAAACCTTGTCATCCTCAAAAGCAATATAAAGTACCATTTTAGTGGTAGTAAAAAGCACTATGGTCCAGAGCTCTTGCTCCCCTTCAAATATGATGTAGGAGCATCCCAATGGTTAAAAACAGTATTTATGATGGTCCAGATGAATTCCTCTTGTGAGATATTTAACTTTTGCCTACAGAAGGAGTTTAGAAAACAAAGACTAAATGTCTAACTTCCAGATGGTTACAGTTAGTTAGGTGAGTTGCTATCAGGCAACACACAATGTACATTTAAAGAACATAAGATTGGAGTAAATTCACTTTTCTTTAATTCAGTTGATTCAAAGCTGTTGAAATTCAGTCACAGAGAATCTTAGACAATGCTAGAAGGAATTACTAATAAACCACTAATTACTGCAAACTAACCATTAAAACAAGATGGCCTAAATGAGTTATACACTACTACCCAGTTGTTTAAATGAAATGGAAATAAAAGTGCAAGATTGCTCTAAAAACTCTTGAGACAAAACCTAATTTTTATAATACAGATAACTAACAAAGCCAGTCTAGTTGTGTATCATTATCTGTGAGAGAAGGATAGACTGGTGATTGTAAGCCCTCAGAATTAAATGCATTAGTAACTGGGTGCGGTGAAGTGATTTAGCTATTTTGCTGCTTACCGGAGGGCCAGGCTGTCCTGGTAAACCATCTAATCCATCTCTGCCTGGGAAACCATCTTCACCTCTGATACCAGGCAGCCCAGGATCTCCTCGGATTCCTTTGGTGCCTAAAGAAGGCCTTTCATTGTTAGACCAATCTCTCAATAAAGGTATAAATAATAGGAAAATACATGTGATATGAATTTTTACTCTACCTTTAGTAGTTATATGTAAAGAATCTCCCTTTTCTCCTTTGCGTCCAGGAAATCCAGCTGGACCCGAAAATCCCTAGTGTTACATGCATTAACAAAAACCAAAACAAATCAGAACTGTTTAAGAAATAAAATTATCAAGATTTGCATTTCCATTGTGCTGCTTAAAAAAAAAAAAAGTCTTCTTAAATTTTTCTGCTTTCCCTTACTTTCTCAGAATGATTTCCTCTTCAGTAATCCTATTCTTGTGCAGAATCTTCATTAATTAATTAATAGGAGCAAGGTCTCTATGGCATGGTAGGGAAGATTCTGCAAGAGGATGGACTGGGACATCTGTGTCTTTCCATGAGCTAGTGCCCTGCAGATGACTGCAGCTACACAACTGAACTGGAGAAAATGTGGTAAATTACTCAGTGTTGGCCACCGAAGAAAATGCTGTAAGCAACTCTTTGGGGCTTGGGAAACAACGCTCAAGGTTATACTGACATGCAACTCCTCCTGCACACCACTGCCTATGAGGACAGCTTCACAGCTGGCAGTGGACTGTGATTCACAACACTGTTTTAGGGCTGAAAAGCAGCACCATCTTCATTTACCAGAGACAGGAACTTGGGCACAGAGGGATTAAGTGACTTGCCCCACATCACAGACCTGTGGGAAGGTTTTGGTTAGAAAGGAGGGCTGGAGGTCCCTGGTCCAACCCAACACTTGGAGAAAGAGCAGGGCCTTGCCTAGCCATGCACTGAAAATCTCCAAGGAAATAGACTTTCTCTCTTGCAAAGGCAAACTGTGATGAAGGTAAAGACCAGTCTTTGGCATTCCTGTTTGCTGGCATAATGCAGAGACCTCCTTCCTCCTGAACAGCCCGTCTGAAAGTGATATTACTAGCTGCAGGCCAAGAGCTTTGCAACCACAGGACCAAACCCGTTGTAGGTGCCAAGACGCCAAGGTTACAGACTCATTTACCATTGATTATCTTATGCCAGTTAGCTTTAGTTCTGCATAATGATATGTATGCTCACTAAAATATAAGCTGTGCACATTAGCTTTTCCTTAGCAACCTCTTACTGAATTCCAGGGCAGACACTGAATGAAAGGGATGTACCTGATAAATTAATTTTTTGTTTAAAATATTCCTGTGCCATACATTATTTAAAAGGGTGTCTTTTACATCACTGCCTTTTAGTGACATTCTGGGTAGAAACTGTATCTCAGCTGCAGGTCATCTCAACAATACAGGTTTGCACTTCTGTTACTCTAAAGGGGGAGATCAGAATTGAGTATAAGTATCCTGTTTACCTGAGCCATATTTGAAAAAGGCATTTTAGTGGTCACTGAAACCACATCTGTACTCCATGGTAAGATGCTTCCTTTGGACATTGATTTTTTCCAGGTTGAAAGAAATCTCATAAACTTAATACGATACTGAATTATTTCACTGACTGCATTTCTGCAGAAACCTTCAGCAGTAACACTATTAATAGTATGATCTTCAGATTGCTATTCTTTTGTTTTCAAGGTCTAGATGTTCAGTACAATGCAATTTAGTGCACAGGTGTTATCAAAATGTTTTACAGCTGCTTCTAATTTCTGATACTTGGTGCTACAGATGCTTGAAAGGGTTCTTCTCTGTTCAAATAGAAACTGGACTTTGGATTATGTAGAAATCTTTCATTCTTCCCAAAGCATCCTGTTATTACTTCCATCTTAGCAATTTCTGGCTGTCAGTATTTTGTAGGTAGCAAAATGAGAGCTATTGAGGGGCAAAGAAAGAAATAAATTGTACTTTTCATTGTTTTTCCATGGAGAATGGAAATGATTTTTCATTTTTTTTTTACTCTAGTAGGTGTATAAAACTAAGCAATAAAAAAACAACTATCTCACTTTAGCTCCAGGGTAGCCAGGAAGACCATGTGGTCCTTGATCACCAGGTTCTCCTTTCCTCCCAGGCTGGCCAGGGGTTCCTGGAAAGCCAGGAGGGCCAGGAGGTCCAGTAGAGCCCCTTCTGAGTTCCTCACCCAAAAGGCATGTAGTGCAATCCCCTTCTTCGCCTAAGGAAAGGATTGGAAAGAGAAGAAAGAATGCTCTGTCACAACAAAGAGATGTGCAGCTGTATCCATTTTATATATAGACTTGAGAATACTTGAGTAGTTTCTCAAATACTTGAGAAAAGTACTTTTTTCTTTTTCCTTACAATAAGCCAACACAGTGTTTCTTTGTCGTGTTAGCCTCAGATCAAATTCATTGGTCCCCATGCATGTCACAGTTCAATAAACTTAGACTGAATACAGTGGGAGCTCTACATAATGCATAACAGCAGATCATCTATTGAGTTATTTGTTACAACCTACCTTTAGGTCCTTTTTGTCCTCTTGGCCCAGGGAAACCTTGTATACCAAATCTACCTGGCATTCCTTCCTGTCCTTTTAATCCAAAGAGAGGGCCTAGAAATTTAAGCAAATAAAAATATAATTTAATCTACTGGAGATTTACTCTCCTCTTTCCTTCCTATTTCTTTGAGCTGCACTGCACCTGTGCTTGTCTGTTTCCCCTAATGTAACTTACTGTCTAACCCAGCCTGTTGGGATGTATACCACTCCCTTCTTCTCTCCATCTTCCCGTGACCATACTCCACAATTCGCATCTGCTGTGGCAGATGATCCCTGCCATTCTTTGCTCTCTCTCACTCTGAATTCTTCTGCTTCTCTCCCTCAGCCCAAACTACTTTGGATTACCACAAACAGCCATCTCTGGATCATCTCCTGTACATCCTTTTCTCCTCCCCTGCTCTTGCACCGAAGAGCGGTGCTTTTCACAGAAGCACGACACAGTCTCAGTCAGAGAAATCCAGTTCTTTCAGACCCCATTTTGAGACTCATAACCCTTCCCCAGCCCAAAAGAGACCTTCTTTTCTTTCAAATGTTGTCAAAAAAACATGCAAACCTTTACTTCATTGATGAGTGTACAAGACTTCTCCTCTGTGTGACCCCCCCACTGCCCATTTATCTTCATTCTGTCAATCTACTGTCTCCCTTTGTCTTGACAACAGCTGTCTTTAAAATAAGCTGTTATAAGATGGTCCTGTGAGTTCTTGTCATCTCTCTTCATGCACTTACCAGGGGCTCCAACAGGACCAGGTGGACCACGGAGTCCTGGTGATCCGTCCTTACCCGGAGTCCCAGGTGGGCCCGCAAAATAAGCAGGAGATCCTCTTTCACCTTTTTCACCTTTTGGGCCCATTTCTCCAGGTAAGCCTGGCTTATCCCCATCCGCTGAAACAGAACCAGGGAAGATGTTCAGAAAAATTTCTTAACAATGCTGCTCAAAGAGTTGTAATGTAACAGAAGGGAAAGTTCATACAACAGCATATAACATGCAAGAAAAAAATGCAGACATTTATTACAGAACAAAAATGGTAACTGCACTTTTCACTTGAGCAAATCAACAGCAGCTACTGAAGTAAGGCTCTGTCATCATCTATATTTCAATTGCCAGAGCCCCATTGGGCTGAAGGAAAATGATTCTCTCATTTTTGGCCCCCACAGTTATTATCTACCACCCTGCACTGCGTATTCCATGGTCTGCATATGCATTTCCCCCACCCTGACTCTGTATCAGTTAAAACTTGCTATAAAGTTAAACTATTAGAACATGTGTTGCTGGGATATTACCATCAGAGAACCCAGGGAGACCAGGCAGCCCACGATCTCCCTCCTCTCCTCGGTCTCCTGGTATTCCAGAAACTCCTGGGAAGCCTGGATCACCTCTTGCACCTGAAAGACATCCCAGGTTCCACAAAATGTGTTAGTGTGATGCTGCTGTATGTTAAAAAGCAAACATTAGGAACTGCAAGGGCTTCAGAGTATTAGAATTTACAATAGTTTCTAAAAAGTAGCTTTAGAAATGGAATGACTGGAGTGGTGTGGAGCCACCAAGACTAAGAAGGGTAGTATCTCTCAGCTTCTACTAATACGCAGCCAGAGCTACATTGCTCCAGGGAAGCACAGAAGACCAGCTCTCTGAGGAGAGCCCCTCCTTTTCCTACACAAAGTTGCCATTTTAACAGATGCATGATATGTGAGCTTTTCTTCCCAGTGCCAAAAGCACCTGCCAGGGCACAGCTATTGCCTGCTGAAAGTATCATGCTCTTGTCAAAAGTCAGTGATACTAGAGGACATATGGTGTGTTCAGCCCCCTGTCTGCTTCTTCCTCTCTCTACAGAGTCTCTCCTGCTCCTAAAAGACTTGCGGGGTGTTCAGGGTGATTTGACCATTGTTTTGGGCCTCTTTCCCCCTTTCTCTGGGAGACAGGGACACGTTCATTGCTAGTTCCTCTGGCTTTCAGTAAGACTAGTAAAATCAATGGCATGAGAATAAAGGCTGGGCCAATGGCATGTGATCACTTGCTGTTTGCTGGCACCTTCCCTTGAATAGTTTTGGCCTTGGCAAACTGATATCACCTTCTATGTGTTTCTAGTCTGGCCAGCTCTGCAGAACAGCTGATGCTGAGTGCTCCAACCTTCATGAAAAGATCACAAAGGAAATTTGTCAGTGTAAAAACGGAAAAAAAAATCCTCTTCTAATCCTCAAGGCTTTTTTAATGTGTGGGGTTTGTTTTTAATTTCTTTCTAAATATTTGATGATAAGAATTTTTTCTGCTGTACTGCCATTGCTACACTTTATCCAGAGTCTCTGAAACAGAATGCAGAAGACAGACTCTCCCATTCTTCCTTTCACTGGACAACAGTCACATGCTTTTTTTGCTTGTTTCTTCTCTGTGGACACAGACATGCATGAATGCCTTTTGTATAGCAATCCAGCTTCAGCAGGATAGACAAAGAAGTCACCTGCCTGCAAAAAGGTGGTTAGGGCACTCTCTCGGAAGGCAATTATAGCTTCTGGAACACTTCAGCAAAACACAGGGTGTTTTAGGAGTTGCACTGTCAAGAGTGCCATGCTTTTGATCTATGCAGCAGGTAGTAAAACACAGCTAAGGTAAACAATCTAAGCAAAGAAGATATACCTTTCCTTGGGATGCGGGAAGGAAAATAGGAATCTGGTCCTGGAGGACCCATCTCGCCACGCTCCCCCTGTTAACAGAAGTTGAAGTATCACAACTAAGCACATTATTCTAGAGAATTTCTTTTAAAATGGAAAGGTATGCCCATGAAACATAAAGAAACAAACTTTCAAAGGCACTTATGTGACATTTAAGAAGCCTTAGAGATTTCCAGTTAACAAAACACATAACTGTCCTACTATGACAACAAAGACAATTGCTGCTACATGACAGAAAAGAAAAGAAAGCAAAATGACATCTGGTTTATTGCTTCTGGCAAATGAAAATAAAGCAGTACCTTGCTTCCCCTAGGACCATAGTCACCGGGTGGACCATCAAATCCTGGAAAACCCTGTAATGCACATAAAAATGATTGTCTTTTCCTTTATCAGAGAGAGACTGAAATTATTTTGATTGCAGCATCTGGCTTCCTCAGATGTCAATGCAAAAAATACGTAGCAGAGCTGCACGGTTTGTCTCCCTGGGGTATAGTAATTTGGGTAACACCATTAAGCCTCCTTGAGTTTTGATTTTCCACCTCTTGGACCAATTCTAACTCTCACCAAAGGCCAGAAGGACCTGCTCTGCCTCGGGGTCTGCTGTCCCCGGCAGTGGTACAGATGGAAGGAGCACCTACACTCAACACCATTCCATGGACACTGCAGGATGGAGGAGGAGAAAGGGGATGGCCTCTGTGCCAGCTGACCCCGAGACACATGCACCAGGCAGCCAGAACACACCAGCTTGCTGCAAGAAGACTAAACAAACTAGAATCATTACAAGTGGACATATTTTCACTGGAATGTAAACAGTGAGCACCAATACAGCACTGAAGTGTACAGATCCTTTTTGCACTTTTCCATGGGACTGGGGATTGTTTGGCCACAGAAGGATTCCCTGGATGAATGAGAACCCAGGGTTAACCAACTCTACCATTCCTGGGCATGCCATATCCCAGAGAAAACTTTCCACTCCTACTGCAGCAAATGTTATAGTATTTAAGGTCCTGCTCATTCCATTCTTTTAAAAGGTTTGAAATCCAAACCACATGGATTAAAACACATATGGTAAAACATGGTACATCTAATACCATGAGAGTGTATTTCAGCTGATGGGGGTAAATAGGGAAGAGTTCAGATTTCAGAGATATTGATACAGATGAGATGATCTCTTCCATGTGCTTTATTCAGCTCTTTGACAACTTTTATCTAGAGAAAATGTTCATATGTACTCTGGAAAGAGGCTGGTGTTAAAAAGGTGTGCCTTCAGTAGAAAACAGTTGACAGATCCACAAATGGTATCAATTAACATGGTTTTGCTGAAATCAGTAGTTTTGTATAATTCAAATTTATTAGTCAGCTTTTCCAAAATTCAGCATCTCTCAAGTTTCACAGTGGGTACAATTCCTACACAGAACTTGAATGTTAATAATGAGCTCTGTAAGTCACTTTTGAAGCACTACAAGTAGCACAGCTCTCAGCAAGATGCCACTAACTGGACCACACATTTCAGAAACCTTTCCCATGGCAACTGTACATCACACCATCGCAAAAGCAGCCTCTTGAGTATCATGTGTAAAACCACTTTACACTAGGTGGAGCTGGTGGTCTAAAAGTGAAGCCAGTAACTTCCTAATTAACAGCAACTACATTTGTGTGCTGGCAGGGCTTAACCATCCTTTCTTTCTCAAGAATCAAATCACTCAAAAATCAATAAAAAGGAGGTTATTGTGAATAGCACATAGAGTAGGGTGTCCCCTCTCTCACACGCATTAAACAATGCTACTCCATCCAAACCAATGTACTTTTTGCTAAAATGGTTGCCAAGATTCATCCTCAATAAGGGGCAGCCACTGACCACATCTGATTGGAGCATGAACCTATGTTAAGGTCAACCAGTGGGCTTTAATGGGTTTTGCATCAGCCTCTCCATGTATGCAATACTAACAGCAAATTCCCTTCCACACCTCCAGGTTTTGGCATGGGACTGAACAGCTAGGCAAATGTAATTTTTCAGATTTCATGTACTTTCATGTCCCATGTGTTTCATGTTATTATTGCTATGCCTTGGTGGCAGGACAAATACTTAAAACAACTAAAGATGGCAAAACATGGAAAAGTCATGCATCCCACAACTATTTACCTCATGGAAGTGATTTCTAATCCCGACTAAAGAAGCCTTTTTGTGAGACGAAACAGAAAGTATGAGTTCTTTTCTGTCTGACAGAATGCTATTTTAAATATTTGGGTGTGTTTCCATGGGGACAGAGATTTAACTGGTATATTTATCAGTTTCCCTCTCTTCTTCTTTTCTGATATCCAAGATAACATCTCAACCACATCCGCAGAAAGTTATTCAAAAAAGTAAGTTTCTGCTTGTAGGAAGAAAGTTACAGAAATCACAGTCACAGTAATGGGAACAACAAAAATGACACCTTCCCACAGTGCTCTTAAAAGGTGCTCATGGGTTAAGTAAAACCAGACTTTAATTAAAGGGTTCCTTTTTTTTTTATCCCCTCACTGACGAGAAAAATAACTGACCCAAAATTACAATGATGGATGAATCCAGACAATATTTGTTAGACCACAGCTAGTGTAATTACAGGCAGAATTTATCTTTTACAGTTTACCTTTCAGACAGATATTCTACATATGTGTTAGAAACTACAGTCTTATATGAAATACTTACTCTTTCTCCAGCGAGTCCTGGAAAACCATTGATGCCAGGCAGTCCCTATGAAGGCAAAAAAAAAAAATATTAGCAACATAAAGCGACATCTGAACATCCTCATGGCTAAGAACCATTATTATTTCTTAGATAAAATATATCTGACATCTTGACATTCTTAACAGTCACAGTTCAGGTATGTTTTCAATGAGATTTTTGTATGGTGCAAACAGAACAGGTCTAAAATCTAGTCTGGTATTTGATTTTTTTCTCTCTTAGCCAATACATTGTAAATTGACCATGAAGACTTCAAAGATGACCAATTCTTGTAAAATGTATGCTGAATACTGTTCTCACTCTGTTTAAGCACTTCAGACACACTTCCCCAAAACAAGCATTCATAGATACTACAAGTTAGGATTTAAATTAGCTTTTATTTCTGGGATCACAAGAAAGTGGAGACAAACTCATGTTTGCTAACCATGGCTGAAGACAGCTCAGAGGGGATCAATGAAATACAGTCTGTGCTGAGGACAAGGACAGTAGCTGTGGCTAGTGAGCACAGCTTTAGGTAAGAGATGCACAAGGTTTCCCAATGATGGCACAGGCATCATTTCAAAATGGCCTTTTTACTTTCCTAAATCAGGCAGCTCTGAGCTGGCCAAACCTGGTGGACTGAAGAACTGTAATTTCTATAGTTTGTTCATCTGTGTTTTTTTTCCACAAGGCAAACTCTCAGCTTGGATTTGCACATTCAGCTGGGTGAATTTTACTGTTAATAAGTGACTCACCCTTTGTCCTGGGAAGCCTATTACCCCTTCTTCACCTTTTTCAGCATAGAGAAGTACACCCTAGAAGACACTGCAAGTCAGTTCAATATATTTCCACATTATGTGCAAAATAAAGGCAACACTTTTATGGAAACTAAACAGGAAGAAAGCATCACTGTAACACAAGGAGGATCTAATAATAGCTGCATGTGAAAGAACTGTTGTCCTTAAAATTAAGTGTAACATGCTTGCTTTGTTACAATAGCAGGAGCAGGCCATTAGGGAAAGGACAGTGTTTCCTCGTTACCATCTCCTTCATTTCTTCTGCAGCTGCAACTCTGAAGAAGAGCCAAAGTAATGCAGATATACAACCAATTAAATGACTCAGTTTATGGCCAAACTGTAGCTTCAGAGAGTTATTTGGCAAATATAGGCATACTGCTATCCATTCTCCTGACCAAAAATAAAAAAAAGGGGGGGGGAGAAACACATATTCCCTTTTGCTACATCAGCATATAATTGACAGTTTTCCTAATGTAGCAAAAAAAAAAAATCCTACATGTGTAAAATATGACCAGCAGCTGAAGAACTGGCTAGCAACTGCACATGGAGGGCATCAGGGCTCACACTGTGTGACCTTCTCCCATAACCTTGTGGAGCTGCTGACCAGACCATCTGAGAAAATAAAGCTCTGCAAAATGCTCAGTGAGGCATCTCTGATTGGTAAAGACTGTATTTTAAACCACTCTGGGAAGCAAAAAGGAACCACTCAATGGCAAAGCTATTTAGTCAGTCTAGAGGCTGCCTGTGAATTATAACTAAACCACATTCAATCAAGCCTGGTTGACAGCTCTGCACAATGCAGCAACATATGAGATTACTACTTACTAAACAGATCTAAAGAAGCAAGAGACCAAAAGTCTGTATTGGAGAGTAGACTAAAAAGGATTGAAAAATATTCATTATTATTGATCTTTGTTCTTCTCCACTTGACTTACTGGAATTCCAGCTTCGCCTTTTGGCCCAGGGTCCCCTCTTTCACCCTAGCAATAAAGAAGAAGTATTCAGATATGTTGTTTACATTTCAGTAACTTTTACACAACACAAAATTCCAAATTTTTATCAAGAGAAAAAACACCACTCTTGTGCTGTTCTTTGTTCATACATTTGGAATACAAAATGCATGTTTTCATAAAAAGCTTTTGAAGTTGCTTTTTAAAAAAATATTTAATAATTTTTCTGGAAAGGTGTCTAAGAATGTGAATGTCTGGCTGTTTCCAGGCTTATTCATGAGATGTCTGGGTGGTGAGTGCTTAAGTACTGCCTATGAACAAATGCACATTCTTTCATTTTTACCTGCTGATTATCTATGAATTATTTGATCAAGAGCTCCTGTTAGGATGAGACAAATCATAGCCTAAAGTCTATTCTCTACACTGATGACACGTCCATTGAATATAATAGCTCTCCAGGTAGGTAGCTCAAGTGAAGACATCTCTGCTTAATCATGGAAATTCCAACATGTATGTTATTTAAGGCAGACTGCAGAGCATTAAAAGCATTTTTAGATCTTTCAGTATCATACAAATTTACTCATTGTCAGAGACTGAAATAGCTAATGGCTTAAACACTGTAAGGTAACCAAAAGACTTATGTCCACTGTAGCAAACTGAAAAGAAACAGCTGCTCACCCAGCAAAGCCAACCCTTCTCTGACTATGCCTACTATCAAAGGATCTTCAGATAAGTGGGTGCCATTGCCCAACTATCCCAGGTGCAGAAGGGTATCTATACTTGAAGCTGCAAACTGGATTTCCAGATAAGGGAAGAGGCTAAAAAGAGGTAAATTCTGTGATGTGGGATAATCCTTCTTATCATGCCAATGTCCTTCCTTACATGATGACTCTGCTGTAAAAGTCCTCAAAGACATTTCACATCTGCCCTGGGCTGTTCATCTCAAATGCTGGACCATGATGGACCATGCTTGATGCTGACATAACAGGCAGCTGTTAACATCTTAGGAGTTGCCAGAGACTCGTGACATGTCCCATGACACTATCCATTGTAACACTCCTCACCCCAGGGGAGGTACAAGGCATTCCCACCTGAGTTTCAAGCGTACAGTAACTCATGAGATCTTTGAATTTGGGGGGCTTCACCCAGCCCCAACAGATCAAGACCTTCACTTCAACAGGACTATGACCACCAGTTCAACCAACAGACATGGAAGCTGCAACTACCAAGTTTCATCACTGGATCCAGTGGGTGGTGACTATATATATCTTAAGACCCTTATCCTTCCTTTCTCTTCCTTTTCCTTATACATTTCCTTAAGTATTATTTTTATGCTTTAATATTGCTGTATTACCATAGGTCATACCACCCAAAATCGCAACATACCTGTTTACCTTTGAAATGAAGTTATTCTAAAGTAAACCTTACATATATATGTTTACAAACACCAATTATTCCGTATCATTTCACTCTAATCCACCTCAGGAGATTTATTAACAAGAACCTCTGTTACCCTGCCCTTCTGGGGTGGGTCATAACACTCATCTTCCTGCAGAAATTGCATGAGCCATGTAAACTTTCTAACTTCAAATGTGGGGTGCAAGATTACTGGTCTGGAGGTTGGACTCTTGATACAGAATATACACATACAGGTATCTCTGCTTCCAGCAAGAAGCAATAGATAGAACAAATTGCATCTTCCTGTTGAGAATTTCTCCAACATGTATGAACAAGCATTATCTCTAAATATACAAACATCTGCACCACATAGATAAGTTATTGTCCTAGTTCAGCAGGAGGGACCAGTTATCACTGTGTGGGGGTGATTAAAGCTGTGTATTCTACACCCTCTATTCATTCCCCAAGAACAATGGACCATTTGCAGCAGCTGCCCAGGAAGTCGTTAGCACCCTCACACCCAGCCTGAGGGGGTGTGGGTGCTAATGGGCCATCAACGGTTCAACAACACCCTATGACTCACAGAGCTAATCACCCATTGTGTGAGTCCCCGCCCTGGTGGAGGGACTGGGTGCTCCCTGAGGGTATATAAACGGGGCTCAGAAGGGCTTGAGCAGCTTGTCAGATCCAGAGGAGCAGCAGGACCTCAACAGGAGGAAACCACTATTCTCGATCAGACTACGACCATCACTCCTGACTAGACCACAGCCATCATCTGCACCAACAGGTCAGAGAGCCCAGCCGGGGGGGCGCAACAGTGCCACCTGCTGTCTGTGGACATAATCACATTTCCCTTTTGGCGAAGTAGCCAAGAGGACCTTTTAGACTGTTTTGCCTTGTCATTTGGGGGTAGAGGGGTTTGTTACAGACTGTTATTGTATATATACATATGTGTTGTGGTTAAGAACTGTTATCTTTTCCTTTACATATATTTTTCCTAATTAAAGTTCTGTTCTCTAAATTTAAAGGAGAGGGATTATTTATTGGCCAACATAGATATCTTAGTTCTCCTTTGAACTGAGACAGTTATAAAAACAAGCATAGTAATGATTTCTCAGCAGGTATTTCTGCTTGTAAAATCAGATGTGAGTGATGGACAGTAGTTGCATACTTAAACAAAAAGAACAAATTTGCCTAAGGCACCTCTAGACTTTAGAAGTACTTTCTGAATTACTTTAATCACCATAGTTTCAATAAATACTTTATGCTCCCAGTTGTGGAAAGTAGTATATTTCTGTTTTGATGTACTAAAGTCTTCTAAGTTCTATATGTAAAACCATATTTGTACAATATTTTAGTTTTGGTACTACAGTGCTCTTGTTTCTTGTTTATTTCATCGAAGTACCCTCTAGTTACCTTGTGTTTGTCAGAGGGGACACCCATCAGTTCTCTTGTAGGAAGTCCGGGTGGACCTGGAGGACCTGGGGGGCCCTGCAGGAAAAGCATGAACGTACATTGACTAATGGTTATAACACCTTGTCAAGCTGTTGATCAGCACAGGGTCTAGGAAACTGCAATAAAGGAGTAATACAGATTTGCCCCTGCTAGGAGTATGGTTCTAAATCACAGACAACCATACCAAATAAATTGATGGCAAGATAAATTTATTCTGTGCTAGGTTAACATATGGCAATATGGCAGAATAACTGCAAAGATTATCACTTTTTATAAAGTGGCCTGGCTTTATAAATTTCAGAAATGTTACCTGTGTGTCAATGTAGTGAAGGCACAGATAGACCTAGACATGTTAAAGTTGTTCGGCTATGGCATTCCTTATGGATAATCACTGTCAAAGCTACACTTAATTTTTATTCTTATAATTACATAATGCAATTAAAAATCTAAAATAGGTTTCTTTATGAATAGCAGGTAACATCAACCTGTCCTTTAGTAGTGATATTAATTCATTAGTTTTCCTTTACCTGTTCACCTTTTTCTCCATAGAAGCCAAGGCCTCTGTTGCCCTGCAAAAACAAC
Organism: Campylorhamphus procurvoides; assembly: GCA_013396655.1. Taxonomy (NCBI): domain Eukaryota; kingdom Metazoa; phylum Chordata; class Aves; order Passeriformes; family Dendrocolaptidae; genus Campylorhamphus; species Campylorhamphus procurvoides. Next base: position 1,095,783 of record WBMV01002889.1, read on the forward strand.
AGGTCAAAATTTACCATGTGTACAACTCAGTTTTGGAACCTAAAATTCAAATTTAAAAATGCTTCACGGCCTTTTCAGGCTTACAAGTCTGTAAGACACCACTGAAGAACCGCAATCAAAAACAGTCGAGGTTTACCTCAGAGTGTTTTTATAGATATAGAAGTATTTTTATAGACCCAAACTTTCAGAAGGACAACTCTTAATTTAAATCTCATGCTACCGATGCTTCCTGCAACAGACTTTGAGTCATCCACTAAGCAGTGTTGTAAAAAGATCAAACATTTCTTTTGCAAGATTTTTAATAGCATTGAATGCTAAATAAAAAACCTAAGTGGGATGGAACAACGAACTCATGTATTTTCTCCATGGAGATATAATTGAATATTGTAAAGACTGCAAGGATTCTCTGTTCATGGGAAATTACTGTGACTACAGTAGCAAATTAAATCTGGCTCTAGAACTGGTTTAATCTTTTCAGGGTAGGCGATCCCAGTGTAAGATTAACTTCTCATGGTATGCAGCCAACACAGAAGGTCTTGTGCTACACAGTCTTCAGTGCAGGCTGTGGTTCTTTATTTTACCGCCTTCAAGTGGGTCTTGGATAAACCTCGGCAACACAAAATCAACATTAACTACTTTGACACAAAGACTTACTTGTGGTCCTGGGGGTCCTGGGGGCCCTGGTCGTCCCTGAGGAAACACAATAGGGGAGAGTAAGTTACTTGTTGCTTTCTAGTCAATTCATGCAGGAGTCTAGTTATTTTGTGTCTGAAACATGAGTGTATATTTAGTAGGCAATGTGTTCCTCAGCATTCCGTGTGCTACCCTCGCTATATTAGATGTATTTACTGTTCTGAAAAACACCCTCCTAAACCCCATTGTAATCTTCCTGAATAGAGTAACAGTTCCCCAGCTTAGACCTAATGAAAACTCACTTTTATATCAAGTCATAAGAATTCGTGCTCTTGGATCCTGACTTAGTAACATTTGAAGGTCATTAAAGTTAAATACATCTCTAAGAGCTTCACCAAACTGGTGTCTTGGTACTGCATCAGTCTGTAAAGGGGGTTGAACTACCATATGCATCTCAGATTACCTATTTGGGATGGTACAGATTGAAATCAAAGGAAGATTGTGGAAACTGAAGCAGGAAATAAATCTACCAGAAGCTTACAAGCAGTAGGAAAGCTGCTGATTGGAGAGCCAACTTGCTTTGCTCCAGTCAGCTATGTTAGTTAACAGGCTCCAAAAGGCTCTACACATGAAAAGCTCTGCCAAATGCAGGGAAGGTGGGGTGAAGAGGCATGAGCTGTTCAGAGGAGATGGTGAATGAGCAACGTAGAGGGGAGAAGTCTGCAAATGGAACTGTCCACCTACTGAGCCCCAAAGGGGTTGTTGACCACATTATGCCAAATCAAGATGGACTTGCAAGGAAAACAGTAACATTCAAGTGAGACCTGAACATGATAGGCATTTCTGCCTTGATATATAGCTTTGTGTGCATGAACACTAGACTTATTCTGAAAAAACCTGCTTTTAAATCAGTTTTGCTTAGTCAAGTAGTTTGTGAGCCATTGCCTAATCTACCAAGCAGATGCACTGTACAGGGTATCCCTCTGCCTGGAGACCTTGCAGGGACCTGGAGGAGCCAAGCTTGTCTTTGTGCAGTACCCAAGACTTAGAGAAGAGGAATGATGCAAGCTCAGACCTCCGAAATGCTCCCAGGTCACTCTCACAGGTGGATTACAGCTTTGGAGGCAGTAAATAGAGTTGGATTTATTTTATTCAAAAGATGTTGCCAATATGGTAACCAGAGGGATGCAGTCCTGGGGCTCAGAAAATGTATGGTTCATAGCACTCCTAACATCCAAGAAAGAGCACTGTAAATGTAAGTCATTGCAGGATAGCTCCTGCGTGAAACTCATGAACTTTGTGGGTTTGCTCTAAAGGAAAAGTGAATAAAGGACTGAGGAGATTTCCTGCCAGGAGGACTAGAGGATAAGGGCAAGGTGCAGTTTACTTCAGGTGATAAAACAGGCTACTGCAGAAAATTAACTTTGTAAAGACTTAGCATGCTGTGGATTTAGTCCTAGAATTAGTTTTTTAATTTTTGAGGGGGATGTCCCTGAAAACAGCTATGAAGGCTCTGTGTAAAATGCCCTTAATTAATTTTTTCTCCCTAAGATCAGTAATGTAGGTCCAAAGTTATTATCCAGGCTGAATTCTGACAAAACAAATGCTATAAAATTGTCTTACAGGAAAACAAAAAAAATCTTCAAGAAAATGAAATACATTGAATTTGAACATCTACTTCTAACCATAGAAATAAGAAATCTAGGAAATGGTATCTAGAGACAACACAATCTTCCCAAAGAACTATATAGCAACAGTTGTTCACAACAGTGCTGTAAATGCTGATTTTGGAAAAAAATGACTGAAAAATAGTTTGAATAGTATTTAGAATACTATTTTATTTTTAATCTCCTGTTGAAAGTGTAGGGAGCTAATATACATAGTCTTTATGAGCAGAAAAAGTAACTTATTCAAATCCTGGTATTTTTGATAACTCAGTATAGGGAGGTGTGGACTGAGCAGCATTAAATAACCTTTACAAATGAGGCTCTTCCAAGAAGCTTAAAGAAATACAATATCAATCAAAAACCTGTGAGACAAGACAGAGCAAAAGAAGCTATACCTCTTTCTGCAGTAGTCATCCCTGCAGAATCAGTGTCTCACTGGGCTTTTTAAAAGGTTTTATGTCCATTGACACCTACTTGTTACTTCTAACCTAAGTAACAATCCAACATAATGGAACTTGTTAACATAATTCTTCTGTTAAGGTAATTTTCTCAAGAACATATTTTAAATATACTTACTGGTCTTCCTCGCTCTCCTCTTGGACCCATAGGTCCTTGAATACCCAGTGTACCTGGAGGCCCCTTTAAATAAAAAAAAACAAACCACCAACCATCAATTAATGTTGTTCTGATATCAGTCACTCCTGACACTTTATCACATTCACTGTGACACTTACTGGAAAACCATTTAATCCTGGATCCCCAGGATCCCCCTAAAAAAGAAAAAAACCAAAGAAGTAAGACATGCAGTAAACACTATATATAAAATCAAGAGAATCTTTTTCTCACTCATTAATTTATTTCTCATTCAAGAAATTAATTACAGCATGCAATGCTACACAAAGTCTTATGTACAAATGCATTCCACACAGATATTGAGATAACTGAATGCCACACAGATTTTGTACTTTCTATATATAGTGTAGTTGCATGCAATACAGTAGGAAGCTACAAAGTTCGCTGATGAAGTTAGGGATCCAAACAAGGCTGAAATATACAACAGACAACACTGAACACTTTTTAGAAAAATCCTATCTAACCAGTGGCTTAGCTAGGGCTAAAGCCTTTGCTGAAATGTACAAACTCATTTTTCATGAGTTGCATGGGAATTACCAGATCATTTTTATTCTCTTCTGAGTCACTAAAAGCATTTAGAACATACTGTTTTCAGTGACCACATATTTTAGCTGAAGTACATGCTGAAATGTTTTTGGAAACCAGATCCAAAAATGTTCTAGCACAAAGATCTTCCAATACCCATAAATAATGTGGTATTCAGTCCAAACACCTTCAATCATTTTGAGCAGCATCCTAACTATCTTGTTAATTTGAGCTTAGTTAACACAATAATTTGTGGAACCAAATATTTTCTGAAATGAACACAGGTGTCAGTATCCATCCTTGGCCACAACATACTTGAGCATTTCTTAAACATTACTTAATCATTCCTAATTACTAACAAGTCCAGATTTGAAGAGCTTCTAAAAGAAAAAGACAGTTCCATTAAAAATACAGACAGCTTACAAATATGCAACAGAAACCCCTATTTTGGCTCTCATTGCTGGTACAAAACACACACAAATGATGTCAGCATATCCCTTCTGTGCTGAGTATGGCTCAGATGCAGCTCTTAAATAGGACACAATTTATACTCTATCAGCATATGTAATCCCTTATCTCATTCTGGTAGCTTCAAATTATACAAGACTGTACAAATGTGAAAAAACTACAAGTGATGACAAAACTAATTTTAAGGATTAGACACAATAAAAGCACCCATAGGAATACTTGGGGTTTACTAAATAAGTGAAGAAAACATTGAAACATTTTACCGTAAGTCATTTAAACTCTTGCATGAAAATTTTACAAAATGGACACTAATAGTAACCAGAATCATTCAATGTGCAAAACTATGGCAAAGGAAGGATTTTGCCATGCTTTATACAAAGGCAGTCATTGAATAAAGATGGAAATACTTGAGCTACGTTATCTATAATGCGTTTGCATTCCACCTGTAGGCTGAAATTCCTTGCAAATAAGTGAGCAGGGATTTTTTTCCCCAGGATATCAGATAGAAGCTGCCTTGCAAAGCCTACACAAAATCAAAGTGGGCCTCTTGGGACGTGCCCATCAGAGTGCAAGAAAAATTCACTCTTCATCATCTGCCTGAAAAACTGTACTGAGCATGAATAGCTCACAGAAGTTACAGACGTACCCTGTGTCGGCTTATGATCTCTGGTGCAATTATATACGGCTCCCCCTTCTGGCCCTTTGGCCCTTGGACTCCCTGGAGGTGACCAAAAGAAAACAAAACGTAAGCTTTGTATCATATATGTTAACACATAAACAGCTAAGAGTAATTAAAAATATATGTTGGGGTTTTCGTAAGTATACATAAACATACCCCTGTTCACAGGCAGAGACTATGCCTAGGTTTAGAAATTTATGGTTTAGAAAAAAAGTGTAAACCCTCACAGTACATAAAAGAATTTCTGATTCTGGGGGAGGAATCCCCCATTACCTGGGAGTGGTATTATGGAGTATCACCTCCTTAGCTAGAGCTGATGTTGCAGCTTCTCTGGGTTGACACCTAGGCTGGTAAACCCAGGAGCCCCACTGCTCACCTCATCATGATCCTATGTATCTCACCATGGAAAGTCAATACTTTGGCCATGGGGCGGGGAAGAAAAGGCTACTTTTATCAGAAATTGTGAGTTTAATATTATTTTATTGCTGTTGATGAAAGCTGCACAGGTTTTCTTAAAGTAATCTCTCGACAAAACCTACGTGACAAGTATAGCTCTGAGCAGACCTTCTGGCCCTGACTGCAATTTAATGACTAAGCATATGGCAGTGTGTCCATGGTAAGTCAACATGCTCTGCTGGGCCAAAAGGGAGCTCCATTAGGAGATGTTCCATTTGCTTCCAACACATGTGTGAATGAAACTCACTTCAGCAATGTTCTTGGCTTCAGGTACTCACTTACTGCCAGCTACTTACAATGGTACCAGGAAAACCAGAGTGTCCGGGAGTTCCCGGGTCACCAGGGTCACCTGCTGTCCCATTACAGCCATCATGACCCGGTTTGCCCCTTGGTCCTGGCTGCCCTGGATGACCCTGTTGAGGAAAAAAAAAAGTGTTTATCTATCCATCTGTTTCTAGTTTTCCTTTTCCTGTAGTCACACAGTATTTAGACATTCTCACATTAAGCCCAAGGCTTGGATCCATGGGAAACTAGGATTTTCAAAGACAGAAACAGACAGTGCCTTTTTTTAATATAGCTGCAGCTTGAACCAGATGCCCCAGACAGCATGAAAGAATGAGTAGTGAAGGACCTTTCACAGGGGGTAAGAAAGCTATGCTCAATGCAGGCTCTGTTAAGCAGAGAACTGAGCCAGATGAAGCTGCTGTGCAGGGAGCCACCAAGAAGTGGGATTGTTAAGCATTTCAGTGCTTCACACTGAAGAATGGGAAGAAAGGTTCCTCGCTGACTTTGAACAGCTTCCAAGCCAGGAAAAAAGTCAGAGATGTTGTTGGAGGTAGGTTGAGTGTTATGATGAGGCTATGAGTACGGAAGAAAACAGCAGGGCTCAAAGGTAGGGAGTCAGGGGCACTGCAGAACCTTGACACAGAGCCTCTGAAAAGTTGCTCCTGTCTCAAACTGGATTTCCATTCCTGTACCTACATTCACCTTAATTGCTGTTGTTCGTGGTTTGCACTGAGGCCAATGAGTAGCAAATTTTCCCTTGAGCAGCCTTTTTTCCAGGGGGCTCAGTCAGAAAAAAAAGAAACTAACATAAAATATTTCTCAAATCTCCTTTATCTATGGCAAGAGTTTTCTCTTTGATGTGCTCCATTGTTTAGAGAAAACCCAGAAATCTGTCCATATTCTTACCTAGCTCCATCACAGCACTCCTCAACCCAGAAGAGATCCAGTCTTGCCACCATTCTCACTTGGCCCCCAGCCCCACGTCCTAGCACCGTGCCATTATAGTTAATTCATGTGCCTATCTACCAGTCTTCCCATGGTCAATGTTAAGTCTTGGCCTGAGAAAACTGGAGAATGTAAGGGAATGAGAAGGGTGAGGAGAGGACATAATGAAAATGCAGGTTCAAATACTGTCTGGAAGGCAGGGCCAAAAAACAAAACTTGCTCAGGTGGGAGAAGCAGTCCAGCTATAGCAAAACTGGGTTTCATAGGGGAGTGATTTACACTTCTCCCCAGGATGTTACAGTACTTAGAAAAAACCCAGCAGGATGTAGTGAGATGAACAAGATCCTTGGCTCAGAAATATTAACAGAAATGAGAAAAATGGTTCTTCTACTTTTCCTTTAAGAGTGAGAAAGAGGAAGATGAGGAAGATTGTGAGAGAGAAATCCCTGAAACTTGATAGGGAGCTTTTCTAGAAACAAGAAAGGGTGAAAGCAGAGTGGATGTGGATGCGTGGGCTGCTAAGTGGGGCCCCAGTGTCAGGGAGCACTATAAAGGAAACCCAAGCCTGGGAACTCTGTCCAGGGATTCCAGTGACTCAGATTTCTTTGTTATTTTATGACACAAGATGTAAAGAAGTGTAAGCTGGGAAAATACTGTGCTGTGAACTTTACCCAGTTTTCCTCTGAGTGTTTCACTTTCATGGACCTGGTCAATTTGTTCAAAGTTGACACTGTATAGTACTCATAAGTTTTTTAAGACTATCTAAAGTGTGCCACACTAGCTACAGATCAAATTAACAGTGGTTAGTATTCTTAAAATCATTGGCTTTTCTACTTGCTTTGCAAATCTGAAATAATTACGGAATGACCCACTCATGTCCTTCGTTCACAAGCTTAAGAGATGTGATGTACTTACGTCACAGGTCTGCTCTACAAAAGAACATACTTAGCTGGGTGACCTCCAGAGACACAGGAGATTTCTCCATAGGACAAAGCAAATAGACCTTAACTATCTGAGGGAATGAGAGGAAGCACAGATTCTACTCTCTTGTGTATCTGCAGTTCTTCTCACCTCAGCAAATGCCCCAAACAGAAAAGTGTGTATGTGGCTGATGTAGAATTTAACCCAGACATTTTAATTAAAGTACAAAGGCTTTAAACTAGCCTGCAATATTTGCAGTTGGTGATTTCTTAAAGATGAAGTAAGTCAGTACTTACAGGAATGCCATCTGCCCCAGGGAATCCAGTGACTCCTCTTTGTCCCTAGAGTGAAACAGCACAATTAAAATTAAGGCCTGCCCAGTATTTTGCTTATTAGCTCAAACATTTGATATTCAAAAGTTACCGCTTCTCCTTTGGGTCCACTTATTCCTGGATATCCTCGTTCACCTTTGTGACCTTTGGGACCTTGCACTCCTGGAATCCCCATCAATCCTGGTGGTCCAGTGAACCCCTGCGATCCAAGGAGTCCTGGCTGGCCCTGATAAAAGTAATAAAACAGCATTTTGTATAGGAACAGTTGTGATGCACGAAGTTGAATTAGTTATCACTGCTGCAATGGAATCCATCTCTCAAAGAGAAAATAAATACAGAATCTCTTTCCATTCCACTAGGCCAGGCTCTTTGATGAATGTTATCTGGAAAAACCGCACTGAAACTCCAGCAGCAGTGATCACATTGTACATGTGGTCACAAAATTAACACATGGGTATTAACACTTAAATCAACATTTGCCACTTGAATATTCATGGCTACTCTATGAAAAAAATGTTTTCTTTGGAATAATGCTTTTCAAGAGCTGTTCTCCAAAAACATAACCAATTACACTCCAACCAAACAAAATATGTTTAACTGTGAAATCTGCTCAGTGGCTGTATATATTACAAGTGGAGTCTGATATTTAATGGCAGGAATTTCTGCCATAGAAATAGATGATATTTCTATTAAGCAGTGGAGCCTGAAAATGATGACATGCATGCATCCACACAGGTTGAGGAGTTGCACACAGGGCTCCCTTGTCATTTCCTTTCCAGTGCTGGTTCTGCTCTTCAGGCCACTTCAAACACTGTTTAAAAATAATTCCTGTTGACTGCCAACATCACAAGGCTCAAAAGGGGAAAAAACAATTTTGAAATGGCACAATGGAAGTTTAAGTAATGGTTTGTGGCAGTATGTCTGAGATCCGTGAACCAAAGTATTTGACGGTCATTCCAGACGTAGCGTCACTGAAGGCACATATGTTTTGCATGCTCTGCAGTACTCACTGCACTAATGACACTAGTAGTAAATTGCCACAATCTTCTATGGAGGAATATGCTTTAAATAGGGCAGAGCATCATTTACCAAGGCATTTAAATTAAGTCAAATCTAATTAAAGGTTTTTTAAAAAATGCAATTAGGCCTCTTTCATATAGCAGCTGCAACAGCATCAGTATCTCACAAAGGAAGAATTACAACAAAACATGAACAAAGACATGTTCATGAACCCTAACCCTAACCCTATTTCTAAAAATGAGCTGATAAAAAAATGAAACCTTTTTTTAGTATAAAATTTTACAGTCTTTTTTACAGTCTCATCCATGCCTGCAAAGAAAGAGCTAGAAGATGAATGCAATCCCTGTCCAAGAAGGCTAATGGTTCAACTTCATTTAATGCCATTGGGGTAGGAAGAGAGGCGTGGGGGCTTGAAAGAAATGAACTGAAAGATACCCTAATTTCCTTGTATCAAGAAGTTGTAGCAAAGATACTGAACAATGCCTTACTGATATGGGGCAAAATTTATTTTATTCTCATAATGAAGGATAGGCTCATTTGTGATACACTTTCATAATTTCATAGTTAACAACTATCCATAGATAGCATTTATCTATGCTATAGTTGCCTTCATTCCACATACCTCAAAACCCAAACAATATGACTGAAACCGAGCTTACTTGTAGCTTTAAAACCAAATCAATTTTCCATGCTACTTTTACAGAAAATGAACATAACACTTGGTGAAGAATTTTATATTTTAAATCTTATTATATGACAACAAAGGAGTCCATACTGAGAAGCCGAAAAAATGGCCAAAGTACAGAACTCAGTGCAAGTCTTTTCCTTGGAAAAAGAGTAGGAATGAGCCAGTAATTCTGACAGCTGAATTACATGAAATTCCTTGGGACAAGCCACCGGGATGGATCTTGTACAGTATGGATCTTTTGCTACACTGTTATGATTAATTTGACAAGACTGATGGTTTAGGAGCATTGCCAAAGGACACCATGAATTTAAGTGTTTGAGCTGTCAGCGTGAAAGAGAATTCCCTCTGCTTACAATCCAGCCCAACTTTATATAGCATCCCTACTTCTCAATCAAGCCTGCTCATATGGATTATTAGGTGCTAGGAGGCAAAGGTCTTCTCAGGTTAACAAACTGAGAAGGAACCAAGATTATATGAATTCACCTAAAACATAACTTGTGTTGGCAGGAGGCATATGCATCTTAACAAGCAGCTGCTCACTTCCTTATGCCAGCCACAGCTGGCTATTACACATGCATCTAACTCCACAGTAGTAGTTTTTGGTTTTTCTCTAAAAGTTATTCTATGGAGGTGCAGATCCTTGTCTAAAGAGATTCGTAACAGACATATTTTCTTAGTTGCTTGACCCAAGTGGAAAGATGCTGATTAGAAGCACTAGAATAATGATTTAGATTTGAACCAGTGTTTATCAATGTGTGTACCAAGACTGAAAAAATAATTTCTTTCTGATGTCACATTTTCTCAACTTTTCTTACCTACTATGGCTCAAAACTTAAGTATATAGGAATTAAGAGCATGCCCCATGAAACTGTTTTTTTAGGGAAATAATAGACATCTCATTAATTAAAAAATGGAGTCTGTATTCTTTATTTTTTATTTTTATTTTTGTTTTGGTAGAGCAGTAAGTATCAATGCTTATGCAAATATCAATATAAAATAGTCCCATTTTACTATAAAGCCAAAACTTCATTAAATGCTTAAAGTAGTTTGTTCTCTCTCATTCACCCAAATCTAGAAGGAAACCTTTAAAAAGGTTTAGAAAGGATGGAAACGTATATTATATATATGCAAAGAATACAGACAAATGATTCAAAAACAGTTCTAGAGATTTGAGCTGCCTCCGGATGCATTTTGAGAGGTTCTGAAAACAAGTATTTCAGTTGCTTCTGCAAAGTAAGGAATACACAGATTCTGTACATCATAAATGCAACTTCGTTTTTGTAGTACATGAAAGCCAAAAGAAATCAAATAAATTCCAAAAAACACTCATCCACCTGAGATATGCAAACCGTCTCTTATGTGCCCATCTACACCCCTTCTGTGGGCAGTTGTCTGGAGGCAAAACACACGTAAAATTTTTCATTGTAATTTCTGATAAAATGCTGGTTATGCTCAGAATTGTCAAATCCGTTCCTGGTTTTCTGCAGGGAACATGCAGATCTGTACACAGTGGTATTCTATGGGACATGGTTACCTCTTTAATCCCACACCAGATACCACTTTCCCACTTCCAGTCCTGTTTTCCTATCTGGTGTGGACGAAAAAAGTAAACAAGGAATGGAAAACAAGGCAAAGGGCTGGGCACCAGTGCCCCTTCCTCGTGTTTCCCTGCTAACTATCTGGTTATTTGTTGGTTGAAGAATAGAGGTTATTTAATATTATTTGCAATAAAGACAAGAGAATTGATCCTTGCGGGACCAGTTTAGCGTGAGGCTAGAGTCAGAGCCGGGGAAGTCCTTAATATCATGACAATATTTGTGTAATTCTTCAATTAGTACCCAGGCTTGTTAACTGAATTAACTCTGTTAACCTTCGTTAACTGACACTTGTCAGCTTTTACTCTCTTTCTTCATGTTAGACCCTTTGTTGAACAAGTATGTCCCCTTTTCATTAGCAAGTGACCTAAGAACATTCTCTCTTTGGCAAAGGTCACTGAAGAGATTTAAGCAAAGATAATCAATTTGAAAGGTTCAGTCAAATAAAGCATGACGCAATTATTAGAGTCCCGAGTACCCCTGTGTGACACATGCCACACACGGTACTGCTCTGCCTGTGCTCCTGGAGGGTCAGAAATCCTAGCAAATTCTCCAAAGCAGTGAAATTATGCCCAGGTTAAATTTCTGGGTCTAAACCCTGCCTCCCTCCCCTCCCCCCTCAAATAAATGTCAAGCTGAGGGAAACATACAGGGACTGTCATATTTTAGACAACTCAAAGTACTTTCTGTATTGATTCCTTTCCTTAAATGATAAAGCATTGCAGTAATGTGCTCTCCAGCCTGTAGTGCTTCCAGCAGAAAGCTTCCCATTTTCCTGGAATGAATTGGATCTCTTCCCGAATGCAGAGCATGGCACAATTATGCCATGTCACCCACCACTGCATTTACAGGTCAGTGTTTTAAAGGCTCACTGAAGTGTTTGTGGAATGCTATGGTCAGCATTGCCAAGGCAGCACGCAAAAAAAAAAAGGAAAAAGTGGGCTGATGGAATATCTTGAAGACTATGAAGAAGTCTTTTCTTTGTTTTTAAACAAAACTTTTGTAACTGTTTACTTGAATTACAAATCTTCCAGTATCAGGATACACACCTAAATAGGCAGTCCCTGCTTTGCTTTTTCTACAACTTCAGCTGACTGGAAGAGGTCTAGGACAATTCACGAGGCCAGCCCAGCCATTTTGCAAAAGCTATTTACAGAGAAGAGCAAAGGTCAGAAATGAGGAAGTCTGAAGGAAATCTTCCCAGAAAATACTTGCCATGTTATATATACACTGTCACTTCGCCAGTGATGTGTATGGAAGAATATGCTGTCGGGGTTGTGACTGAATTCAATAAATATTTTGCAATTAAGTACCAGTGGACATAAGAATGCTCGTGTTTTGCAGATTGAACTTTAATTTCCAGTTCTTTTATGATCAGTCAGATGAAAGAGATGTAACATTGCAATACATTCTTTCTTCTAATTTGCTGCTAAATTTAGTGTGGAAACAAAACTGGCAGAGGAGGGTGTGCTAATTTTGAGAGCAACTAAATGTTTGATGTTCTATACAAATAAAGATACAATAAATGACAGTACCTGCTCCAAAGGTTTTAAAACACAGGAGCATCATCATGAGTTGCTGAGAAATCCATGTACCAGGGTGGAGATACAAAGATAGGAGAAAACTGCTTATTTGCAATAAAGAGGGGGACAGAACCAGAGTTTCTACAGAGTTTCAAAGTCACTGAGCTCATTTCTCCATGTTTCATTACAGACTTCCATTTTGCAACTGCTTCTGGTACATGGAATGTGATGATTCAGTATTCCCCACATGAAAATGATCCTTGTAGGCCATCATTTATTTAACAGTGGACAAGAAGAAAGGAGGTTGATTCCCTGACATTTTAAAAGGTCATTGGTGAAAGGACAAGTTCATTTCCTGTGGGAAGGGTGATCTGACCATGACAGACAAGCTGGAGCTGGGACTTTTTGTAAGACTGCTCAGTCTGGAACAGTCTCTGTAAGAACAGATGGGGAAAGGATGTGACAGCAAGGACCTCGATGCACTCCTACTCAGCGAGATCAGCAAGTGGAATATAAATTAACCCTCCAGGGAATAAAATAATTTCTAAGGAAAGTCAGCAACTTCTCAGCTGATTAAAAGGGCTAACCCAGGCAGGCACACATGAAAGAAACAGAAGGTGTTAAATGTAATGATGAAAAAGTGTGGAGAATTGGGTGTAAATGTAGGGGAATTTGTGATACTCTGAAGCAGTTTCCATGGAGGTAGGCACACCAGGGCAATCACTGAGCACAAATTAAAAGTGTATGATCCATCCCCAAAAATATAAACTATAAGGAACAATGTCAAGAACCCTTCTGTGGCACTCTGAGTCAGATTGCGATGGGCATATCAGCTGACACTTCTGCTGGAGCATAAACTCAGGAGTTTATGGATTAAACATATTGGAGGAGAATATGTAAGGGAAGAGGTTGGGGTTTCAGCTCCATGCAGTGCATTGTGCCAGAAATACTTGGTGTTGCACCACTTTGGGCTGAGAGGCAGAGAGAAGCAGAGACATGGAGCACCATGCTGCTGTCGCTCGACTAGTTCAACTCAGCAGCTGGTTCTGGCAGCACCACACAGCTCAGCATGGCCAGATCTCCAGAGCGCTCCAGAAACTAATGCCACTGGAGAGAAAGATTATCTGGGAGAAAAAATCCTCAAGTTTGTGCAGGCTTGGTTGTTAAATATATGTAGCATGTTACTTTATTCTTGTGTTTCCAGGACTGTACTAATGACTATTTTCTAAAAGACAGAGATCAATCTCAGTTTGCAGTGAGCTTCAGAAGCTCCTCACTAGATGGCACCAGCCATTGCTGCTGCACACAGTCCCCACCAGTGCAGGTGCAGGTTTCCAGAGCATGGTACTACCTTCAGGAAATCTGGTAAGAAGTTCAGGTAGGGTCAAACCATCCTTGTGCGAGGTCTAAGGCAACAAAAACAGACGGTTTCTGCCAAAATGTCTGACAGTGCGATAGCTGGGAAAGTGCAAACAAAACGGGATGAAATGCATTGTGCAACGGATTAGCATGGCCTCCTGAAGTGAAGGCATTCCATCATTCAACCTCTGTTTTGTGTAGTAGATGGACTTGGTTTTCTAAGAGAAATGAGAAAAAATTATTATCCTATTTCTCCATTGGATTGCTAAATTTACATTTAATGTCACAGGCCTGCATCTTCTCAAATTTATGTTCTGAATGTGTATTTTTAGTGTAGAGCTGGCATTAGTATCTGCCACTACAGGGTTACCAGTGTTAGGGAGGGACTTCTGCTGTCTAACCAGAATGTTGATAAGCAAATTACGCAAACCTTTCTCATGTACCTTACGATGCATGATAATCAATTCTCAAACACAGAGTAGCACTGAAAGAGTCAGCAGGTTGTAAATAAAAAGTGCGCAGCTAATGGTTATTTCTACTTTTAATTTCTCTTCTGCTTCTTCAGAAATTATTTCGCTGAGTTTCACATTCCAGCTCTTTTTCTCAGAAAACACTTTCCTCCTCATTAGTGAAAAAGCTTTTTTATTTATATCAAAAGTAAACAAAAAATTATAAAATTCACTTCAAGTTAAAAATAACTAAAAAATGAGGCTAGTTCAGCCTAGTGGCATGGTAACAATCTGCTGCTCTTTCAACTACAGTGTCTGGACATACAACATTTTCTCTCAGGACAGTGGTGACCAAATGACATTAATTCCAGAGCAGTGATTCAGCTTGCAGAAAGTGTGGTTTGTTTTTTTTCTTTTTTTCGTTAAAGAAAGAATAAGCATTAAATCTTCATAAAAAAGAGCTATGAAAGGACTCTCTTTACCAGAAGCCACATCCATTTTCTGCAGTCAGTAAATGAAAAAATTTTGTGCTGTTTTCTGTTCCCACGGTTTGATCTAATTTGTGATCTTCCAGCAAGTTGCTATATCACCCAAGAAGATAAAACATGTGCAAAAGAAAATATATGCTGGAATGTAGGTCAAGAACTCAAAAGAACCAGTTAATGGTTTTTTCATGTCACAACATACATAGAAATACATGTCAGAAATGCTTTCTGTGCTTTGCAAAGCTTCTGTAGTAAGAACAATACTGGGACCACAGCAATGGTCTCTCAAAGAAAAGAATTAGAAAGAGCAAGTCTAGACAAAACCTCACAAGGGTTTCCATGCTAAATCTTCAAAAGGTTATTGTGTAGAGGATGGGAGAAGAGGAAGAAGGGCAAGATGTGGGAAGGAAGCAGTGGGCAAAGGGGAGGAGTGGTTTTGTTTGCAGATTCAGTAAGGGAATAGGTATGAAAGTCCAAAGCAGAATCTCTGCTGAAGTACGACTGCACAGACAAACTGAGAAATTTAGGATCAGAATTAACACCTATATTAGCAAATATATCTCTCTAGTGAGCATGGTCTACTGAATTATGTGATAGGACTTGGAATGAAAGGCACTGAATTTTTTTCGAAGGATTTTACTTATTGAACAGATGTAGACATTTATCTATATGTAGTGTAGTCATCCAAAGCTCCCATCAGGTGCAGGTGACATCTCATGCCATGAGATGTCTCAATATGATATCTTAATGCAGGTACTCAAACTAGGTCAAACAAATGTACTCTGAATGCGCCCTCTTAAATTTCTGTAAAAAGAGCCTACATCTCTAGCTCAAAAGCTGATCTCCACATCACTCCTTTCTAAACTGTGCAAGGAGGTAATACCCCATGCTGTGTGAAAAAGGAGCTGGATATAAATTTACTTAACTTGGCAGGCAGTATATGCCAGAACCATTGCTACTGGTGGCACGAAAGAGTAGGATTTTCTTGGAAGTTAGAAATGTTTCAGCATAAAACAGTGATCGGATGATTGTGTTGTGGGCTCAAAAGCATAGCCATTTATTCCAAGTATATCATCTGGCTCCTACCGTGTTTCCTTTCTGGCTACTCAGATACATGTTTCTTTCAGGCTGCCAGGAGGCACATAACTACCAGCACCTCTGTGTAGCTTCTTAGCTCAGTATCTAACACCTTTCAGGATGTAAGAGGATCCATGGGAAACCTTCAGATCTCAGAAACCTGCAGACTGACAGAGCTGAGGCTGACCTGACACTGTGCAACCTGGAGAGATGCTCTTGGTTAGCCCGAGTGGAAGTGCGGTTAAGGGAGCTACTGACTTTGTGTCAGTAAAACTGAGAGTCCCAAGCTAAGACAACTATAAAGCCAGAAAAGAACCCTACTTAAATGACATATAAATACTGTCCCTTTGACTTCCACTAAATTCTGTCTTTAAGAAAGAGGCAACTAACGTTAAATTTAGAGATGTTTCTTTGAAGGAACTCAAAGTTGAGATCATGAGCTAATGATGTTTTACAGAACACTAAAATGATATTGATTTATACTTGCCAAACATTCATTACTATGTAATTAACTGGAGGTTAGTTTGATAGCCAGCCAAAAATTCACCAGAGAGGAAAATCATCTTGCCAAATATGCTCTTATAACCAGACAAATATCAAGCTGATGGGTGTGGAGAAGGAGCAGGAAGAAGCAGGGAACTCCCAGTTACTCTGTGACATCTGCTGTATCATGCTCATGTAAAAGGACAGACTTTGTCATGGTACCTATTAAATACCTGACCGAGCATTTGAATGGATGGCAAATGCCTGACATGCTTTTAGCACCATGAGTATATTTTCAGAACAAAAGAAAATTCTGTTCTTTCAACATGGGTTTTTACAGGATTAAAAAGCCGAAAACTTTCCAGGGCACCATACAATGCAGGGCAATCTTCCTATTCTGATAGCATTTGCATCAAAATAATTTATTTTTCTTTCCATTAATTCAATTTGTTTTATTACCTTCAAACTATTAAGATCAACTGCTTTCTGGGACTTTTTAAATGCACTGTTCACACAAGCTGTTAAAAACTTGGATAACATGGTCAGTCAGATAGCTGTAAGGTTGCTGCTTGGCTAGCTGGGCTCCTCAAGGCAGGACAACAACCAGCACCTGCTTGCGTTAGAACATTCAGTCATAGACCCGAGAGCAAATCTGCCAAGCCAATTGCTTTCAAATGGCTTTCAGTCGTGTGTGGGAGTGTTCTCAAGATCCCAAAATTCAGGAAGTTCAACACAGATGTTTTCTGTCAGTAGGCGTTGGAAGCACCAATAGTAACATCTGTTCACTTTTCCTATTTGTGAGAACATTTTTTTTTCAGTCCAAAAACCATTCACTGTTGAAATTTCCAAATTGTGCAACTGGCCAAAATGTTAAGCTCATTAGGTTGCATGAGTTTAAGTATGTGAAAATTAAAACCCCTGCAGGAGTTCAGTCTATCCTATGCCAATTTTTCCATTCTGTGCTCCTCTTCTGTTTAAACAAAAGCATAACTATTTTTGTGGTGGGAACAGCTATCAAAGCTGACTTGACCATGCAAAGAGAAGTTACTACTAGATGTTTTAACCATCCAGTAGAAAGAATTTAATTCTCTTACAGAGGGTGTAAGTTGTAAGTTGTGTACTGAGATACCCTTCCCACATGGTAGCCCAGAATACATGTTCTAGCAGAATGTACAGGGGTCTTGGTGTAGACCATCATGCTACTGCCATGGAAATTTACAGTTTGGGACAGTCTCTGAGTTCCCAGAAAGGCCAGATGATTGGCTCTGAACCACCAGGAAGGACAGGGGGCCTTAAGACAGATGTGTGCAGCAATATGAAGAGTCATTGTTGATGCTGGAGACATCTTTTTTTTCCCAACACTTCTTGACAGATGCGTCCAAAGACCAGCGGGGTGCTATGAAATCATCTGAATGGAGTTTGTACAGTTGTTTTCTCTACATGCTTTCCCAACCTTGATGTATCAATGCAGATGCTCTACTAGAAATTTCAGTAACAGGAACTCCGCTGAAGCCTGCTGTTGAGCTAAATGAACCCTTACGCCTTCCAGTGTACGTGGCCTGTTAACATCACAAATATTTTCATGCATTTACTTGGACAGTAAGTCAAAACTGGGCCTTTAAGCTGGGCCTGGCTTCATGTTGGGTTTGTCTCCAAAAAAATCAAATAGTCTAAGTAATTTATGAGAAGTATTGCCATCTTCAGGTAGTAAATATGAATACTGAAAACTATCAGCAGTTGTCTTTTATAATCATACGATTAACTTTCCTGTCTTTTGTATGCACAGACTCATAGAAAGTTTTTACAAGTCGGCAGTAGTAGATCAAGCTGAATTATCTAGGGAACTTAAATTATTTGGGCAAAGTATTACAGCAACTTGGAGAACTCTTGTGATTCTGTGAAAATCAAGACAAGAGGAGAGTAAAATATATTTTCCTTTGAATCATGAAGTAAAAAGTTTTGTATCATCTACCTGAAAAAAATGAATGCAACCTGTGATGACAGTCTAGGAGAGGGTCAATGGTGGAGTATAAATTTGAACAGGAGGATGCTCCAGATCCATTAAAAAAATCTAGTTTTTCTCTTATACTTGGTTTGAGGTAGAACTAATCGGGGCCAAAAGTGCCCACACATCTTCTGCGGATTCCAAAATCTCATCGCTCATGGGAAAGGATGTTCTGGAGAACATCATAAGCAGACAGTCCCACAGCTGTACAAGGAAAAAAAATTATCATTTGAAATTATTTCAAAAGCTACCGGAAATTTTTTTAACAGTTTATTGTAGACAGTGGGGGCTATGCAGCTGATTCAGCAGAGGATTGGGATAAGAATCGGAGCAAACCATTTTGTTTGATCATAGACTCATGGAACAGCTTGGGTTGGAAAGGACCATAAAGATTATCTAGTTCCATCCCTGCTATCATGGGGCAGGGATGCTTTTCACTCTAACATACTGCTCAAAATCCCATCAAACCTGGCTTTGAATATTTTCAGGGATGGGGTATTTACCTACCACCTTTTTCTTGGCAACATGTTCCAGTGTCTCATCACCCCACAGTAAAGAATTTCTTCTTAATATCTAATCTTTACCTGCCCTCTTTGTTTAAAACCATTAGGCCTTGGCTTATCACTACATGCCCTTGTGAAAAGTCCTTCTATAGCTTTCTTGCAGAGGCCTCCTTTAGATACTGGAAGGCTGCTCTAAGGTCTCCCCAGAGCCTTCTCTTCTACAGACTTAACAGCCCCAACTTTCTCAGCCTGTTCTCATAGAAGAGGTGCTCCAGGCCTCTTAGCATGTTCATGGCCCTCCTTTGGTCTCACTACAACAGGTCCACGTTCTTATCTTGGGGGCCCAAGGGTTGGACATAGCACTCCAGTTTGGGTCTCACGAGAGCAAAGTAGACAGGGACAATCATCTCTCTCAACCTGCTGGTCACACAGCTTTTGATGCTGTTGACCCTTTGGGCTGCGAGTGCACATGGACAATTCACACTGAGCTTCTTGTCCATCAACACCCCCAAGTCCTTCTCTGCAGGGCTTCTCTCAATCCATTCTTCACCTAGCCTGTTTTTTTGCTTGGGATTTCCTTGACCCACATGCAGGACCTTGCACTTGGCTGTGTTGAACTTCATGAGGTTTGCACAGGCCCACATTTCAAGCCTGTCCAGGTTCGTCTGGGAGGCATCCATTCTCCCCAGTATGTTGACCATACCAACAGCTGGGTGTTGTCATCAAACTTGCTGAGGGTGCACTCCATCCCATTGTCCATGTTGCCAACAAAGATGTTAAACAGCACTGGTCTGAATATCGACCCCTGAGAAACATCGCTCATCTCTGCTTTCCACTGGGATATTGAACCATTGATTGCAACTCCTTGAGTGTGACCATCCAGGCAATTCCTTATGCACCAAGTGGTCCATCTGTCAAATTCATGTCTCTCCAGTTTAAAGACAAGGATCTTTTACTCCTTTTCATTCTGCAGATACTGAAGGAGTAGAAGTACTGCTAAACTGTAATGGCAAGTTGCTTCTACTTGAAGGATATGCCAGATTGCTCTCCAACTGATAGTAAATGCAGGTAATGTGGAGTAAAAGAGAAGCCTTCCAGACAAGGAGATCCAGCAGAGGGAGCTTTTGTGTTCTATCAGAATACCAGAGAGACTGCTAAACAATTTGTCATGACTACTCATCTGGGTCCTTTACCAGGGACTGATTTCAGGCTTCAGCTTGAGGAAAGTATCCATTGTATTACAGATTCTGATTCTACAGTGTCTCCAAGATTTGTTAAATTAGTGCCTTCTTGATTAACACATGGTCTGCTTACAGGATTAGCTGTGTCAAAGGAACCCCTGATGTGCAGTGATGTGCTGTCTTTGTGAAATTATGATGTACTTGCAGAGATCTTTCCAACAGCCTGGTGGGAGAGGCTGCATTTATAGACAGGGAAACTGAATTACTGGTGATGAAAGGTCAGAACAGGTTGGTTTGCAGCTTAACCATGACCCTGAACCTCTGCTAGAAAGTCTCTCCTGCTTTACCATATCCACTACGGGCAAGGATGAATGGAAACAGGCGATAAATTTGAAGCTTCTCCTCCTATCCAACAACTAATGAATGCTAGAACATCTATACCCTACATTTGCAGGTCCTGGATCCTCCAGGTCCCTAAGAAGAACTCAATTACCACAGGGAGCGTCAGTCTTCTGCATTTTTGGCAGAGAGAGTAACAAATGCACTTTGCATTCATGTAGTTCCTTTGAGTTTTTGGCTCCCCTCTTCCCTTTTTTCATGAAAAGGTGTTTGAACTTTAACTTTCTTAACTTTCTGCATCTGCGACAACTTACGACTTTTACCTAGCTACTGAAAAGAGCCAATGCTAGCTCTCCTATGCAAGTTAATGCCTCTATTTTTTACTGATGTGTGCAATAGTGTTATGGAGGTTACAGTGCTCAGTACAGACTGTAGTGATGTGGATGGCTAAATGAGTCACTATGACCTAGAGATTGGTAACCCCCAAATTATTTGGACAATAACTAAGACTAACCAAATATTACCTGCTCTAGCTGACCTTGCTTGAGCAGTGGGGCTTGGACTAGATGATCTTAGAGTCCCCTTCCAACCTTAACCATTCTGTGATTCAGTGAAATACAGTAATACATCTGATGTTCAAAATCCTCCTTCACATCCTGTAATTTAGCTCTTTGCCTGTTCTATTGCTTAGATTTTTTTCATCTCCATGATGTCTGTAGAATTTTTCTGTGCCTGTGTCCTTATTTATTCTCCCTTTGGTTTGCTGTCTTCAGATATCTCTGTATCTAACACAAACCACAAAGCATTTTAGTTTCTGCTGAACAGATAAGGGGAGGGAGTCACTGACACGAGGCAGAATAAGTTCTTATTGTCAAACACTGATAATTACTATGAACTACTGCGTAAAGTGATCATTATTAACAAAAGACAAGATGTATGTTTATAGTTATCTGCTTGTGGATACAATAGCTGTGTGCTTGTTGTGGGTATATTTATGTATGTGTGAGGTCTCTGGTATCTTTAGTTTAGATGGATATTTACAGTATTTATATGAAAAACCAGGCTTCTAGCTCTGCAGTGCTTTAATAACCTAAGCTAAAACCATGCCAGACCTATCACTCTACTGCTTTATGCAGAATTTGCAGTTCTGAACTAGATTGGAGAAGGTTCTGCTGTTATTTGTTTCCGCTGGAAGACATTAGGGAGCACTCCTGAGGAAGAATAAAAATTACTTTTTTCTGAAAACAGTCTGATATTTCAGTATGTTTTGGCACAAAAAAGAGGGTACATTTAAAAGGAGGGACTTGAAGAAAGAAATATGATGGAGTCATTCAACTTCCACTGAATATTTTTGAGTTAGGACCATACTTCTGTTTCTACTCTCTCTTCTACCTCCAGACAAACAAGAAACCCACAACAGACTTTGGAACAGAAAAATGAAAAAAAAGAAAAAAACCCAAATAAAAATTAAATTTGTCTCAATAAGACTGACAGAAATTTCAGATGGTAAGTTTCCAGTAACAAGGACTGTACTAAGAATCAATGAAAACTTATTTCTAGTTATGCTGGGTGGGTTAATGCAACATTAGTTTCATAAATATTATGCAATTATTATTGCAATCCAAGTGCAATAAAGAAAACCAACAATCTGCCAATTTGCATATTCTATTTTGGTCTTGATGATTTTATGTGTCTAATTTCTGCATATATTAGATACCTTGAGAAGATGAAACTCATTCTAACAGAATACAGTTTAGTAACCCAATTACTTGAGTTACGCAATTCAGGAAGAATTTTAATGAAGCCTCACAGAGAAAGCATTTGCATTATTAACTCTGATAGACTGTGGACAGAAAAAAAATCAAAACTATTTCCTTTCAGCATTCAATAAAACTATTTTATTCTGAAGAGAAAAATGGTTTATTAAAGTTTCCTAGTTAATTGTGGTTATTTATAAAGGCCTGACTAGACACTGAGCTATGGATGTCTTAGATTTCAAGTTACCACAGAAATTCAAATATTTTTTTTTAATTTTATGCAATATAGTTAGAAGATTTCTGCATAACTTTATCCTAGACTGTACTTTTCACAATAAATTCAATAATTAATATGCAGCAAATCTGAAAAAAAAAAAAGTTAAATTCCTGTAGTTTGAATTTACAGCAGAAACATTAAGGAAAATAGCTGGAAATGCATTTCAAAGTGTAGCAAAAGATAGGCTTAGACTGTTTTCCAGCTGTTTAGCTAAGCAACACGCTACGTCACTCAATTAATATCTTAGAGAACTGACGACCTTGATACCCAATCAAACATTTATTCCTTGACAGGAGGAATCAGCAATGACTTGAGAAAACAACTAACTGACAACAGGACAAAACATTCTCCATCACACTGAGAACACTGCTGCCCCAGACTGCCGTGGACAACACAAGTAGCAGAAACTAGTGAAAGCAAAAAAACAAACTGCTGAAAGTAGTTGGATCAAAGTAGAAAATGGCAGACAAAGCAATAGGAAGGGTGAGGTAGACCCTCGAGGAATGGCAGGCTCTGCCAGCATGGGGAAGGCAGGGACGCCCACAAGATAGGACCAGATTCCCTCCTTCAAATCCTGTTACCACAAGGCTGTTCAGTTAAACTGTTTCCTTCTAGCCTTTTCTAGTCAGTACTATTCATAAAGTACATGCATTACTTTCCTTCATATATAAATACAGCTATTAATTGATATGTTTTTAAGGAACACAACTTTCAACTTAGAAAGAGAAATGGACACTAGCCTGATAGTATGCAAGGATCACTTTGCTCACTACAGCTGAACAAATTAATAGTATTAAAAAACCAGAAGAAGTTTTAGGAAAAAAAAACCCAACAAACTTGGACAAGAGATGTTCCATGAAGTCGTGTCAAGGGACATCAGCATTTCTAGCACCTTGGCAACCATGTGTCAGCCATTAATCCTAT
This sequence comes from Campylorhamphus procurvoides, assembly GCA_013396655.1. Classification (NCBI taxonomy): domain Eukaryota; kingdom Metazoa; phylum Chordata; class Aves; order Passeriformes; family Dendrocolaptidae; genus Campylorhamphus; species Campylorhamphus procurvoides. The sequence continues at coordinate 1,118,992 of WBMV01002889.1, forward strand.
TTAGAGATGTTAGAAATTTTATACGTGAGGTGGAGGGCCACTAGGAAGAGATGTGAAGCTACACATAAACCCCTGAGAAGAAAACTGATAGAGATTTGATGGCAGAACACCTCCATCTCCCACAATGACAATGCTGCCTTTGAACCGTGCTTCAGCTACTGAAAAATACAGACTTCAGGTGGAGTACTCACTGGATAAAACAGGGAACCTACTAGAAATAAAATTATTGACAGTAGTTTTGCTTTGTTTTTGCTTTTTTTCTCCACCGTTTTGCCTTATTTTCTGCACTTTCTCTATGCTAACAGTGGCTAAACTATATCTATTTTATTATAGAACCAATTACTATAAAATTTACTTTTACCCTAATGTTTGCCTGATATTGGAGTGTGATTGCAGGGTAAGCAGGTGAAAGTACAGCCTTTTCATGTCTCAGTGAGCGTGTCCAGATACTGATGCAGCTTGAGACTGATCTGCAGTGAGATAAAATGGTATTGCTCCTGTGCAGTGACCTGTAGGCGGGAAGCACTCATCAATGAGAACACTGCCCTCCAGTCAATACTCAGCACCTCCTCACACTCACCTCTCTGAAGCCCACAGTGAGTCTCATTTCATCCTTTGATTTCATCCTTGTCATACGTGGGTATCACAATCCCTATCTCACCTCAAGAGAGCCACAGGTCTCAGGTGAATTTCTGTCAGTTTGATACTTGCTAATTACTAGACTGCTTCAGCAGCAGCAGCAGCAATCCTTCATCAGAGATAAACAGGACTTTTATTTATGGAGAACATGACGGAAGAGGCTTGGAAAAACATTTCAGAAGACAGTTTTTGTGCAGCTGTTAACAACTTCAGAAAAGAAATTCAAAAGATATGTGTTGGGATAATAATACAGAGTGACAAAAATGTAAACACAAAAAGCCAGGCTTTGACTTCATTTAAGCTTTGTTCAGTCACGGACTAGCTAAAGCATGCTTCCACTCTCAAAATTCAAAAAAAATCCAGAAATTTAAAACAACTGGAACCACACAGCAGTGGGACTTCCTGCACTGTCCCAAAGATGTATAGTGAAAAAAAAATAAAAATCAGTTAAATCTCTAAGATTAAGTAGAAAATATCCAAGCATCCACTTAACATGCTTTTACATCATTAATCACTTCTTTTTCTAAATCTAATGAAACATGCATGTGTTCAGTAAAAATGCACCAGTATCAGTTCCAGATTAAAAAAAATGATGACATAGTAGATTTTTAATTTTGGGAAATTAATTACAAACACTATTGAAAAAACTACATTCTAGGTGTAATCAATATGCCTTGTTCCACATCAGGTGCGTTAGATGGCAGGGATTGAAGCACAATGCTCTAGGCAGACACAACTATCAAAAGGGCACCTTGCAGGCCATTTTGATTTAACACAAGACAAGGAAATCTGAGAAGTACTTCAGCATGTCTTCGCAGCAAAGCTGACTATCAGTACTTTACAGTCTAGGGGTTCACAAGAAGCCACTGAACAGAATAACTGAGACTTGAAAAATGGGCATTTCACGACCTTCAAGATATGGCCCAAAACATGCTTATCTATTTCAGGTAACTTTAGTACTGCATTATATGAGATTACATGATATGACTGCCAAAGCCTCACCCAAGGTCAGCTGCCTGAAGCCACACCTACTTACATTTCTGCATGCAGTGGTTGAGGGGTGTCAGAGGTGCACGGGAAAATCTGTGAAGCAGTTTCAAGTACCTCTTTTTAAATGCTCCTGTGTATCTTCCAGGAGACATAAATGGTACAACACTGAATGATTACTTGCAATAAAGCTGTGCTAGGAACACTTACAAAAATTGTACTTAGCTATTCCTTTCTCCAAAGCTTAAATTTTATCTTGTAGAGACTCTTGCACCACTGCTATTTCTGAAGCACATCAGTGCATGAAAGAGCCACCATTCCTGGTGAGTCTGCTGTCCTAGAAGTCAGGAAACCACCAGTTCTACTTCACTGCCCTGCTGCTTCAGTCTAAAAAATGCAAAGTATGAGTTACTTCTGGTTTAATTAAGTCCATGCTAGTTTCTTGGTTGAATCTCATCAGTTCCTTTTAGGGAGAGACAGGTGATGCACAGAGTGGCTGCTTTCCTCGCTCTCCTTCCTAAGCACCACAGGAACTTAATGGGACAGTTGAACTCTTAAAAACAAACCCACTGATTTTTCGTGGTGCCCATTTCATGGGACTGCTCAATGAACCTGTCCAAAACTGTCAGCTGCTTCTCACAGCATCTGCCAGAAAAGTTTTTTCAGCTTTCTTTGGGAGGCAGAAACAAGGCACACAAAGCAGCCATCTCTGTACCACCTTCTTTGTGTGGATTTCCTTTTGGAAGGTGGAAGCAAGATGTGTACACAGGAGATCTTCTGTGGTGGGGGCGTTGATCTGTTTTGCCTGAGCGAGTCTTTGGTGGCACTCTGCACGACCAGGTCTTCCTTCCATTGGTTTTCATATGAACTGAGATGAATGGGGCAGTACCCCATACTTGTACCTCTACAATTCTGGTCAGTGCTGTCCCTCTTTCCTGAACAAAGATTTTCCATTTCCATGCGATTATCTACAATAGGCTCTACAAATGTCAAAAAAAATGAACAGGTCATGAGCAGCACTCAGTTTTCTTTACAAAGCTAGGTAAAATTCACATAACTATTGGAGAGATTAATTTTAATCCCCTGCATGAAGATCATGATACTAAAAATGAGAATAAACACTGTGAAAAATTAATGTCCCAAGGCCACTTACTATTCGAAACATGAAATACAGAGCTCCTTGTTTAAGTTCTCCTACACCATTCCAGTTTATTCGCTCCTCATTATCACCACTGAAAGACTACTCATTCATGATAAGTTGGTTTGATTAGTTCAGATAATTTTCCATCGCTGCTTATATGCTCTGTTCTGTCTCCTGCAAAATTCCTTGTGAGCTACAGTCACAGCAAAGAGTTTTTGAGTCACAATCCTGAACTTGCTCCAGAATTTGTCTGTGCTGCTCAGTACCTACACCCATCAAAATAATCATGATAATGTTTGTATATGGTGCTATTAGTTAAACACTTGGAGCTATAGCTGGAGAAATAAGGATTAAAAGTATTGCTACTAATTATAATCAGATGCCTGCAACAATCATTGTGGTTTTGCCTGATTGTTCAGTTGTTTTTCACACAGACTATCCATGACATGAGCAGGAAATTCTCATGAGAAAAGATTCTGGAAATGAGGTCCAAATGGTGCACCCTATTGGTGTGAATGGAGAAAATGAGCTTTTTTGCGGCAGTTTACTTTGATTAAGGCATTTTGAAATAAGCCAAATATAGCCCAATAAATGATATACCTTTTATCACTGAAATGTATTCACTGCTTTATTACATACTTTTATAATTTAAAGAAATTGTAGATGAAACAAAATACTGGCAACTAATACACACATACTAGATCTTTTATCCACATTTTATTGGTAAACAAATTTCTGACATATCAGTAAGTAAACAGACTGTAAAACATATCTCTAGTTAAATATCACTGCAGATGGATAAACAGTCTGAGAGAGGAGGTTTCAAAAAAAAATCTGAAGCTGTCATGTAATATTAACAAGAATACAGTGTGCTCTCAACAGCACTAGTTGGAACGAAATGTTATGCCCATGGATGGTAAAGCAATGAATACACTGCAGTTAGTCCTGGTCATGATGCACTGTTAGAAGGCTGGACATGGATGCAAAAAAATCTGTACAATTAAGTGCTACTAGTCCTACAGATCCCAAGCGGTTGTATAAGAGCTTATCACTCTACTTGCTATGGAAAACCAAAGTGAAACATAAGCTCAGTCATTGCATACTTGCAGTTTTTCTAGATCTTCAGGGCTAAACAAAGCTGGGACCATGAAGCCACAGAAGCCACCCATCTTGAGGGCAGTCCAAAGAGAGTTTAGTGCTGGACTTAAGCAGCTTTAAAACCAGAGCTGTGTAGGGTTATTTTGCTGAATGAAAATGGCAATCTGTCAGACAGAAAGGGTTCCTTGAATGGTTTGGTTTAGAAGATATTGGGGAGGAAAAATGGGACAGAATTACCAATTCCAAAATGGGGCTTTGGGTCAAAATGAGAGAAGCTGACAACTCCTGTGCTAGTGAATGGCTACAGCCCTCACAGGAGATGTTGGAAGGTCAAGTTCAAGCCTAGAGAACATCTGCATTGCCATGTCTGTATTTTTTTTCTAAAAGTGGTTTTTCATCTTTGCCCTTAAAAAAAGATTCTCAGTTTTGCCTTATTTAGGAATAAAATATCACAAGTCTTGAAAATATTTCAGGTCAGGAAAACTGGCTCTGTTATCACTGGTTTTGCCATACGCTACCTAAGAGCAGTCTCCTTGCTCTTATGCTGGAAGACAGCATGTTTGGATCATGCTGTCTACTGACTTTTGTATCTGCTATGCTGTGAATGGAATCAATGTCACCATGCTGGCTCTCCTGGCCTTATTCCAGCCTAAGACTTCCTCATGCTGGAGGGAACCTCTTCTGCTGCTTTTACAGAGCAACTTTAGTTCCCCTTTTCTCTCCTACAGTTTACTAAACATCATTGAGAAATTCAGTGTTCCTTGTTTTTCTTGTTCTTCCCAACAGTGTAGGTTCTTACTAATACAGCTTTGATGACCAAAGTTAAGGAGGTAACAGCTTGCATGCTCACCTTGATTAAGGGGGATTTTATTAAAATTTATTTTTCCTAATCCTCGTGTGAACTGAAATGCAAGTGCATATGCTGCAAATCAGAACTCAGATTTAGATGTTTTTTTCTGAAAGACTTAGTGAAAAAGGAAAGGGTATTCAAAAGGTAGTACAGACTGAATACAGTACTGGAATAGTATATTCACTGGCTTGCAGCAGGGGATGCAGAAAAAGTTCCCACTGCAAAGACAAATTGATGGTGGAAGTCTGCTAGTATAAGGTTCTCTCTGGGTCAGCTTCTGGCCATTTATAGTTTTTTTATGTCAAAAGCTATGATTCATAGATTTCTCTGCCTCTCACTATAAGATTTTCTTAATATGTGATTATTTTAGCTTTCAGTTCACAGTTATCACTGCTATTTAAACAGTAAGTGTATTGCCCTGTCATCTCTGATTAACTCCACTGAGTTCAATTACACCACCCCAGTACTAGACCAGTGCAGCTGAACTGGGAACAAATTTGGGTCTAACATCTAACAGATGTGTTATGGGAACATTTCCAACATCTCTCCTTTATTTCTTAGAAAGCAGTTTAGAGAAAAAGCTAGTTTAACTTCAGTTTCTCAAGGCTCTCACAATAACAAGTTTAGGAATAACATGGGAATGAAAGAAACCACGCTAATATAACAAGAGAGAATAACTGCTCTGCTTAAAATACAAACTATTTCACATGCTTATTCCTATCTGTACTATATAGAATCCTTCCGCTGAAAGCATTCCAAGAATGTGCCATTTACCGTTAAATCAATGAAGTCAAAGAGCATGGGAATGTAGTCTGAGATCCCAGAAGAATCCATCCAGATTGTGCTATCAACAACCTGCGATGTAGTGCAAGGTTGAGACCAAACCCGGTACTTTGTCCAAAGTCCAGGCAATTACTTTTTCTTAAAGGCTCAAATGCAGGCATTTAAAGAGCACCATTTGTGGCTGTTTGCTTTGGGAAAGTTAAACAAAGTTGAAAAACAATGCTTTCTTAAGGAACATATTTTATTTCTCTCAATCTATGTGTGAATGTTTGTTGCAAACAGACATTGTATGTGAGCTGTCCTAAAACAACTCCCTAAAAATAAGTAATTGAAGCTTACTCAAATACATGACAGAAGCTGGAATTTTGCTGAGTTATTACATGCTCAGCTTTTTCATTCGATGCCTTGTCTAATGTTAGGACCCCAGCTTCTGAGATAAATATGATTCTTGTATAAACACATTCTTTCCAACAATATTCATCTGGCTCTTTGCGTCTAAGAGAGTATGAAATGTTACAGAGCTCTCAGCACTTCATTCTCTCTCTCATTCAGCAAGCAAAAATAAATCTTTGCTTTTTCTGCTGGTATATAATATGCAGTGCCAGGAGCTGCAAAATTCTTCCCTTTTCTAGTAGTGTGTAGCGCACTCAAGAGCCCGCCGTTAACCACAGACGTGAAGAAATGTTAAACAAAGTTGCTACTGCATAATCATCTCCTACATGAGCTCTTGTGATAGGTTTAATATGCAGCTGCACTTGAAGAATATACTTGTTGAGATTAATGCAGCATCATAGCCGGACTGCTTGCGTAGTTTTGTTTAGAGTCACGTCAGCATCCTTGCAGAGCGAACCAGCTAGGCTATTTGAAATACACCTCAACAGGGCGAGAAATCAGATTTTTAACACTGAGTGCTATGGAATTTCCACAATGGTTGTGTGGAGGTCTCAACTGCTGTTGGTTGCTGAAAGAACCCAACACAGTTGCCCAGCTCCTGGATCCAGATGTTTACCCACCCATATCCTCTCTGTGTATGAGGATGAGACACAGGTCCTCTTTGCTTCCTCCTTCCCCTTCCTCTGCTCCACACTCTATTGGAAGAGCATGAAGCTCTTGAACACAGAGGAATACGGCTTGTAGGGGGTTACTATGGGGCTGGCTACAAGAAGACCTACAGTATACTTCAAATTAGACACCACTTGGAAACAGTGGGAACCAAACAGTTACATGGAGACAACAAGGAGAAATTAAGAACACTGCCATTATTTCATAGCTTAGATACTGGACTCTGAAGACCCAAGCAGTTTAATTCTCAGGTTCCTCACGGTTGTCCTTCTTAACACTGACAAAGTTCTTAGAGCTGTATCAGTGGGTAACACCTCCTTTCTTCAAGTATGTTTCTGCACATTGTGCAGTGGCAAAACTGTATTTTTCTCATTATTTGCATTTACGTTAGTGAGTAAAGCTGTCTTTTCAGATTAGGACCAAATTTCTGTGTGAATCATGACGACAATAGAATATCTGTAACTCAGTCCATCACAGTAATTTGGAAGTGTCCATTAAAGAATTCCATGCTTATCTCTTGGATTATTTCATATTGCAAAGAAAACATCACTAAAATTATTTGCATGAGATTTCTTCACAGTAACTGTGAGAGTGATTTATTCAGTAAAAGTGCGAGTCTTGCATATACATACCCCTCAACATGCACACACACACGGAAAGGTCTTTGTGGATAGCATGCAGGCGTCCCTTTCTGCGGAGGAGGGGAACCACACTTCTTTCATGTTTGCTATTTATCATCCTTATTGTGTGCCTACTGAACTCCACTCTATGGAGGTCTATCTCCAGTGAAAGAAATGTGATATGGGCAGCTTTCTATATTTAAATCTGAGAACAACTGAGAAACCCAATGTCGGCTGCATGAGGCAGCTTTTTCTCTATTGCCATGTCTACAGCAGCCTTGAAAATTCATGCCCTGCATAGCAAAGGGACATGTTTCTTTGTCAAATGACTTGGCTTATTCACCACTGGCATTTCTAGAGCATATCAGTAATACTGAGCCAAGACATTGTATAGATGAACACCAGAACCCTATCCACTAAAACATCCTTTTCAGTTACATTGCTCCAACTGTAACACAGCACTTTGCACAAACCCAAGGCTATTTTTTTTCTTCAGTAAGAATAATGTACTTTTATGGCTGAGTTCTCCATTACTGTATGCTTCTGACACAGGGAACTTAAAAAAAATCCTTTCCTGTTTCTTTGTCTGTGTATAACAACATGTGCCAAAAGGAAGCATGTTTGGACATTATTATGCAGCTTGCTGAGAAACTATCTTAAATGTGAGGTTTCTTCTTTCCTACTAGCCATTATGATTCCTTATCTCAAGCATTCAAAGTATTTGCTAATTGGTCTCTCTTCTGGTTGTGGTTTGTGTTTTTTTTTTCTTTTTGTGCTTTTTGTTGTTTTGAAAAGTAGTTAAAACAGAAATAATAACAACTTGTGAACATGAACATTTCTGTCCATGTTTTTAATATTGAAAGGTCCTGTTTTTATTTTGTAGGAATGTGTATATATCTTGGGGATATCCTTGTACAAAGCAGGTCGAATTTTGCTGTGAAATTGAAGTGCTGGTGAAATAAAAAGACTGAATAAGTCTTTTGGTGACTAACTGCTATCAGGAGTTATACTGCAACCTGATCCATACCATTAAAATAAGCAGAAAATAGACCCACATCTTTACATTCTATAAGACACATTATGCATAATGGATTCAATTATTTTTCATTGCAAGATCTAGTTACCCTTTATCTGTTATCTTGCTCTAGCCCTAAGGAAAACCCAAACATACTCAAACACGTTTGTCCATATGTTAACACGTTTAGGGTGCTCTTCAGACATATAGTTGTCAATGTAATTAAAAGCAGAGGGAAAAAAAGACGTGACTTGCATATGGGAACAAGAACTTTTGACAAGAGTTGTGCAGCATTATGCTCTAGCTGGCACTAGCATCACTCTGCTAATGCACAGCTGGAATTCACAACCAAAACATGGAGATGAAGCGGTTGTTTCTTTTAAAAAGAGGTAGATGGTATCAAAACCAGCTTCTAAAATCTCCGAACAGAAACATCTTTCCATCTGCTGCTATAGTTTCTTTATCCTGAAATTGTTCTGTGGAATTTCCTGTTTACTCTCAATCTCCTAATTTATAGATCGTGTCCTTCAACACCAGCGGTAGAGTTTATGTAATTCCCATTCACCGAATTCCTTCATTATGCTCTTTTAGAGTAAACTGGGTTATTATCTTAATGTGTGTAAGTTGAAGAGGTTTAACATTTTTCTACAAACTACAATTTAATTGCAAGTTTGAACCTCATACTGGCAATTACTTGATTAAAAAAATAATATATTCCATCTACTGGAATAAAATTTAGTGTATCCTATTTTTGAATTTCTTCATTTTATTGGTCCTTCCAGTATGTATTAGGTCTATATGAAACACTAACAAAATATAACATCTCCTGTTCAGTTACCTTCTTAAGAAATCCTTCTCTGCATCACTTTTATGCCTGATCTTGAAATATGAGACTAGGCTGGAGCAGACTCTCCAGTGCGACAGCTGGGAGAGCTATAGGTGACCAACTCAGAAGGAAGAAGTTTGTGACCACTTCTGTAAGGAACTTGCCTTTCATGGAGTTGGCAGGATAGACAGCCTTTCCATGGCGAAAACTGTGGGGCTCACACCTGGCTATACAGATGCTTTTGAACAGGGGAAACCAGGATTTTTGTCTTCTAACTCCCTCCCTCTTCCTCCAGCCAACTTCTATTACAGAAAGGTCTCTATAGCAAAGGACAGGCACAGAAATCCCATTTGTGCTGTCCTTCCTGGGCAATATTTAAGGAGGAGGATAGATGAGTCACTTTTTCCATCTCACAAAAGCATGCAGTTCCATCCTCAGCCCATGGAGTGCCTGCAGCCTTTCTGTGGCCTGGGAAAACCAAGGAAGAGAGAGCTGGATCCTGGTGCACACCACCTTCCTCTGTCACCCAGGAAGTCTTATAAAATTATTTGTTGAATGGCTTTAAAAAATTGTGATCCAGTTTAATTACTAAAATAAGATTTATTTCACTATGTCCTCCCTGCATTTTTAAGTGGTTTGTTGAAAATTTTCCCAAGGTTGACTCGGGAACCAGACTCATTTTAGCTTAGCAGAAATGTTCTTTTAAACCAGTACGTAAGAAGTAAAGGCCATTTGCTGCTGCCTGGCCAAACTCAACATGTGATTAAATAATCCTCATGACCCTTTGGCCCAACTCCTTCACCTTGTCCCCTGAAGTAACATGGCAGGAAAGGCCCCTTCATTTCCTTACCAACACCGCTGGGAGAGGGATGAGTGCTCAGTGCTTACAGTGAGAGTGGCTGAGATGGCACTGAGCTGTCTATTGAAACAGCATGCTGGCTGCCCACAGCAAGTGAGCTGGGCATTGTTACACCTCACAAGATAACCTGGCCCTCAGACAAACAAAACATTACACCCCAATTCCCTCCATTTCCAGCAACTTCATTCAAATAGGGAGAGGAACACAAACATGACAACCTGTTCCATGACAGCTTAGTGAGGATCGTGTCCACCATAACCACTGACAGAGAACAGCCTGCAGTTCCCTTCCCCTAGTGCAACCCTGAGCCCTGCTGGGTTTAGACCACTTTTCTCTATGACCCAGATTACTGTTCCCTCTTGTTCCCACTGCTCCTCTCTTCTCCTGGCCTTAGTCCCAGCCATCTGCTGCCAGATCCTAGACAAATCACATGCACAACCTTCCTCCTTCTGTCTCCTTCACTGTCCACTCCCACAACCTCCTGGAAGTCTCTTCACCAGCCAGCCACTTGGCAAGAAGGGCATCTTCAGGTTCATCAGGTGCACATTCCTGGAGAGAAAAGCACCAGCTAAAAGAGAAGGGTAGGGCTGGTATGGAATAGGCAGGGAGAAAAAGAAAAACAAACAGGCAGTGAAATCAGGGCAGGAAAGCAATGCAGAGATTTTGGAAATTCCATGCCTGGTAGTACAGATCACCAGCTGGGTTTCAGTGAACCTTAGAGTGAATAAAACCTCCTCTCTTACTTCTACTCTATAACCTGGTCTTAAAAAAGAGTAAGAAGGAAAACAGCAAGAAGAAGGTGGCTGGAGTCCTTTGATAAAATTTTTATGGGCTGTGAGATGCTCTAAAATCTGTCACTGAAAACCATCCAGAAATACAGAGAGCTAATCTGAGGGCTTGCATTTTTTGTTTCAGCAGAAGAAAGTACAAACCAGACTGAAATCAAAACACAGCTCATTTTCAGTAGACACTGGGTGGTAAGAAACAGTTGTGTTTTGCAAGAATAAGCCATCAAAAAGAGGAATGCATCCTACTTTGATTTTTTTCTAAACATGGATTTGAGGTCGATAAAGGCGAATGAGCTCACCTCCCAGTAGAGATAAAATTCCACTCAAAGAACTGATTAGCTATAAGACAGTCCTCATCATACTAAAACTATTCACATCAACCCCTCCTCCTGAAACCTTGTCACACGCCCCCCAACGCCACCCACAGTTCTCAGTGCACGGGAAAAGTAGCTGCTGACAAATGGGAGGGTTGTCCATCTACTGAGGTTTCCAAGTGTTATGTTTTGGCTATTTATTGGCATAGTTACATTGCAAATGAACTTCTCACTCACTGATATGTTCCAGCAAAATTTTGACCTAAGCAAAGCATGCCCAGTCATTTTGGCCAGTTGGCAAGGGTTGATTAAGATTCCTGTTATTTTTACTTTGTTTTGACTGGCTTTGAAAAGGCAGTCCTAAACAGGCTTTTCTCACTTTCTGGAAGTTTAGGGAGCCAAGGAGGTATCGTACAGCACATGCAGAAGCTATTTTGTGTCCACACCGTGCTGTGCAATTACAGGCTGCCACTTATATCTCCTCACTCTGATTTACTACCCAGCTATGAAAACAAGATGTACTGTTGTGCAAGCATTCCTTCTGAACTTTGATTAGAGAAATGATATTAAACCCCAGAGGGGCATACGCAGATTTCCACAACTCTTGGTAAATGTCACATTCTTCTCATGCTCCACACCTTTTACCAACTGAAGTTTCTAACACTTTCCTAGAAATATTCAGAGCCTTCTAGACGGTGAGGTTCTGACTAGGAACAGAAGTAACCTTCTAGTGATGGGAAAAAGAGAATTGTCATACTGACTGACAATCCCTACAGGATTGGTTGCAGAGATAGTCTGTAGAATAATGTCCAACCTTCTCAGACCTATATCCTTTAGGTATAGGTCCCACTAACAGAAGCTACTTGGCAATAAAAGTTGCACTAAATATTGAACTGCAATATTCAGATATACACACATTTATCCAAAACCAGATTAAAATCTGAAGAGAGATCACAGAAACAATGTAATCCAAGAGGGAAATAACAATTGTCTCATAGAATCATAGAATTAGAGAACAGATTGAGTTGGAAAGGACCTTTTAAAGGTCATCTAGTTCAACCCTCAATAACCACTCCAATGACCTTTCTCACTTCTGAGTTTTTTAACACTGTAGACAGGCATAAAAGACATAAAATAATCCCTGTGCTCTTTTCAGTACTGATACAGTCGTGGTCAGATAGCCTAAGTTCACTTCTGAATGCTGTATTTCAAGAGTCAAGAGGAAAACAATAAAGAATTATCAGTAATACAAGAAACTTTACCTACAAGCAGTAAATGAATGAGTCAGCTCTCCCTAAACTGTAGTAGCAAAGACTAAGTGGGGTATAATAGAAGAGATACCAGCACAAGAACTTTAGATATGGTGACAAGCTTGCGGATGGACTGTGGAAGAGAAAGTTATATTGTCCGTGTTGGCAACAGTAGCAGAAATGGCATACCTTACAGTTTACTGGGACATAAACAAGGAAAAAAACCCCTGTCAAATGTACTAAGTGCTTATTAGTTGTGCTATCTGCAGTCTCAAAGAGATCAAGGCCTCTGTGTGAAAGACACTTATATGCACATTGAGTAACAGTTTAGAGAGTTCACACTGCTAATAAACAAGAGGGCTGAAGGAGGGAATTGCTGTCATTTTCTTTACTAAGGCTGAGAACCTCAACCACAGTGGTATTAGCCAAAAGACGAACTCAGTTTGCAAAAATAGCCAATATCAAACCCTGACTCCAAACTCCCTAAGGTGCCTTCAAGTCCCACTTCATTAATACTCAGTAAATAAGTATGATGATCAAAAATCAGCACATGATGGACGTAACTCATTTTCAAACACTCCAGAACACTGTTCTACTTAGGTAACTATAGAGAACTGAGATCTTGGGAGATTGACCTTACATGACTTCCATTCCAACAGATCATGAGTCTCTGGCTAAGCCAAGAAGGGAAGCAATGTCTCCTGAGAGCCCAAGGCTACAAGCAGGACTTGCCTGGAGGTTACAGCACGTCATTTCTACTCATGCACTGATGTGGGCACAACTCAGGTACCCATGCAGTAATGACTGAATCCTCAGTACATACAGCTGGGCTGAAATCAGTGCTGATTCACTGCAGTAGGGTGAACTGTGAGCTATAGGATCAACTGCTGCTTCAGGAACTGGCTGCTAATCCACGTCAGAAGCAGGGACAAATTGATACGGTATGCACAAGAAGGAAACACTTAATGATTCTAGTTTTTTGGTGGTGTAACTCCTCACGAACAAAAAAAGTATTATTTGTATTATACAAAGCTGATACTGACAAATAATGTGTGTATTGAAGTACCTTGTGTCTGAAGAGGCCTAGGAGCGCCAGAACGGCTCTAAAGACAATACAGGATCTAGTCTCCTTGGGGGGAAAAAACCAGCTATTTTGAAATCAACATTTCTGATTTTGCTTGTTTGCTGGGTATAGATCACTGTAAAGTTGAACAGGTACACTGTACTAATGACTGCTTCTCACTCTGTGCATTCTTGATTTATTGTTTACTGAAAACATTAAAACTGCTTGATGTTAATAAACTCTGCTTTTTTGTTTGTTTGTTTTGTTGGTTGTTTTGTTCATAATGACAAATACAATCTGACTGACAAGAATGGCGAATGAGATCAAGTGAAGACCATGGGTGAGATGTCCAGCTGATACGAACTGGGATAGCTCTATTTTCTTCTTGAAGCTGACGCTGACAGTCAGCAACAGTCCTATAAGATGTGACAGATACTTTTTCCTATATTCACTGTCATCAGAGAGGCTCTGGAAGAAACACGTGGGCAAAGGAATGGGGATGTAATAGAAACTAACTACAGGACATCTGCCTAAAACTGATCCTAAAACAGAGGAAGACAAAGTGCACAGACAGATCAGAGAGTATTTCTCTTCTTTGCTCACCATGGACCTTCACTGGTTTCTCTTCAGATCACAGGGAAACCACCACCAGTCACTCATACACCTCCCAAGCCTTCTTTCAAGATCCTGAGTGGATGTCATTAGCCCTTAAGTTTTGTGGCTGCTTCTCACTTCAGGGGTGAATTCAGCAGAGGTGAACATGGACTGTACAGCAAAGGCCACATGCACAAGTTCTATACAATTTACCTGAGTTTTGGGGGTTTTCACCTAAAAAATCAGAGGGGACAGTTTTAGCTTACAAGAGGAACATGAGCTCAAGTCCAAAGTAAACGGGAAACTTGTTTGTTTTCACTCTTTTTCTCAGTACAACCTCTTGTTCAGTAGCACTACATGGTGTACCCTAAAATCTGGTGAAAATCTGCCCTGCTTTTGACCTAGGAGACTATAAATAAATGTAGACAAAACACAGACAAAGGCAGACAACTGCATATTTTTACATATATTACATGAAATTACAGCAATATTCTTCCTCACAGAAGTTATTTGTTCCCTTAAGCTCTTGATAACTTTGTGCTTAGTGAAAATGGTTGTGTGTGTGTGTGTGTGGCACTTTAATGTAATGACACAATCTGTAAGTACAATAGACTAAGTTTAAATAATGCTTCCTCACAAAGTTTCGGGCACACAACTAAGGAGTTAAGTAGTTTCCATGTTTGTTTTTCCTGGATCCTGTTCTGAGACTATCTTCCATAGCTGGAAAAGGTCAACATCCTACCATTAATACAACATTATTCCCACAAGTTTCTACAACAAAAAAAGTTTTCATAAACAAAAGCCATTTTTTAATGTGGTGCATCAAGAGCCATGTTTACTTCTGCTGTTATTTTGCCAGTACCTTATGGTTTAGAAAAGATAAGGCTATTAACAGAATTTAAAATACATATTTTTTGATCTTATTCCACATTGGGAATGAAAGAAAATGTTACTAAACTGTCCTCCGAACTTCCTCTCTTGAGAAGTCAGATAACTTGGCAATCTACCACTTCTGAAAAAAAAAAGTATATATATGTGTATTTGAAGGAGCCACATGCAAAAATTAATACACAATCATTCAAAATTTTCTGAACTTTGCTCTGAAAATAAATAATGCTGACATTAAGAAACCATTTTGAAGTATTTGATAGTTATTAATGTAAAGCTCTACAAACCTTCTCATAATCAAAATGCTCAGAGGAATTTCTCTGCTTTGACTTTTAACTCTCTTTATTCCTATGTGCTGGTTTACAAATGCAGTTCATCTGGGAAATGCGCATATATTTATAGTCTTTCCATTTCTCAGCTTTCTGTAAAACTTCAGGAAAGTGTTCACAAAAGCAGTACCAAAGTATTTGCATGACATCTGGCTAAAGATGTAAAAGAGCAAAACACTGAAGAGAAGTGGTGTTGTTTTTTTTTCCCCTTCACATATAGTTTTAAACTGCAGCACCTGTTTAGACCACTCATTTGTTCCCTAAGCATATGATCCACATCCTTTCTCTCCAGAGAAACAAATATGCAAAACTGGAATGTACAATCCAGAACATGGATCCCATTATTTCTTCCCTTTAAATTTCAAATCTAATGTAGAAAGAATGTATTGGAATGGTGGTATCTGAATAAGAAGGTGCAGTGAGTGGAATTAAGTATGTCAATCTCGAACTCCAAAACCCATAAATTGTTACCTGCTAATCTACTTGATCTGCCTCTTCCCTATAGCACGGCTTTCAGAAAGCAATCACTGAGCTGGTATATGCCACTACTTCCTAGTTTTAGGTGAGAAATTCCTCACATGAGGGTACACACAGAAACTTAAAGAGTGGAGGCACTCTTTAAGCCTCCTACACTGCCCACACTGTTCGTGCTGGATCATGGTATAGGTCTGCCTTGGTCTCTGGGTGTGTCTCCTGGGGACCTCTTTATTTGAAGGATTTTCTTCCTTCCCCATGCTCCATTTAGGAAAAGGATTTTGTGTCAGCCAAGCAACTTTTGACCTTAATCTGAAACTTGGGCACGTTACAAACCTTTGTAAAGCTGCATATGCTCAGCAAAGCTTTTTACTTTCAGTGGGAATGTGGGAAGATCCTGTGTTTGCTTTGCAGTGTGCCCAAACCCTCACAGCTCCTTTGCAGGACCAGGCTCTGTGAAGACAGAGCATCTCATGTAGCTGTGTCTGAGGCACATCCTTGCCACGTGAAGGGAGCAGCCTGGAGCTCATCCAGGAAGAGAGCTGCCTGGATGAAGAGGTCACTGTAGGTTGCCAGCTGGAGGTGTCTAAGAAACCAGAAGCAAAGTTTCTTTTCATTACCAGAAAATCATTGGTAATGAGAGCCAGAGAGGAAAGAAGGGTTCTGGTGACACAGGAAGATGGGGACTCAAGAGCACCAGCACAAGTAGGGCTAAGTTTTTGAAAACAAGCAAACAAAAAACCTAACATGTAACTAGTGAAAAAGGGATTTCATGGTCAAATGAGGATGCAAATGGCTGAAGTTTCAGTACAGAATTATGCACAAAGAGAATAACAGTTGGAACAGCTGCAATTTTAAACTTTTTTTATGGATGATTCTGGATTGCACAAGAGATGTACTACACAAGATAAATGACTGACAAGCAGGTCAGGATTTTGTAAGTAAATTTGTGCTTCTATCAAGAGCAAGCCAGCAGTATGAGGGTGTTGCTGACTGCTGCCTCTCCTGAGGAAAATGCAGAAAGCAGTTGAAAAATAAATGGTGGCTGCTACCTTAGTTGAAAGATACTCAATAAGTCAAACTGGAGGAGTAAGATGGGGTAAATTCCCCTTGAAAAGCTTACACAAATGAACTATTCAATTTTCTAATTTCTGTATTTCCACCCAAGGAAGGAATTTTGTTCAGAATTCTTCATTAAAAGAGCCCTAGCAAAAGCTCAGGTAACCTACAGCTCTACCAGTTTGAATAATATTAAGAGACCCTGATTTTGCATCCTAAACATTCAAGTTAAAACCTTGGAGGAAAAATGCAAGGGGGCTATCCCCAGGTACCTCACCTAGTTGAGACACATAACACACTGACCAAATGGAGAGGGGCAGAACACAGAAAATGATCTTGCTGTATTGAGATAAAATTAACATCGTTCTGAAGTGGTTACAGGAACACACACAGTTGCACATAACATAAAGCAAATGTGCAGTTCATATTACTCCACCATCCACCAAGCAGAAAAACACATATCATACTGACAGCAACAGAGGAGATTACATCATTTCAGGGACACATCTGACTCTGTCTGTAAGAGAATCTGGAGGAGCACAAGTGTCAGGCTAAAAGCTGGTAAGAGCCAACAGAGCATTACAAGCACCATGACAGCGCACAAAGGCACATGCACTTGCCATAGACTAAACTGGCCTAAGATTCAGGGTGCTAAACAAAGCAGGGTATTATTTCACAGCCCCCACCAGAATTTATTCTCAGCAATTTCACCTGCCCAAATATTCAGAAGTCAGACAGGAAGTAAATAAAATTCATCAGTCATCAGCTGGCTGATGTTCCTGCATCCTGGAGTGTTTACGGTTGTGCAACATTTCCTCTCCTGGGGAAAAAAATACTTTTTATAAGACAAAATGAAATATTTTCTTTTTCCAATCACTAGCTCTTAATAGCAATTTGTTGCTGAGGTTTTCTTTGCTTTGCCTCAGTTTACTTCATAACACTTTAGTATCTAAATATTGTTTTGTTTGAAAGACTTGCCTTTTGTTCCTCTTCTCCTTCCAGCCCATGCTAAGCAACTCAAGGAAACTTCCGCTTGTTCTGTCATTACACCAAAAGCTTTGTGCCCGTGGAAGGAGACACTTCTAGGAAGGAAGTCTCAATGTTATTTTGCTTTGGAGAGTAGTAGATTAATATCTCTGGATGGTTTTATCTCAATTCTCCCCTCACAGGCAAATTTAAGCAAAGATGGCCATTTCCTCTTTTCATTACAAGAAACTGAAAGGCTCTCACAGAAGGCTAAGCTGGAAGCTTAAGCATTTCCCTCCTGGACCCTGTGGAATGTCTTCGCTACTCCTGCAGCTTTGATTTAAAACACCTGGGTCTTCCCCTGGTCAAACAAAATATAATTCGCCTGTGATGCTTCTGCTTTCTTATAAAACACACCTTGAGCCTCTCATGAATTCTTAGATGTTTAGTTAGCTCTTAAAAAGCCAAAGCTTACTTCTTGCCAAATTTCAGTTCTGAAAGCCAATTAGACCAGAAGCCACAAAAACAAGTGATCAAACTAGAAATATCCTTTCTGCAGGGCTTCACTGAAATTGTGTCTGGTGGCAATTGCTGCAGTCTATTTGGCAAGCACAGTCAGGGTGGGATAGTTCCCACAACTTTTATATGTGCTTGCAGCTTAAGGGATTCATTTGTAACGTGCGCATAAAAGATAACACGTACTTGCTTAAAGATGCAGGTTAACTGAGAGGTTACAAGACCCTAGGGATGACTTGCTTTCATACTGACAGAATTTTGAGAAGTTCTTTCTTGAACAAAATGACTATGTAAGGGATAAGCTTAAGTTTGATCTATATTTCAATTCATGACAAGAATAGATTATAACACTTGAGACGAAACAAGCTGAACAATCTTTTCTCTGAAAACTGTGGTAGATGTTTGAATAAACACACTGCAGGAATAGATGAACAATTATAAACTAATACTAGGTATTGAATTTCATTACGAGAATACTTTTAACTGAATTGAAAATGAAATTGTACTCCACTGGGTATGGACAACAGCTACACATTCTCTAACTGCATACACTTTCCAAGATCTTCAACAGAATTTGGTTTAGACAAACAGGATTTACAGTGTGAAAAATTTCTTCTTGAAACAAGGGTTTCACAAGTGGCTGCAAGAGTGTTCCAGTGACTGTAAATACATGACAGAGAAGTATGTTTATCCCACAGAAATGAAAAGGACTCTTGTTGATTTAGTACACAAAGGCAGGAACACATTTAGCTTTACAATTATGCCTCATTGCAGAAGGGTTTATTCAGCCAGTTGGTGTTCTGATTTACACTGTACAAAACATCTTTGAACTTGCTTAAGTTACACAAAATATATAAATCAGGATAGTTCACTGTCTAGGATGAAGTAGAGATAGAGAAGGAAAATCCTTATGGGGAAAAGGCAGAACACAATGTCTGTGAGCGTAAGAGTAAACAGCAGTGCGTGGTGCAGCTGTGTAAATGCACCAAGCCACAGACTCGGCAGACAATATGTGTGTATTCATACCAGAGTGTTGTGGCTTATTAAGCAGATAAAAATAGTCTTTTTTAAAAAGTGTACTTACTGAGAATGGTATTTAAAGTTTATTTAGTTTTGGTAAACATAAGAGGACAAACTTTCATGCTTAGGCAGGACACACTAAAATTATGTAGAGGATTTTTGCTGATTGAATGTATATACAACTGATACAATTAGCACCGGCTGACAGAAAAGATCACTTAATAAAACTACTACTGTGACAGCAATGATTATCTTTGATGGCTGTATATGCACTTTACTAGAGAGCGCTCTAGTAAATACTCCGTGTGTCCCTCCAGGGAGGACTGGACATGCTGAGGAGGGAGATGCAGGGGGCAGGAGGTTCTCCATCCCCTGAGAAGTAGGACCCCCTACCCCTCTGCCTGTTTCTTGTTCTGCACACCACGTACCATGCTGGGGCATGGGCTGAAGTGTCCTGCTAAGTTGTCAGTATTGGCACCTTGAGGCAGCATCAGGGTCACTTTCAAGAGTAGTCCAAGGACACCCTGAATCTTCCCATGGGTGCTTTGTCATGAAACAACCCCATCTTCCTCAGTCTTGATGGTAATCACGGATCCAGACTAACCCCAACAGACCTGTTATCCACTTCCCATATATATGGAATAGCTCAGGCA
The DNA here is from genome assembly GCA_013396655.1 of Campylorhamphus procurvoides. NCBI lineage: Eukaryota > Metazoa > Chordata > Aves > Passeriformes > Dendrocolaptidae > Campylorhamphus > Campylorhamphus procurvoides. The sequence continues at coordinate 1,138,786 of WBMV01002889.1, forward strand.
GCTTTAGAGCCATGACACAGAAGGATGGCATCTTGGGCCAGGAGAAGCAAGCTCGTTCTCTAGTGCACTTGAGTAAGGTCACCATTGCAGATCAGGCCCTGGACATGCTTGATCTTGTAGAGGTGCTCTGCACCTTTAACAACATCACTCCAATACATACCATTCCCCTTCTCAAGAGATGCTCGAGCCATTGTGCCAGATTGAAAATATGCCACTACATGCCTGCCAGGCCTCAAGAAAATAGCTCTAGAGACACAGGGGTGAGCAGCACCCTGCTGAGACACTGACTGTGGCTCTGTGCATGGACCCATCCAAGATCTTGGGTCTACACGTCTATGTGGTCTACTTACCCTCCTCTGTATTTTTGCCTGAAGGCACAGGAACAGCACTTTTTTTAAGCAGAATTTTCTCTGGTGGCCGAAGCTGTGGCAGCAGTTATATTTTGTGATGACACTTTTCAGATGGCTTTAGAATTTACCAAGTAGTTTCCTCTGACATGGTTCCTCTCCTCTAGGTTGCTCTGCTGTTTTCCTGGGGGCTATATTTTTCTCCCATCTCCTTTGATGATAAAACTCTATTCCCCCTTGAGAAAGTTTCCTGGTCCTTCCTTCCTTCTCTGTTCTGCTGAAATCTGGATCTTTCCATCTATTTTTCTAATTTTAATGTTGTTGTTTAACTGGATAAACTGACTTCTATTTTACATTTATATTTCATAGCACATGTATAGCATTTGAGAGTTCACTGCACGGATGTTTCAAACCACACCATAGGATCTTGGCAGTTAAATGACTACAGAGATTTTATATACATATATCTGATGTACAGAGGAAGTAATTAAACCATATGGACCTCTCCCATACAGTAGGAAGCACAACACAAATTTTCTCACTTGATTTATTATAACCTTATGTCATTTAGCAAAACCAACTCTGCAACTGTTTGAAAGAAAGAAGCCAGCTGAGAAAGAGAGGGAGGACCTGTATGGGGAGCTGTGGCTCAGGCAATCCTGAGCAGTTGTATGTGCCTGTGGCTGTACAGTACAGCCAAGACCTTGTTGGCAGCACCAGGTATGAGCTAGCAGAGTTCAAACTTCGCAGTTTGGTTTGTGAGGTGTTGTAACAACACAAAAAATATAAATGAATCAGTCCTCAGCCTCTGCATTTACCTCTGTTCCTACTCTGATGGCAGGGGCTAAGGACAAGGAGCTGCAAGGGACAGCAACAGAAACTTTCCTGTCATGCAGGGGTAGCCCATCCCTCCTCCATCCTGCAGCCTTGCTCTGTGAGCAGAGGTTGAAGCAGGACAAGACTGAGCTCATGCAATGTAGCCTATCCCATCTGCAGGGCACCACTAATGGTGGGGGAATGGTCCCATGGTGCAAAGTCCCTAGCAAATAAAAACTGAGTAAAATAAAAGCTCTGAAAAAGGGTGCAAGGTTGTGTTATGTCGTACATCTGTGCCAAGCACATGGAAGAGTGTGCTCTGTAAAGGGAGTTAGTCTCACAGTGGTAAAGGCTACTCTGCAGTTGCAGCACAGTCATATTTGAGCTGAAGAGTTTCCTGTGGAGAAAACATTTTGTCCATAAATCCACATGCCAGTGCATACACTCATTAAATACTGAAATAAAGAACTTATATGGGTCCAACACCCAGAGTGTCATGTAGTGCCTTTGGGCACTTTGCTGCTGGAGTCCCTGACCACTGGAAAGAAGCTGTCATTGTGCCCCTCTGCATGATGCTACTTCTGCCATAAACCTGGAAGTGCTAGCAATGCTCTTGGCACCTTACAAAGAGCCACATGCAGACAGATCCTGCCCAAGGAGCTTACGTCCTAACACAGACAAGCTCTGACAGCTGTGAAGACCTTGGCATCTTGCATTACAGAAGGAAGATCTCTTCGCATAGAACCAGCTTCTCTCATTCCTCTTCTAGGCTATCAAGAAAAGAGTCCCTTACAGAAAGCCTTTAACACAAAAACAGCGGCAAAATGGAAAAGGAGAAGATGTTGTGTGCTTGGGAGCGGGTAACAGAAAGGTTGTCAAAGAAAAAGAGGAGAAGTAAGGGATCTAGAAACCAAGAAACAGCCAAAGGGTGGTTTATGGGGAAAAAGGAGTATTTGGATCAGAAGAGAATAATACAGACATGTCCAAGTCTGTATTTGACTGGACAGAAGATAATCTAGGTTACTATACCCTAAAGGGAGTGAAGCAACATGTGTACTGGGAAGATAGTGAGCACAACTTTCTTTTCTGCTTCTACACCTATACTATGCTTTTCCAACAAACCTGGGGACATATGAACCTGCTTTTAAACAAGTTTATATGGGTTTATAGTATCTCTTTAACCAGTGATACTGTATTTGTACAAATTAGTTTTGCTAAATAATAAAGTAAGCAATAGTTATACACAGAATTTCATTGAACAACCATGATCCAGACTGAAAAAAAACCAAACCCAAACACACAAAAAACCAAAGTGCCTTTCTTTGCTGAGCATCTATGACAGTAATAGAAAGAAAGGAATCTGACAGACTAATATAATCTTTTCATAGGAAAATAATTTTTAGCCTGTGGGTTTGCAGCTTATTCATTGTCTAGAGTTCTCCATGCCTAAAATACAGAATTCTATCCTTCAAGATCTTCTTTCTACATGTTCTCAAAGTTAATATCTAATTGTAAGATATTTTAATATTTGTCATCCTTTTCAAGATCAATGTAATGGTAGCACTTATGTATACTTCAACAGTCCAGGTCATTATGCATAGACACTGAAAAGTACTTGGAAACATGGGAATTATGTACAAACTGAGGTAAATAAGGAACACTGACTCTCTTAAGTGTTGGTAAGAAAATGCTGAGAACAGGCTTAGTCTGCCTTGGCAGATACTCTTCATGATGACAGCCTGCCCATTCCCACATGCCTGGTCTCTCCAGGTCAGACTCAAAGGATTCCACTAATAGTTTGGTACTTACCAAAGCAGACAAAAGGAAAATGGGTCAATGTTACTTGCTCCCATGTGACAAAAGTACAGAAAATAGAAACAAGCACCATTTGAGAAATTTGTAAAGCCTTAGACATATGAGAAACATTTACAATCTCTGGAGTATAATTTAAGTGCTAAAGGATGACCTGGATTATCCCTCTTGGATGCCTGTGAGCTATCCAGTCACAGAGTAAAACTATCATCCACCCACTGCTCTTTCTTTAAACCCCTGCTCACAGTAAGCAGGAATTGAAAAATTTGGTTGAAAGCAACAAGAATATTTTTGTGTGGTAGTTGAACTGCCTGGGAAGTCAAAGACTGAAGGTCTAAATAAATGGACAGCATATTTGTCCGAAAACAATCCTGACAGTGCCTTTCATTTCTGTAATGAAGTGTAATTCACATGTGAAAACCAAACAAAAAGATCAATGATGCATGAGAACGTACTGTGCTATGCAGACAGCACTGAACAGAACGAGTGGATAGATTACAGGTAAATCAGGGAATTGCTAAACTGCAGGCACTTATTTTCTAAATAAGGTAAAATATACTTGCAGGATTTCACAGGAAGAGGGGAAGAAAAAAAATGCTGATCAAGAAAAAAGGTATGGCAATATTTTTAAATGGTTGTTAAGTACAATCAAAGGATTCTTATCCCAGGATTGGCTATTGTGACCAAAGATAACTTTGCACTACTCATCTCCAACAAGTTTCATTTCTATTATTTCCTCACTACACTTAAATTTTAAGTCTTCTTTGATCTTCTGCAATAAAGTGGTTCTTGATTCCTTACTGTGATTTCTTACTTTTTTTCCCCTTATCTCTCAATTAAATTTGTGACATGCAGATAGCCAAACACACTGTTAAAAATGTTGCCCTCAAAATACATTCTCAAAATACCAGTGAAATGCCTTCTCAATTTATTAGCAAACTGCCATAAGATTTGTTCTCTTCAAGTATAACATGCCCATAAATCAACATAATACACAGGTAATGCAAAAGGCATCAAATAGTATAATTTCAAACAGAAGATTTAATATACATTACGAAGAGTTAATACAGAATATTTATTTCAGTCATAACGTTGTTTAAACTACAACCTTGGTATTCATTTTGATTGATTACACTAATTCTTGAGCTTTGTCCAATGCTGTTGAATTGTTCTCCTGTCACACCAGCTGAGATTGCAAAAGCTTTTTATACAAGCTTGTAGGAGAAGTATCTGCATGGGTTTAACCTCAGCCTTTAAAGCATCCGTGTGAATGCTGCTTACTTGCACTTATTTTGCTGGAGATAACATATGTCAATACAGTGAAGTTTAAAAAGATTAGGTTGAATATGGAAATGAAAAGGTGAATGTGTCCTTTTCACTACCTTTCAGTCAAGTATCATTCTTTTTCTCCTGTACAGTTGATTTGAAAAGCTTTTGAAGGAATTTTGCTTTCAGGTCTAGAGGAAAAGACAGGGAGCACAAATTGCTAGCATGGGATGGGCTTAACAACACTGTAGTCCTTTAGATTACAAATAAATATAATTCCTATAGTTTACTTATGGAATCAATGTTTCATATCTGGCTGAAGTAGAAATGTCCTGCAACAGAATAACAAGGAGTGAAAATACAATGTGCATATTTGGTTTGATTTGAAAGAAGGTCTCCATTTGAATTTATTTTATCTTTTAAACATTCTTTATAATATTCTGAACATTTACAAATGAAAATGTGATTTTGGCATGAACGTTTAATTGCATTCCTGCACGTACTGACAAACAAAACACCCTGCTTTTTTAATATATTTTAATATATTTTTAAATAGTTTGCATTTTTTATTTGAAATAGATTCTGAGGAAGACCTTTCACTGACGTCCCAAACTCAGATTTTGTGTAGAATGTATATATGGAAGGAGGATTCACTGCTTCTTGCTCATGGGAAAGTTATCTAACCTCCGTCCACCAGTTCAAAAAGAGGTCTGATGTTGATTAAACATGTATAAACAGAGCTTAAAAAATAAGAAAACATGCATATTTCACCCTAAAAAATGTCAGGACAAAAGTACTAAAGAACAGCAATTAGCAACCAACATAACTATCCCACTACATGGTTGGTTGATACTCAGCGTAGCCCAGGTTAAGCAATTTTCACTAAATAAAACATTAAGTCATAAACTAGGTATTGCATACTGACAAAACAAGTTATTTCAAGCAAACCTGTACCCTGCCTGCCTTTGGTGGCAAACTCTAAAGGTTATGGTACTTACTGCCAACAGTTTATGCAATTGAGCTTTATGCCCAAGATACAGATGCCTATGGAACAACACCAAGATTTCAGGGATTCATGTATGCTGGCAAGACCTTGTAAGGCTGTGTTTTGAAAGTATAAACTTAAGTTAAAGCGTGCTTTTGAAACTACCCTCAAACACGTGTGTAAAAGAAAACTGTACTCATGTATCTGCAAGCAGAATTTAACTTCACACTGTTCAACAGTTTTTTATGGTAACCCTTTTCATTTCCTGTTTTTTTCCAGCATTGGAGCTGCTCTCTACTATTACCTTCACTGGAGAAAAAAAGGAAATCACATCTCTAAGTGCCACATCAGACTTGATCACAGCACTGAAATAATGAAAGGTGCCTTCCTGTCCATGCATAACGCTCATTAATACCATAAGCATTTTACTTTTAAATCTGTTGCCATTACAAATACCTCCCCCAAATACTTCCCCTCTGAGGGCAGCTCTTCTTCCTGGAAATTTCCAGACTTAACATTTAATCTATGAAAAAATGTGAAATTTGGAAGCACCTTTTTTTCTGGTACTTACACCCTAAAGACACGTGATCAAGTTCACTTCCAAAGTTTTGTATATGGCAAAAACTGGAGAGAAAATAGGACATTTTCCAAACCACTTCTGTCTTGGGAAGATAAGAACCAAAAGAGAAACACAAGCAAGGGAAGGCCAATGGAAGACACACAAGCTTTGTGAGATTTTGGTTTGTGTGATTGGTGGAGTTTCTTCTGGTGGTGGGTTCATGTTTGGATGTTTGCTGAGTGGCTTCCTGGGGATGTGTCTGAAGGGTATATGAACCAGCACAGCGGTTCCTCGACCTTTACAATGAAGAAGATTGCTTCAGCCTTTGCACAGAAGCTTAGGTCAGCTGGCCTTCTCCTCATGATTTCTAGGTACATCTCAGTGAGGCCAGATCTTCCTTGCTGCTGAGTTTAACATGGGTAGACCAGGGAAAGGGAAGAGCAATCTCACCCATCTCTCAAACAAGAAGTTATACCAATACAAATTTTCAAGAGCTAACAAATTGCAAGGATGCAGGCAGAAGATAAACATCAGAGCAGAGACCTGTCAGCTTGTTGCAAAGAGAGAACAAGGTATATTATTGCTGATCCCAGAGGCAGGTTTTGCATATGCAGCCTCTGGTCCTAGCAGAAGTCCCCGATTTGTTCTCTGGAGGAAAGACTAGCTGAGCTGGAGGGAAACGGATACACAGACAAAGCCTGCCAGGATGTGGTGGAGCACTCCCATCTCTGTTGTGGCTCCCCTCACATGGCCACCATTAAAAAAGCCCTTGATGCTGATCTAGCAATTATTTAAGGGTAGTCAGTTAGAGGGAAGGTGGATAATCAACCTGGAACAAGGGACCAAATCTCTGATAAACTTTAATCTCCAGTTGATTAAATCTCTGCTTGGTGTGAGGATGCTCCTGGGGCATAATGAATCTTCCAGGAGAGGGCAAAGCAGCTGATGGCAGTGGAAGATTAGATGACTTGACACAACTGGAATTGAAACAGCTGAGAGAATTGAAAGGCTGTCTGAGTCACAATCTATGTTATACCACTGGTGAGGAAAGCAGGATGGGGATGTCCTAGGGGTTAACTGGAGGCAGCTGTGTGGGAGACTGAAGTCCTTGCCAATTCCACGGAACAAGAGAGACCTGCACAGGAGGAATGGGTTGGACTTTTTCCATACAAAATAGAACTGGGCTGTTAATACTGAAAATTAAAAAGCTCACAGAGAAATAGTTAAACTAGAAACAGGGGAAGACAACCATGAAGTACCTGCATCAGACTGAATGAATTTGTGAGGGAGACATGTTCAATACGTTCCCGAAAAGGCAAGAGAGGAAATGAATGGGCAAAAGTTGCAAATGCTTCTACAGCAACACTACAGATCTACAAAATACAATTATGGAATTATACTACTTGGCAATAAATGGCAACCCCGATATAAGGCATCTCTTGCTGGTTAGAGGAGGATAATCATTGGCATACAGAGTTACTAAACTAGTCTGTCTACTTTACAAGGAGTTATAGAACATCACAGCCAGGGCAATAGTGCAGTATGTGAAGACTACAACAAAGTCTTACAGAAAAAAATACTCAGGGGAGAGGGGCACATTAGGGAATCCTTGAGGGTATAAATAACAGAAAAGTAGGACTTGGTTTGTATTTAGGATTCCCCTGTTAAAGACACCAATAATTAAATACTCAGGGAAATTAGAGAAGATGCAAAAACAGGTCAGGTAGAAATATGGGCCAATTCCAACCACCATCGTACTGTCAGGCACGACGCCTCATCCAGATATCCTAACAAGGTAGAAGTTTTGGACACAGCAACTGACTTTTTCTTAGTGCAGTAAACCCTGGGACACATAAGACAGGATGCTGGTCTGGGTTTAGTCTTGAGTGCTGCACAGGACCTACTTTAAGAGGTACTATTGGGAGAACTGCTCTGTAAGAGCTTCACAGTAAAACAGAACTTAATGCTAGAGTGTAGTGGGACAGAGTAAGCCAAATAAATACATCACACAGATATCCAATTTCAAGAAGGGGAAATACATAAAAATCACAAAAATAGTAAAAGCCAAAAAAGCAGTCGAAAAGGCAAGAAGCCTAAAGTAACCTGGAGGCTTTTCAAAAACACCGCATTAAAAGTCCTGGTAAACTATGTGTCACATAGCAAAAAAAAAAGTCAAATGGTTCAATAAAAACCCTGCATAGCTCATAAAAAAAGCTAAGGGGGCTATTGTAGGCAAAAGAGTTGGCATTTAAAAAATTGCTGAAATGAACAGGAAAGCCCATAAAAAGCAGTTCAAGAGCAAATGGCAACTAGGATGAATAAAAATGAAAGAGAAAATTTTGCAGAAGATAATCAAGCTGATAGTAAAAAGTTGTTTAAAGAAAAACAAGAAGCTATCAAGGGAAACAGCAGTACCATATGATGCCAAGGGCTTAAAAAGGAAACTTAGGGATGAAAAGGCCATAGCAGAGAAACTTACTGACTTCTCTGCAGAGGTCTTTATTGCTGAAGGTGTTTGAAAAGGTCCCAAAACCAACCTATTCCTTGAGACAGATTAATTCCAGGTAAATATAAAGGAAGTAGTAGATAAAACAGGTAAGGCAGGTGTTACTAAGCAAACAGGAGTGGGGGCATTCACCTGTGACTTCTGAAGGAACTCAAGTGTGTAACCCAGCATTACAAACTGCCACTGCACCAGTAGGCTGGTGCCAACTAAACTTCCATGTGGAAAAGAGGCTCTAGAGGAGACCCTGTGAACTGTGGGCCAGTGTATTTGACTTTCCTGCTTGGCAAAGCAGTAGTACACCTTAAAGAACACAATAACTGAGCACAAGGATAAGCATGGCAAAGCAAGCCTTAGTGACCATAATATATTTGGATTTTCAAAACTCTTTTGATAAACTGTTTTCTGTTAGGAAGGAAAGAATAGTATTTGATGGTCAGATTTCAAAATGGTGACAACAGCAGTGGGTCCTTTCAGATGTGTACTGTAACTGGCTTTAGCAAAGATTTCAAGAGTGATCTACAGAAGAGACTGAACTGTGAAACAGTGGAGTCTACAGATGATATTAATCCCTCTTAGGTTATTTAATGTGGTGCTGGTGATGAGGAATGTGGAGATCCAGTAATCTCCCATGCTGGGAGATCCAGAAGGACCCCACTAAACTGGGTAGCCAGGTAGGCTTCAGTGTCGGGGAGCATCAGGAATGATACTGAGAAGAAAACTGTGGCTGTCAATTTGCTTAGTGCCTCCGTAATCCTGTGTGTTGTGTACACTTCTGGTCTCTTGCAGAGAGAGACTAGAAAAAGGGAGTAAGGGTTGGAATGTCACATTCAAAAGAGAACATACAAAGGCTGCAACTTGTCCTTTTGGACAGGAGAAAGCTGAGCGTGAATTTAATTTAAATTTACAAAATTAGAGAAGCGGTGAGTAACATAAACACAGAACTGTTCCAAGTATTGCAGTACTAGAAATAGGATGTACTTGAAACCAAAGGGAGATTTGTATAGAACAGGTCAGTGATTTACATAATTTGTATCATTTGAGTAGTGAACATCTTTGTGCCACTGGAGGCTGTAAAGACACACAGTTACAGCAGGTTCAAAAAAGGATTAGATAAATTCAGGGAGAAACACAGATGCTGAAGGAACACATAAATTGGGTTATCTTGGGTATAAGTGAAATTGACTGCAGAAAGTTGCCAGAACTCTGTGTCCTCCATAAACAGCATCTCTTACTGCCACGGTTAGGAACAGAGTAGTGATCCAGTTTGACAAGATGCTTCATTTGTTCTTATTTTGTAAAAAAAAGAGTAAATATCAGATTTCATCAGATATATCATCTTACACTAACAAAGTGTTACAAGGAGCTACTGCCATTATACCAGATTAGAAGCCAGATAATTGTGATGTACAAGAATTACACTAACAGTTGATAAAACGATTTTATTTGATTTAAAAATTTCCCCTCAGACATAACAGTGGAACAAGGATATTTATGTGTTATATTTTGTTGGTGTTTTGGTTTTGTGTTTTTGTTATGTGTTGGTTTTTGTTGTTGTTGTGGGTTTTTTAGTGTTTTTTTTTAAATTATAAAAAAAAAAATCTAGATCTATTCCTTGTCTTAAGATTTAAACTCGTATGGAAAATACTTGCAAGTGACTATCAGACATTAGATTTCACAACTGTATAGCATCCAAAAGCAGACAGAAGTAATCATAAGTGAACTGGTAATAGCTTACCCTTGGCTGCTGCATTAGTGAAAGCAATACAATAGATATCTGTAAAGGAATTCTAATGAACCCTCACATCAGTCTCGGTTAAAAATGAATGTTTAGGCATTTCCAAAAATGGCCTTTATGGGGGGAAACACAAAGCTGTCTTTTAATTTCAGTTTCCATTATTCCAGCCTCTTGCAAAAACAATAGCTAAATGGCTTGAGCACTGTTAGATGCTTGACTCAGAAAGTACAAAGCGAGATTTCAAAAGAGTACATTTTCTCACTCTATAGAAAGATCAAAAAGGTTTCCACTGACTTCCATTTTCTATAAAGCCTTGTAGGTTGGTTATGAAGTGAGGTTGATTATGAACTTCAATAGGTAAAACAGTTGGCCATTGTACTGCAAGGAGTGATCATTTCCTACATAAGTGCATTAATGTTTAACAAATTTTAAAGGCACATATATCGTCCTCCGACCAATATATGGTTTGCAAAAAACTAGAAACATCAAGATTTTATGAACTGCAATAAAAATCTAGAGGAAAAAGAAAGAAAACAGATATTTTTAATTTTGCTGTGTGGGGGTTTTTTTTTGTTTTTTTTTTTTTTTTTTTGTTCCTTTAATCCAGTGCTTCTGTTTCATTCAAAACAGAATTTCAATACTGCATCAGTGTTTCCCTTTACTTTTTTCCCTCTTATCCGGGCATCTGGGTACTCCTTACCCTATGTTCTTCATATGTAACTTAGGGAAAGGGTGAGTCTGTTGTCTTAGGAGAACAATTTAGAAGTTATCTTAGAAGAAAACGAGAAGAATGAGAAACTGTCTCATCTTAGGGAGAAGATGAGTGTGTTGTCTTTCCTCTCCCTTTTCACTCTGTGTCCTACACTGAGGCTTATTTTACATGTGGATTTGAACACTCCTGCAGGAGCTTCAATTCTGACTGCAACTCCACTGAGCTTTTTAACAGCTGTGAGAGAGGTAGATGAGGCAGAGTTTGGTCCCCAAGCTTGGCTCCTGCAGCCCAAGCTCTGACCACCTGCCTAATTGCAAGGTATGGTTAGATAGACTGGATATTTGTAACCAGCTAACAGTAAACACTACTGGAAAATAACTAGCCTACAGTGAAAAAGAACAAAGACTAGAGTGTCATTAGAGACTAGAAACAAAAAACCAGCTTACAGAGGAAATTCCCTTTGCTCTTTCAACTTTGAAAGTGTGAACTCAAAAGCAAGACAAGAGGTGGGAACTTCAAGGGGGGGTCGTGTGTGGCCCAAGAAATATTTCTTTAGAGAATCTTCTCTGAGTAGCAGCTTGCATTTGCTGTGAATTGCAAATGTGGTTATCAACAACGTCCTGATTCCCTGAACATTTGAATTTGTCCAGTTTTCCTCCTGGGAATGACTAAGAAAGTGCCATTTGCAAGTTCTCTCACAGCCCTGGGAGCAGCTTGGATGAGAGGCAGGAGGGTGCAGGCTTTGCTGCAGGAGATCTGTCTTTGTCTAGTTGCAGCAGCTCCCCAACCACTACAGTGAGCAGATGACATTTCTGATGTTTTATTTTTCTGTCCCCACTGGATTTCAGTTGTGTCTGAGCCCAGGGAAAGGTGTAGGGTTGAGCCCAGACAAAATAGAGTGGAGAAAAAACCAAACCCACATACCTGTGTCCAGTAGGCCTGCTAGGTGCATGCATGAATTTGTGCTAGGTTGCCTTTTGTTCCTAGAAATTGCCTGTGTGAAGGACAATTCAACTTTCCTGTGCCTTCACACCTACCCTTATCAGTCTTGAACCAAAGGCAATGTAGACAGAAGCACAGGGCTTCCAGCCATCTGTGTCTGGAGACCTGGCACAAATCACCAAAGCCTGACTAAATCCTTACACATCTCTGCCTCTCTGCCTCTGGCACAGAGCCCCAGGAGGTATCAGTAGGCACATTTTGCAAAAAAACCCTTTTTAAAAAGCAAAAATCTTTGGATTAAGACAACTATAAAGGTAAGCATCTTCACTCAAATGCTGTCTCAAGACTGCAACTGAAGCAATGACAGCAAATGAAGTAGAGGAACACATAAAGAAAGAGCAGGCATTTCATCAGACCTTTACTCCTTTCACAGTTTGCAACTGTATTTACCACTTCAATGAACTCCTTGAGCTGATGTGAGGGGCTGATGTGCATTCAGTAGCAGGAATCCAAAGAAAGTTCTTTTATTTGCCTGGTTTTGAGAGACCTGTCACGAACAGACTGTGAATTTCCAGGGGATGGTAGGGCTGACAGGTGGCTCCTGCAGACAGTACTGCTCCCACTTGAGTTCCAGGTGCCCTGCCAGTGACAGCTCTGCTGCACTGAAGACTGAGAGTCATTGCAGAAGCAGGATCTGACAGACTGCTTCAGGCACTCTTACAAGTGCAAACACGCAATATGTCTATTGTGTATGTAATGAGTCACCTCAAACAGAAAATGTGGGTCATGCCAGATTATACAGAGGTTTTGTGAAAATAAATATTCCCATTGAGGATTAGCATGAGACCAGAAGCTATGCCAAATTTGACTAGACTCTAAAGGCCAATCTTGTTCCTTAAACCAGATGTTTAACAGAGGTTGTGACATCTGAAGAGATCAGCAGATGCAAAATACAGGCAGTGTATGCTAAGTCAGAATGAGGTATATCATTTCAGTGTGGCAAAATATAATTTTTGAAGTGTTATAAAATTCTGTAAATCCCTTTTCTCAATACTTCTTCACATCCTGCACAATTAACTAGAAGGAGCAAAAGTATAATTTATATTTTGTAACATACTCCTTTTCTCTTTTTGAGTGTCTAATTAAAAGAAGGCGAGCATGATTAGTAAGTGGAGTTACTTACTTCCCTGAAGTAAATCCAAGAATGAGAGTGGCGAGCAAGTACATAAAATCTGCCCTCACTTCTCAGTCTGGACAGTAAACAGCTCAAGGAGCTTCTCATCGGTGGCACCTGACTGGTTCTTGACCCTGGCAATTTCACGTTTTCAGCTTTTCTAACCTATGCAGTTACTTCTGTTTAACTACCTCTTTTTTCTTGCAGACTTGGCAACTTGAAATTCAAGGTTATTCAGGTAAGGAGGAACATGAACAATATTTTAGTCACAAAAGTTGACAGTTTTGGAACAGATATTTTCATGAACTCTAGTGAGCATCTTACAGCATCAGTTTTTGACCTTAAGTCAAAAGTGGGAAGTGGCAGGAGGCACTTGCCAAACTTCATGTGCTGGATGATAAAGGTAAGGCAGTAACGGCTGGAGGGAGCCTCATGGGAAGCTGTATCTCAGGGGAGTACTTCATCACTGGGTTATTGTAATGGGAAGCAGATCACGAGCAGCTCATGGTCAGGGGATGGGAGCATAACCAGTACAGTCCTCATGGCATGATAACTCCAGGATCATCTGACTTCCATGGAGACATCAGGACTTCTGCTGTAAACAAGAGTGTTCCTTGCCTCCCACCTACACTGTGACTTTTCTACCACCTCTCAGACGTGGAGTCAAGCTTGAGGAATGCGATGAAAATTGGGACTGTTGGCCTGCTGCAGGGAGGGAAAGCAAAGAACTGAAAAATCTTATGAGGTTTGTGATAGCAGAATGAGCACATGACCTGCCACCACATCTCTTGCCTGACCTATTCTTAGAGATGGGTGGATGGAAAAGGCTGAGTCACTGTCTCAGCTGCAGAAGACCAAGCTGTACAGAAGGAGCCTGCCAGCCAGGGCTTCAAGCCATACAGGATAGGAACTGCCCTATTTCTCAGAGCTCTTTGTGGCAGGTGGCTAATCCACTCCACCCCATCTCCTTTCCTCTGCCTCATTCCTCACTAGTCCCCAAAACAAAGAATAGACTATCAGCCACAACATAATGCTGGAACTCCGAAACAGTTCCCTTTCAGCAGGGATTGCAGGTTTTGCATGCCTGAGTCCTTCTTGCTTTAGTGGAAATCATATAGAATCACAGAATTATGGAATCATTTAGTTTAGAAAAGACCTCTAAGATCATCAAATATATGTATCCCATGAGGTATCTTTTCATCAGATACAATTTCATCAGAAAGACTTCAATAATATTATTGAGTGATTTTGTCCATATTAATTTAGCATATTCATAGCATATTTAGTACAGAATCCAATGATGCCATAGCACACAACATGCCTAAAATTCTGATCTGATGAGCTAGACGTGGCCGTCAGATTCCTGGGCTCTCATCTTTGAGAGAAGAACCTGCTACATTTTGTAACAAAGTATTTTTCAACTCTACAAGCTTTTGAGAAAGTAAAATAAAACACCAGTAGCTTTTTCATGAAAAAGAATGTTTTTTGGAAAATTGTTTTAATACTCCTAGCAGTCTGATGCAAGTTCACCTACAGCAAACACCATTAAACTGGTACCATCAAGAATGCTTTCCAGGAAAAAATGTTACTTACGCGGCTTCCTTTTTCAGGGAAACACTGACATCCTCCACTGCAGTCTCTGCCTCCACACGGTCCTGTGTAAGACTTCTTACCACCCTGCAAACCAGAACACACACAAAACAAGTTAAAAGGTGTCAGCTAGAATACTGGGCACAGCACAATAAGCTTTGATCAGCAGACTCTCTAGTGACTGCTAAAGGAAAGACCAGGGTCAGATCTAGGACTCGCAGCTGAAACTTTCAATCTATGCTTAGAAGCAGACACGAGCAGCTTTCCAATTCTTGGAGATCAGTGTCAAGAAATATAAGGTTAATTCATTCATTTCCTTCCACATTTTCGAAACATTGCAGCTCCATACTGGGCAGTATCTCACACATCTTTTTGACACATGCAACAGATATCATATCACAGAAGCGCAGCTGTTTGGATTCTTTAGGGACAGAGACTAAGTCCCAGGCCATAATGCAGCACATCCCTCTATGCATGCTCTAAATCGTTGCTGTATTTTAAAGTATTTATGGGTAGACATAAAGAAAGATGTAGATATCATGTTCAAAATCATAAGACAAACTCCTGCCTTCTCTTCTTCAATGGCTACCTATTCTGGAGGCACATAAAATTTGTTAGCAACAACTACTGTGATTTAGAAGTCAGACCCAGTAAGGAGGCGGCTTCAGCTACATCTCTCCTGCCTGTCCCAAACCACCTTGGCCTGGGCTGCAAATATGTGGATCACAAAATATTCACCACTCCATGCAAATCCTGAGGTGGACTTCAACAGGTAGTTCAGCTCAGATTATATTTAGTAAGTGCCTGCATGATATGCAGCAGCCACAGTCTTCTTCAGAAACCTGAACAGAGGAGTTGCTATGCACGCTCTGGTGTGACTTTTATATCTGTAATTTAGTAATTAGGAATACTGTGAAGACCAGCCTTCAGCCCACCTAAGTGTAAGATTTTGAATGCTGAAAGTGCCCCAGCAGACTAGTAAGTAATCTGGGAAAGGAGGAAGTGATTTCTTGTCATTACTTCTGAATCTGGGTTGCCCCACAGTAATTAATGAGTAATTAAGTCAGAAGAAAAAGAGAGAAGGACTGAAGTCTAGTGGCTAGAGGAAGCCACTTATTCAGGGCACTTCACATGCACCACTCTTTAGATGAAACTCCAAGGCAACCCAGCTGTATGGTCCAGAGTCAGGCTCTGTGACACTTGCTCCCTTCCAGGCTGGAAGAACCCTAAATCAAATAGTCCCTTCACCCTTTCAGCCTCCTTTATAGCTTGAGCACATCATCTCATGAAAGGGAGGTGAAAGGTGTATAAACAAACCTAGAAAGCAGGATGAGTGCTCTGAACTGCTATGCTGTTGCTTAACTAGGCAGTGATGCTGTCATTGCTCACTCTAGTGCTGACTTAGGGAGGTAAAAGAGAATGCTTATAATTTTTCATGTGGCTCTAAGCAATCCCCAAGTCAGCATCTGAGGTTTTTGGATTACACTTCTCAAGTATCCACTTCCACCACCCCAGTACCTGAAAACACAGCTTCAGGATTTGTATTCCTCCCTGGCAGCCAAATGAATAAAAAGTATGGAGTGGGCATCAAGCATTGCCTAAATCCTCCTTAGGTTATATTTGTACAGCAGACTCTTAACCTCACTACAAGCAGTAATACAAAGTTCCTAAAACAAGTTCTCATGCTGCATGAGAAGGTTCCTGACTATATCTTAACTACTTTTATAAATTGAAATACTTTTCTTTCAACATTATATTTAATTCTCACGATTAATAAAAGAGGTAAGGTTTTCATACTGATGAAAGAGGTCCACAGAACTGAAACCATGCCCTGAGCTATTTAAAGGTTAAGTGTTTTATTCAGGAAATTATTTCATGGATGTACCAGTGTTCTCTGTCATGTTATGAATTCTGCTTTATGTTTAAGCTATTGTTTAGAGGAAATAATAAACCAAGGCAGTTTTATAAACTCCAGCAGCTTGCTATGGTTGATCTATTTTTAGTTAAATAGTTGGATGGTCACAAACTCACTATCTCTGTGGGGTTTTTTCTTATTAACTTATTTGAAGATGACATGTGCATTATTTTTTTCTCAGCATTCTTCATTTTACAGAGTTTCTTCCACAGTTCCTTTTCAGAAATTAAGAATAATTCTATTAATTTTTATGGATGCCATGCAGATGTACAGCCAGTGTGAACATATTTCTCTGCAGGGTGGGGGTGTCCACTAAGAAGAAGTGTGCTAAGTAGTGCTGCAATAGATAACAATCATTTTTGAACTTTTAGAGATCTATTTTGAACTTTTAGAGATTTTTTTTGTTGGTGTTGTAAATAACAATATATCCTAGCCTAACAGTAACAGACAGATACAGTAAGTTGATCACATGAGTTTTCAACTTTGCCTACTGAGAAAAAACCCAAAGAGAACAATGTTTATCTTTTTTTTTTTTTTAATTAGCAGAGTGACTCTAAATTTGGTAAACTGTTGCTAAGGAGAAAACAGAGTATGAATCAGAACTATGGGAAGATATTTGTGCACTTGTGAAAAAAAAAAAAAGGAGGCTGCTAATGCTTATTTCAAATGGAAGTTCAAGGTCTATTGTTTGTGTACTATCCACCATACAACTTTTTAATTTGCATGCTGTAACAATACCAGCAGTTAATGTGGGGACACAATTTTTTTCTTCCACAATTTTAGGAAGCTTATTATTATTATTATTATTATTATTATTTTCTCATTTTGTACCCCTTTATGCACACAGATTCTTCAGATAATGAAGATAAAAATCCGGAAGATTCTTGAAAGGTAGGGAACATAATGGGAAAACAAGTCAGGTCAGCATTAATACACATCTTCTGGATTATACTTGGGTTTTCCTTATTATCTAACCTCCACTTCTTTATCTTTCCACTGCTAGTGGAATGACTCTGTGAGCTTTTAGAAATATGTAACATTTTCTACTATCTTCCACTACCTATGAAGGTTTATCATCTCTTGAAGATGGATCATGGAATTATTGTTTAATCTTACATTACTGAGAAGTTACACCATAAAACATTATGGCTTACAAGCTTGTTAATGTTAAAAAAATAGGTCTGTTTAGGATTCTTTTAAGCTTTGTCAAAAACAGTTATACCCATGGGCACACAATCGAGATGAAGGGAAATCAAATGGACATGTATCAGTCAATAATGAGAACCCAAAAAACCCTAGTTTAAAACTTAGTAATGGACAACGTACTTTTAAGGGACTATAACCTTTGAGCTAAATCTCATCTTAGAAAGCTAAGGGGATTAGAAATGTAGCATGGGGTAACTGGTCGAGACATGTCTACAGGGCAGATGCACAGCTTCACGTGAGATGAACCCCATGCTAAGTGTCCAAATCTCACCCTCATGGCTAGCTATAGCCCTTGAAGGGAATATTGAGTGTGAAAGAAAACTATTTAAGAGCAGATACATGGTGCAAGCACAAACTGGACTATATCACTGCATTGGTTTGCAGTCTCTCTGTGCATGAGGTGAGGTGCTACTTAATTAGAATTAGGTTGGGGAATCAAGAGTAAAGTATGGCAATTCTGTCCAGAAATGTGTAACATAGATGTTCTCAGCCAGAACCACAGGATCAGAAGGCGGCCCTTGGAGGCAAGGCTATCTCATTTAGCCAACTGTAATAATAATACCATATTGAGAAAATATTGTCCAGGTAATAGTGTCAGAAACACCAAATTTTGAGCATAAAAAAATTGGGACAGATGAGGAAAAGGAAACTAGGAGGAGGTTGTAAATTTGGAAAGGGTATAGGCAGGGAAGCAGACATGCAAGGGAGGTAAAAACATGGGAAAGAAAAAAAGAGGAATACGGCATCCAATTAGGTGAAGAATGAATGTGGTGAGGATATACTAAGCAAGAGCAGGGACACCTGCAGGCAGTGGTGGTGCTGACTTGTAGGCACAAGCCCACTGGGAGCCCCCATGGGAGAGGCCACAGGTCTCCCAACCAGCCTTGAAAGGCTTGCTGTGGGAAGGTGGAGCAAGAAGGGATAAACTTGTAAGGAAGGATAAGTTTACCCCTGAATACTAATTGCAGGAGGAAAGGCAATGGAATTGTAACTCAATAGCCCCTTTGTGTAACTTATCAGATTTCTTAATAGTGATTTTCTACAAATACTAATATCAACAATAAGATACAGAATTGTAATTCAGAGTTTCTTAACAGTGATGTAGCTATGAATTAATACTAATAACAATAGTGATATGTTACTTTGCCAATTAAAGAATTACTATAGTCTTAGAGAGAGGTGTTTTCTTTAATCGGCAAATCTTATGTCTAACAACTCCATTCTAAAGGGAGAGAGTTGGATTTGTGGAGTGAGACCCCCCTACAAAGCTTTCACTTCATCCCAGAGGCACCAAAACATCTTGTTCATCTCCTCCTCCTGCTGGCAGGAGGACAGTTTTGCTTCTGGTCACACATACACATGTTGACTCAGCCATGTGGATTCTGGTTTCAACTTGCCCTGGGGTCTGAAAACCAGGCAGAAAGTACCACAGATGAAGGGTTGCAGACAGACCCCCAGCCCTGTGGGCAAGTGGCACAGAACTGCTTATATCCACAGTGCTCAAAGCTAGACATTTCTAGAGCTGGCTTACCAAGTCAGAGCAGTCCAGAACAGATGAACATTTGCAATTCACTCCCTGACCTCTTTTATCTACTAGCTTAGCTACCTCCACAGGGGCTCAGCTCACAGAGACTGACCTAATGGAAAATGTGGTTACATATCCTTTATTTCTAAAATAGAGCTGGAGGAGATGATGGGGTAGAAGAAGACTGAGTGAAGCAGCTTTACTCAGGTCCATTCATTGCACACAATAGCACAGCAGTCAGCGCAGTCTCTTAGGAAGCGGGAGAACTAAGTGCAGGTCTCTGATGGAGAAAATCAAACACCTGGGAAAGCTTTAACCAGCAGGCTGCAAGCTAGACCAGAATGGATGGAGAAAGGGAAAGAGGAAAGCAATTTAATAGAAAGGGAGCAGAGAGACTTTTCCAATTCTCTTTCTAACATCATTGAATCACTGTGCTGGGACATGAACACTACTTAAACATGAGCAAGGGAAAACATGTAAATAAGTGCCACCTATGTTTGTAAAGCTTGTATATTTGCCTAGTGTAAATACTTTCTCATTTTCACGTATGTGAAATAGCAAGCATAAAATACAGATGTCCCAACACAAAATCCTTTTTGCCCTCTTGTTTTCTCATAATTTTTTGTCCTGTTCTTATACACCTTCAGCCAACAATAGAAAACTTAAATGCCGTTTCCTTCAGCCAAACTCTTAAAACCCCCAGAAACATATATGCAGTTTTCTTTAAACTTTTCCACACATTAATGATTTATTTGTTGCTAGTCTTGGCCACGTTTGGGTAATTGTCATCTCTGCATGCCCATTCAAGTACCGTCACTTCAAGGCTTGGTATTCTAACAAAGAACAAAGGCAACCAGAGGACAGGCCTCGAAGTACAGTTTTATGAGTACAGAAAGACCAGGAAATATAAGCCATTTCCTCACATACAGCTCAAAAAAAATTATGGAAATTATAACGAAAATATTGCAACTTGGAATCAAAGACTCCGCACAGTGACATCTTCTTTGATAAAGTTTTGTAGGTTGCAGCTGTGCATTACTATCTGTCCTGACAAGTCCCATTCTGTTCACGTAAGCTTGACCAAGACAAATTCTAGAAGGCCTAAAAGCTTGCTGAACACAATCTGAACTATGACTGGGGTGCTGACATCCTGCATGCCTCTGCAGTGGGGCAACGAACAGCGCATTTGAACAGCACATTCTTACACTTCACGTGAGACTTCAGACTGGAAGTCCCGAGGGAATTCTTGGCATGCCTGAGAGACAGCCCTCTGTGTCACCACCAGGGAGACCAGACCAACACACACCTCCATTATGAGCCTCTGCTTCCACATTTGACCTTCAGCTGTTGAAACAGACATTAATTTCAAATTCGGTTTATATCACCCTGACTTAGAAACATTAATTTCTTTGCTTCCTTCAAAAGAAAGAAGACAAAATAAAGAAGGAGTAGGATAAAGTAGTCCTGCTGTTGATGAACCAGACAGAGATGAACTTCATTGGATCCAAATGTGACAGCACAGTTGTATTTACTCAAAACCAAGATTTTACTCCTTAGAGTGGAACACATTTGTTGTCTGTTGCCAAACTTACTTCTCTAGAAACATGTATAAACAACCATTCAAAACAAGTATGGAGATCACTGTCAGCAGAGGCCTGGATTGCTCAGTAGCGGGCTTGGTCTCTCCTCAGTGTTACAATGTCAAAAGAGGAACCAGCCATCTGAAACCACCTGCCCAGAGTCCAGCAGCTACGAGTGCGCCGGACAGCAAGACCACTGTGAAGACCTTAACTATGAAGGGAATGGGAGAGATAAATTGGCACAGTCAGAGAGGAAGGAAAAGATGTGGGTGTGGATCCTCTCTCCAACTGTTCTGAGAATTATTTCGCTAAGAATTAATTCTTTCTTTCATATTTGAATGGGAGCCAGGACCTTTTCTAGACTGGATGCATGGCAAGTGGAATAATTTAGTGTGTGACCTCAAAATCCTCTGAATGTTTACACTTCCCACCAAAAGCAGGGGGAGCCATATATTTAAATATCCTTCAATGAAAAAATCAAACAAAACCCAACAAACTGGAGGAGGAAACTGGTCTCAGGAGAAACAAGAAGAGACCACCAGCTGTACAATGAGAGCTGGTCTCATGACCACTGCCTAATGGAGCCTTCTCAATGCAATGAGTAGATTGCATTGTGGCAATCAATTATGTATTATCAACTGCTGTGGAGTTTCACATGTTGTCTTCCTCTTGTAAAGGAGTGTATAGAGAAAATCAGGAGGCAGGATGCCAAGAAAGCAAGCAGCTTGTTTTGGTTCTGAGTCCTGATGGGCATGGGAATGTCAACAGAGGAGAAATATTGAAAAGCTCTACTTCTCCCAGGGACTGGGATGCCTGTGTTCGATGTTTGGGGTGAGGTAAGGAAGGGCAAGAGAATATGAAGTCGCTGATGCTGAGAAGACCCCAAGAGACAGGAACTTGTCTTCTCAAGTGTGTCTCAGTAAGTAAGTTTGAACCAGCAATGGGAAACATGAATTCTGTATCTCTCAGAAGTGAAGCTATTAAAGACTTTCATCTTATGGACTGGTTTGTGACTCTTGATTATATGAACCTTCTGGCACACAGCCTTGACTTGAAGGCTGCATTGTTTCATTTCAAAGTGAAACTTCATGGCTCCACATGTTCTCTTTATTTGAGGTACTAATTTACCATCCCCTCTTCAAATTAAAAAGTTCTCTCATTGCAGTCTGGAGACACTGCCTTGGAAAAATGGCAGAAGCCAGACAAGATACAGTGTGAACTGATTTTTCACATTTTCATAAAACCATTTCTAATTTTCTGGCTTTCATCCAAACACATATTTACCAAATAAAACAGATGGAATCCAGGAGGAGTTGCTATGATATAGTAGGCATTAAAAACAACTCCAAAAAGTATGGTCTCTAAGAGTCTCGGTCAGAGAGTAATTCCTAAAAGCTGCCTAAATATAAAGTGCAGATATTTGAATAACCATCCAGGGGTCTTTCCCACTTGCCCAACATGAATTTGTTTGCCAACAGCACACTTCCAAGCAAGCAGTGTATGCTGTGATATCATTTTCTGTCACAAAGTCAGTGAATGGGAGTCTCATCTTCTACAGGTAATTCAGTTATGCCTTTTTTTCCTCACAGAGATGATTATATGTAATTCTAAGAAAGAGATTAGAATATAAGATGGGAAAACCCAGTTAAAACACTTTAAATAGTCAAACAATAACAAACAACCACCACCATAAAAAGTATATATCACTCATCCTTATTTTTGAAGAATCTGTAATGCCACAGGAAAGTGAACCCTATAAAAAAGCCACAGGTATCTGCATGAAAGTGCTTCAGCTTTCAGGAGCTAATAAAGAAGGGTTAAGACGCAAAGGACTTTTCCTAGAACAAAACTGCATCCAGAAAAGGAAAAAAATGTCATCCAGTACTTCTCTATTTGTGACAGGAAACTTACCTGTCTAAAGAAGTGACAAATTTTGTCTTGGTCATTAACTAAGGCTTGAATATGTGCTAGCAAAAGAGAGGTGATGCTGCAGGCAAACTAAGCCCTTTGAAGAGTGTGTAGCTGTGGTTAAAAATACCTCTTACATCTTACAAAGGGACAAGGATTTCACAGCCATCAGCTGATACCTATGGCCCACAATGATTACAGAAGGACAATAAAAGTGTTGCTCAGTTTTACCAAGGCCAGAATTGGGTTTGTTTGCAGAAAAACCCCTCTACAGATACAAGCCTAGTAAACTTTGCTGCGGTTTAAAACCAGCTGGGAATGAAACTCCGAATAAGCTGCTCGCCTTTCCCCAGGCCCCCTCTGGTGAGAGTGGGACAAAGGCAGAGGCTATGGGTTGAGACAACAATTTACTGAACACAAACAGCAATGGGATGGGAAATGAACAGTAACAGCAACAGCATTAATAACAAAAGTATACAGAAGAGAGAGTGATTTACACACAGAAAGGTGCTCACCACTCTGACCCAGTTCTGCATGCCTGCCAAGACAAAGCCAAGATGGCAGATGTTTCTGAGGCTGGTGCCATGTGGCCTCCTGAGACAAAGAAGTGAACGGTGGATGTTGCTGCAGCCTGGCAGTGACACGCAGCTTCCAGGGACAAACTGAGAAAATGGTGGATGTCACTGCAGTCCAGCGGTGACACACAGCTTACTGTGTCCCGAGACCAAGCCAACAAAACACAAGGCCAGATAACCCCCCTTCCCAAGGCAGACTGTCTGCACTGCTCCGCTGCAGCTCCTTCCAGCACTGGCACCCATGGTGCATGCATCTGGCTGGGCTTGGCAGTATCCTACTGGGCTGGGCTGGGCTCTGCTGGGCTCCATTTGGCTTGGCTCCATTTGGCTTGGCTGTGTTTGCTGCTTGGAGTTTTGTTCTCCCAAAGGAAAGAGGAACAAAACGGTGCCATTTCCAGTGTGCATTCCTTTTTCTTCCCCCCAAAGCCATGCCACCTAGAGAGGATGTGCGTGGTACAGAATAGTAACCTAACCACGCCCGCAGAGCTCTATGCTCTGCTCCCCTCTTGGCAACTGCGAGAAAACTAGGATAGACTCTGAAGATGGAAATGTATTAATAAAGGTAAGCAAAGGTACATACATTAATAATTACTATTAGTTATGGCAATCCCATTGGATATTTCCTTGATTATAATGAAAACTCATATGCCTCGTGAATATGTCAACTGGTTCATTGTTCAAATGGGAGTTTTTAGCTAAATCTGAAATAAAGGTAAGGGATGCAGCAGTAGATAAAGTAAAATCTGGATTAATAAATTAAAATATGTTGTGATACCTTGCTAAACTTGATTCCATCTTTGTAAATGCATGCTTTTAGAGATGCATATTATTTCAGTCTATTACCTTTTCTGATGAGATAACAGACTGTCATCTAACATTCAACATGGCATTCCTCATCTAAAAGGACAGTGGTCTTTAGAGTAAGAGCGCTGGGGGTATCTTAACATGAGTCCTTATTCTCAACATCCCATCCCCACAAATTAAAAGTATCTCCACAGAAGCTACTTAGGCGGTTTTAAAAAGCAGTACTACAGGAGTCAGAAATAGTGTTTTCTAGTTACCAGCAATGTAGAAAGCCCTTTGACTTGCCAAAGTACACATAATCACTTGCTAGGGAATCTGTGAAACTGAAAGACACAGATTGTTTCTTTTTTAATTTTTATTTCATTATTTCATTTATGCAAACCACTGTGCATTTTGCATTTGATCTGCACAAGGCTTACGCAAGGTGCAAGTCAGCAGACAGTGTTATCACTTCTATGTGCAGTTACACCGCACAGTTGATTAAGAATATTTTCCATGAAGAAATGAGGTCAAAGACACTATCAATCCTTAATCTGAATTTGGATTTTGTCCAATATCTTATATTACTGGAATAAAATCTCCTTTCCCATCCCTAAGAACAGAAAGACATTTGTTCAGAAACTAGTAGCATAATAATGAAACCCAGCATCCACTCATTAAAGTAGCAATTTCTATATTTAACAACTTCTGGTTTCCAAAGTCTAGTCATTTTCAGTTCTGGAAAGACATCCAAATAATGATATCATTTGCTTGAAACAATAGAAAGTCTGGATACTAGTCTATATATGGAGATATTTTTTTTTAGTCTATTTATAAACCACGCCAGTTATTTGACCTGTCTAGTTTACTCACCTACGTAAATTGGCAGACTCAGGAAACTTACTTAAGAACATATTATTCTTAGTGATTGGTAAATCTTAAAAGTTGCTAAATCATACTTCAGATAAGCATCCAGTATTTCTGAAAACTCATCCGCACCTATTACACTAAGAACAAGCCAGCCTGCAAATGTAGAAAAGATGTTTTTCTTTTGAACCAGCAGCAATGCAATTGCACTAGCCCTGCTTGTGGGGAAGGGACTGACAGAAACCAGTTGTACAGCTGTTTGCAAGGCTGCAGCATCTATATTTATTCACTGCAGTACCATGGTTTCCCAAAATATAAGCATAAACCTTGAGATTCTATTCCTGTTTCGTGTTTTCTGTAATTACGTAAAAATGTTTGATTGTGTATGAACAGCTTTTATCAATTGAATTAGTTACTTTGTTTTCTTCTGATAACTGTTTACAGGCATAACCTGCTGGCCTGGTTTATGTGAATGCTTAAGAGATCCTGGGAGCATCCTTTTTTCCCTTGGGAGGGATGAGGTTGATTACAGTTTTTAATGGCCTTTTTAATTTTGTTGTGCCTGCAGGATCAAATATAGCAGAGAAATAAAGAGATCTGAATTAAAGTTCTTCCTGCAAAATTGCAATTAGAAATATATACGAAAAACTGTAAATATGGAATTACACTATAGAGTATGACTCGAAAGGAATGGATTTGCACAGGTTTATCAGTGATGGCACAGATTGACTGATACTGCTTTTATCATACATGCTGATGAGTAACTCCAGTCTAGTATAATGCTTACAGGCCTGGCTCAGTTTTCAGAGTTGGCTGTTAGACAAATGACTCTAGATGAAATATTAAATGTGGAAATTTGCTATGCAGTTTTTCAGAACTGCTTCTTGGGACTGGACTGGTATTTCCTTAAAAGTAAGAAGAATGGGTAAGAGATTTGCAAACTGCAAAAAGAACTGTATTTGAAGATGGAAGTGTTTACTGTTAATTGCTTGGTCAGATGCAACACTCACCATTTCCTTTCTATTTCAGTCAAGAAAAAGCCTATAAGAACTAGCTTTCTTACTGGCCCATTTACTTATCACTTTAGATTTCAAAACCTAACCTTCTCCCTGAGCCGCTTCTCTCTGCTCTGAGTTGATCAGTGTTGCCACTGTTAAACGCCAGTAGAGGGTCTGACATATCAGGACTACATGCAGATATCTGTGGAAGTTTTACTATTTGCAATGGGGTCAAGGCAGGTAAGGCAAAATACAGAAGAAAGCATTCAGCAAAAGACCAATCTCTTTCTTGTGGATATAAAAACTGACAGTCAATTATTAGTGATAAACTCTTCTCACCCATGTACTTTTGATTAGTAAAATGTCTTAATGTATTTTCTCATATGAGAAAAGAAAGACCTGCAAAATAGGTTTTTTTTAAAATTTAAGATGTTCCAACACATGTTAAGAACAACCAAAAAAATTCAAACAGAAGAAGCATTATAATTCTGTCTCATAAAATTCACCTGATAGATTTCAATTCCTACTTCTACCCAAAACCTCTTTTAATTACTTACCTACTCAGGGGAAAGAAAATCTCTAACTTAATATAATGTACTTGTATCTGTAGAATATAAAATCTGAAACTTGGAATGGCTGAATTAAGATGTCCTGTACCCTAAAAAATAAATGACAGGTTTTTTCCTTGATATTTCCTCATCCTTCACATCCGTTTCCCCATAACTTTCATGGGAGGAGTGGGAAGGGGTATTTTGGGGAGAAGGGGAGGTTCCTTTCCTTGAAAATATCCCTTTGACTATACAAGAATATTACCACAGCTATACCATTGGTTCAGGAGAGGACAATGTAGAATTTACATTTATTTACCCATAATAATAATAATAATAATAATAAAGAATTCGTCTTTCCTATATGTGCCACTGACTTAAAGTCTTAAAACCTGCTTTGACTCAGTTTGGCAGTTGGGCTGATTTCTGCAGTGTTGCAGAACCCAGTTAAATGCACTTTTCCATAGCTGCATGAGTCACTGGTTTGGCTTGGTCTAGGACCCAGGACCTTCCTGTCTTCCAGTCCATTTCACTAACCAACAAACACTGTCTGCATTGCTGCAATAAGTCTTGTGGCTCAGTCTCCACACCAAAAATGCTCTTATCATAGTACAAACAACTAACATACTGAGAATATAAACAAACAAATATTAAGCTTCTTTAAACTGAGTTAAAGGATGTCATTTGGCTTCTCTTTCACATCCTTTTTCAATACCTGCTTGTTTCTTCGCAAACAAAACTTGTAAAATGTGTACATCCCACCTAACTCAGGAACAACAGTCCTAAATTCAAAATGCAACAGATGCAACCAGAAGAAGACTGAATGTATGTATTCAGGTTTGCCATATGCAGCTTTCCGTGGAACTCCTCATAGGTGATTTTGAGAAAGAATGCCAAAAGCCCAAGGATGGATCTTACAAATACTTTAACAGAAATGGTGTGCAAATAACTTAGGACTGTAATGTTCATGTTCAAAGATTACAATACTGCTAAAAAAAATAATAAAAAACCCCCAAGCTCTATCTCCTTGCATAACTCCTTGAAACTTCAGAGATTGTATTTCATGCCCCTGTTTGGAAGGGATCTTCTAATTAGAGACCAATAATGAGACTGTTGATGTCTTGGGTAGGTACCACCTTATTATTGCAGTGGTCTGGCCTCCCTAAATCAAAAACCTGTTTTCTCTGAAACAAAACCCAGTGGCTTTCCCCTGACATAAGATGCAAGACTGCTAAACTTCAAAGCCTTGTAGAGGAAAAGAACTCTGCACGTGTAGACTGAGGAATCAGGCCTCTAGTGAATCATTGCCATAGGTATAGCTCAGCCACCATAAAAATTGTTCTCCAGGGGCCCTTTGGTCTACCCCACAAAGCCACAGCTACACTTTCAGGCATCAGAAGATAACAGAAAAATCACATATTTGCCTTGTCTTTCTTTACCATAATCATGGAAAAGTCAATATCTATGCCACATTTTGTGAGCAGGGTAGATCTCAAATGCTGTAAGTTTCTGGAAGAATTCTACTACATTTCCTCTCCTAGCAGAATAGATTTCTCTCCATTTAATTTATAAAAGATAATTCATTGTGTCACTTGCTGAAAGCATGGTAAAAGAGTTTCCTTTCTGCCTCTTCATTAGATCCTTCCGTGTTCTTTTTTCCCAGCATCTAATGAATTATTCCAGTCGATTTTTGAAAGGCAGGTCTTTTTAATGAAAAGGCAATAATGCACACTAGATCAATAATGAGGTTTTGAGTCCTGTCACACTTCGACAACAACAGCTGTTGTTCACACAGACGGATCTCACCAAACACGTACTTGAGGGGTTTAGCACTGTTTGTTCAGGACCTGTGAGTTGCATAACTAGAACCTCATTTCTCCATCTAACAAGGTAAGCAACGGTAACCAGAAAATTCCCACTCTCTCATTACATTGTTCAATTTGTAATCTTTTCCCTTTCCCTTCCTTATCCTGAACGGTAAGAAGAGGGTTTCCCTAGTCGTCAGATCCTGGAATCTGTTTAACCAAATTGGAAAGCTGCTAAAACAAGTCTTGGAGGGATTTACTCCAAAGCTTATCCCCTTTATTTCCTTAGTGTGTACTTACACACAGACAAGTGTAATTCATTTTCCAGCTGTGAAGTATTATAGTTTTTCTTCTAGCTTCTTTGCTTTGCTTTTCTGTTTTCTCTGATGAACTGGCTTTCACTCAGGCAACTGCCTCTCAGTAGCCAGAGATCCCAGATCAGCTGCTAACGTTGTTTCAATTTTGCTGCTCAAGTACAATCTTTTAGCACAGTTGGACCATTTCTCTATAGTTCTCAGTTTTCATAGTGCTAACTGTTCACGCCGTCAATTAAGAACATTTATTCTGCTCTTCTGATTTCTGATAATCCAAGCATAATATTTCAGTTTGCCCATACTTTTATAAGTGTTGCCTATTACCTTCCTTATGCATTCACATGTTCTTTCCTTCTCTCTGTACACTAGGTCACCAAAACATTTGGTAACTCCCTAATGTAGATTACAGCCACACTAACATTAACTTCTATTTTGTGGCATTAGTGATTCCTGCTGCCCACTATTACACAGAACACTGGCTTTTGTATCTTAGGAGAGTGCTTGCTACTACTGGTGTTCCTGTGCTTCTTTATTATATACAAGCTAGATTTTGGAGTCTAGGTCACCACGGATGCAGCTAGGCAAGATACTGGGAAAATGGGCACGATGAAAAGAATCCTTAAAGACTGTATTAATACGGATTTCCCTCCTCTATTTACTGAGAAAGATAAAAGGTATCTATAGCAACAAACTTCCCAGAAATTCTTGTGATATTTCAATGTCCTGCTTCTCTTATTCATTAAATAAAAATCTCCCAGTGCAAATAGTCAGTTGGTCTGAATTCAGTTGTCCCACGAAATCCAACTATGTGCCTTAATCATGGAAACTCAGGCTCTTGTTGCACACTGGAAAACTTAATTACCACAACAAAATGTGATGCTCTTGGCTGTGAATTTCTGCTACAATGTGAACTAGGATCCCAACGCAAGTGAGAAAGCTTTTTCTGCTTCTGCTGTTTTTCTTATATTTAGGTAACTAAGAAAACATTATTTCTTGTGTTTTCCTCATTAAGCCACAGCAATAATATAAAAATAATGTAAAAAGCTACTCTTAAAATCTCACAGTAGCAAACCCCTCATATTCCACACAAATCTTTAACTCTTACAGACCCAAATTCCAGTATGCTGGTCTTCGTACAATTTCACAACAAATGTAACTATTACCCTATGGTGATAATAGTCCAACTCTTCTGTCATCTTTTTCTAGCAACAGGGGACCTAGATGAAACATGATTAACATGACCAAAGATAACAGCTTATGCAAGATGCTAAAAGAGCAATAGGATGCACTACACAAACAATTGTTTGTGTTTGTATTTTGACCAAACATACAAGTTATTAGCCGCCCCTGTTCCCTATCTTACCTTTTTTTAACAATTCTATTCTTTCAGAGGGAAAGCCGTAATGCTGACATGTTTTGCTGGTAATTGCTGGCACAGGCAGCAAAAGGGAGGTTAACTTACTTCTCACGTCCCTCCCCGGCCCCCCCATCACCCCCCCATCCCAGGAAGGCAGTAGGAAAAAAGGAATTGTTCTTCTGAATTGCACATCCGTCAGCCTCCTCCTGGGAAGAGACAGCTATTTCTTATCTTGGCTGTTGTACATCACTGAAATGTGAAGGGAGAATCTGAAGGAAGGAAATCAGAGAAAAGACAGAGAGACCTCTGTGTTTCAGTGTTGGAAGGAACTGCTCTCTGCGTACCAGAAGAAGGGTGGGGTGGTTGGTTGTGGTGACAAGAACGCTGTAGGTAATGAAGAGTGAGTGAACCTCCACTGATTGAAAATTTTTGGTGAAAATATCTTTGATCTGCTATCCTTTTGAAAAAGACATTTTGCAATATTTTGGCCTGCACACTTCTTGTCAATAGCGATTGTCCTCTGAGATCCTAAAGGAAAGATGCATCTGTCTGCGTTATTCATGCCTCAAAGACAGAAAGGAAACAAAAACATTCTTTTTGCAATATTCCAGGACACACTGCCCCTGGAAGTAGGGGTTTATGGCTAAATCTAGTATAAATAATGTCATTTGGTAATACTTCAAGAAATGACAGCAGGGTTAATTTAGTTTTTCCTCTGGGGACCATGAATGGGCACGTGGGTTCTCTGAGAATACACCCAGAAATTTTAAATATTTCATTTAGAACAAGCTCTGTTTAAAGGACACAGACTTAAAATGCACGAGGGGCAAACTTCAAAAGATTGGGAGTTAAAGATAAGCATCCAAAATGTAGAGTGCTTATCTGAAGCTTATGGAGACTATTTGATGCTCTGTGAAATAGTACCAAAAATCCAGTATCAGCAGGCCTTCCGCAGTAAATTCATAATTTCCTTTCAGGCTAGAAACTTGATCTGTTTGGTGATAATTCCTCACCTTTGGACTTTGTGTAATGCTGAGAGTGTAGCATGAGAACTCGAAACCCACTAACTTTAGAAACTACTGTCATGGAACTGCTAACCAGGCATTTCAGAACTCAAAACTCCTCGTGTAGCAACAGGAGCTTGGACAAAATCATCCAGTTTCTCCTGTGACTGCAGGTCGTCTGAAAAGCAGCCCTTTTCCCAAGAACTCTTGTGGACAATGAGTCTTCTCCACAGCCTAGAAAAGAAACATCGTCTCTTGGTATCTGCTAGTCAAGGAAGGGAACAATGGACCAGGATTTATCAGGTTTAGCTGAACACTTATTTTCTCTCATTTTGGACCTTTGTGTTAAAAAACCACTGTTAAAAAGTGTAAAAAATTGTATGCAAAAACAAATTTGAAAAAATTGGGTAACTATCCTGGGGTAAATAGCAGCTCTAATAAACTACTCTGGTCTAGAGAAGTGGAAAAATGTGTCTATGTGGACACATAGGAAAGCAAAAAGACTTAATTCAGTAAGACTGTTCTGCGTGGTTGGGGCTGTGCATGGATTCCTGCACCACTGCACTTTCTCTAAAGGACCAGAAACACAGCAGGGCTAGCTGTGCAGTAGCTCGAGAGACCAGAGAAGGGAGTAGTCAGGAAGCTGGCTGCCAGCACAGCAGGCACAGCTCACAGCAGCAGCAGTAGCAGCAACTAATGGCAAAACCAGTGGCAGAGCTCAGCGTGGCAGAACACATGCAAGGATTAGGGTCAGAGCGGGGGACCTGTGAGACCTGGGCACTCTGCTCGTCTGGGGTGGGGCAGAGTGGAAGTGGGAATTCACCACAGTTGTCACCCCCAGTTCCTGGAGGACAGTATGATGCTGCAAACATACTCCAGGATGGCAGTTTTGCCTCCTGCTGTGGATTACTTAGGTTTTCCAAAATGACGTATGATTAATTGGGAGGTAGAAATGAACAGGGAAGGGTAAAGATTTATTCATTTATGCCCTTTGGTTTGATTCATTGTT
This sequence comes from Campylorhamphus procurvoides, assembly GCA_013396655.1. Lineage (NCBI taxonomy): Eukaryota > Metazoa > Chordata > Aves > Passeriformes > Dendrocolaptidae > Campylorhamphus > Campylorhamphus procurvoides. The sequence goes on from WBMV01002889.1 coordinate 1,170,624, forward strand.
CCTGTGGAGGGAAGTACTGCTCAATAAGAGAGCATAATTTAGACTGCCAGGTTTCTGGGTGGAGGCCCAAACTGGTGCAGTTTATTGGGCTCTGCAGGATAGGCTCCTTTTCATTGGTAAGGAGAGCTAAAATTGATTCTGACCTATTACTGTTTCTTGCCAGAGAGGTTTCCCTCACATTGAATTCCCTGCTGGGTTAGACGTCAATCTACCTGAATGATCTCGGCACATACAGGCCACTAAAGAACCAATCCATACTAGCAGGCATCAAATATAGAAGCATAGCTATCTTGTACATAGATGGATGTCATGAGGTGTAATTTATCACCTGGATAGCTCAGCCAGGAAAGGATGCCATTGCAATCACACTATCAAATCACAGTGCTGCCAGCGGAGTGCTTTTATGTGAAAAAATACAAATTCATGACAGCATGGGTTTTGCCTTTCTAGCTTTATGTATAATAGAGGCTTTTGTCAGCAAAATGTATATAGATATATATATATATATATATATTTATATATATATGATAGCAGGATTGCAGACCTGGCTAATATGGATTAAGTAGACCCTTAAAGTTAGCTAGGTGACTAAAAGGATGCAACTGAAATGGCACAACTCTCCCCTACTTAATACAATAAGCTTACTTGTAAATATTAAATACCATAATAATGTTATACAAGTACATGCTTAGATATTACATGTTTTTTGATTGAGTTCCTGGTCTTAAGAGATATTATATGAACTATGTTAATTTATTCTCCATATTAATTCAGATAGGTTGCTTTTAAAAACTAATTTCTGTTTTCATTCGTGGAAATAAAGTTCAGGGAAAACATAAATTTCTGAAGATTTTTTTCTTTTTGGGGATTCTAGTTGTGAAAACATGAAGAATTTTCTGCTTTCCCATAATAAAACTTCTTTGGTCTCTAACACTAGAACCATCCATTTATCCAAGTGCAGAACAGGCTAATAAAATATTTATCATCTAAGGAAAGGCACTGGCAATGTATTTAATACCACCTGCATTCTGACTCCAGGACTTTTCAAAAGCTGAGTAAGGATGCAGTTTTGGACAGCTTTCAAAAAACTGAGCAAAGAGTGTTTGACATACCACGGGAACTGAAGAGTCTGTGAACAGAACTGTTTTTGACTCCCAGCATACCAATACTCCCTGTCCCATGTCTGCAGCCTGGATGCAGCTTTGATGAAAGCATCCTCTTTGCCCATATTTCTGCAGTAGCTCCAAAAGCATGAATTACTCCTAATTTGCCATGCTGAAACTGTGTTAGTCTATCATTCACTTTTTTCCATTCTCTGTGGAAACTGTTGCCATAACATAGTACCTTGTAGCATGTATTTTGTGGCAGGATTCAGTCCGGAAGTTCAGTGTGCACTTTACATTTGGTCACTGTAGGGCAGATGTCCATCCTACCTAAGTATCTCTATCAGACTGAGGACCTGATCAAGACCAGTACTACCAAACATTTCTATTTTGCTGGTTTTTAATTGCACTTTATGCTTCTTCTAGTAATTCACAGGCTGAAAGTTCAATATAGTGCCTAAAAATGCCTTTATAAGCTCTCTGCTACAGTTGTTTTCTTTTTTTTTAAAAAAAACATGGGCTCAAGAATAGCAAAAATTAATTGTGTGGTAGGAGAGCAATTACAGCAGCAAAACAAATAAAAGTGTTAATTTTTTTTAAAATTTATATTTAAACAAAAATATAAACTCTGTTACAAAGAAGGTTTTTCCCAACCTTGATACATGTTTTAGCTCTATAGAATTGGGTCTGGAAAAGTTACAGGAATTCAAAATACTTTCAATGTAAATATGAAGTGTAGATAATTTCAGTATCAAAATGACAAATCGCTTAAGTTATTAATTTCTTCTGTCTGGATAGGAAAAATACATTTTCAGAAATTTTTCCATGAAATTTATTTAATATTTTTGTAGCATGGCTTCTTTTCTTTTACAATAAAAGTTGCCCACATCTTCAGGAAACTAATAGCAACAGAAAGGTCAAGCAACTTTCTTTTCCAAGCTTCCACACAGACTCAAGGCACCTATATTGTGAGATTCCTCCACCTCAGGGAGCTTGTTACGCAGTTCCACTTTGCTCGGGAAAACTGGTAAGGCTGCAGGTTGGACTGACAAGACTGAAAGCTATGAAGACCAGCAAGGCTGTTCCAGCTGTCTCCCAAGTACAGCTGGAGTCTGCAGATGTTACTGCTTTAGCACAACCTTCTGCATCAGATTGCAAGTCAAAAGCAGAGGAGCGTCAATGGAATAAGAAAGGCAGTTCTAGGACCACTTTGCTATCTGATCTCATTGAGGCTACAGCCTTTCCATGGAGGATTTGTGCATTGTTTCACTAAAATTCTTTGCTGCACTGAAGTTTTTTTCTCCTGGCATTTCATGTCTCCCTTTCTTTGGGACACAGCAATACCAACTGCATGAGGAAAACAGAGGGTACCACAAGCAACATGAGCAACAGACTTCTGGCTAGCAGAGCAGAAAAGAAGAACACTCTTCACTTGCTTGCTCACTTGCAAAAGAGCGAATACTGCTGAAAGCTCCCAAGCCTCTGTTATCTTTGTGAGTGATCCTTAGTGAACAGCCGGCAGCAAAAAGAACTTTCCAGAGTGGCTGAATATCAAATAATTGTGGGTTGTCTGGCCTAGAGAACAGCACCATTACCACTTATCTTGTTATGACAAAACAAGTTAGCATATTTGTCATTCTTTAATTGATAAATGTAAGCAGACTCAGGGGGTACATAGGGACATAACATCACTTGCTTCCATTTCTCAAAAATAGCAAAGCTAAATGACTTCTCTGTAAGTGCGGTGTATTCTAAAAATAGGAAAACAAAGACAGCAGAAAGGTTTCTGGGATGTGGTTTTCTAATTAAATAATGAGAAGAATGGTTTCCTCCATTTTTCCAGTTTTGTTACATCTCTAAATGTTGGCAGGTAGATTGAAGAAGAGTCGTCATAGTTCAGAAACATGGAGCTGAGTTATGGCCAAATTAAAAAAAAAAAAAGGAGCTATTGAACTGAAAGAAACTGAAGTTCAGTGTTGAAGAAATATCACACAGTGGTGTTCCCAGACTTACTTGAGTGATGGCAACAAGTGGGTGTATCTATTCTTTGCATTTACAAACAAGCTTGAATTCATGAAGTCAGACCTGTGCAATCACTTCTTTCATCTTCCTGTTACATACACTCATACACTGTAAGACCCTAGTTCCAGCCTCCTTAGTCAGAGCTGCACATATCCTACAGGCTTCTTTGCAGGTACATCTGTGCTAGCAGGAAGCAGCAGAAATAGATGCTTCTGATTTTGCCTACATGCAGATGGAGACTCAAGTGTACCGTCTGGTACACACATACCACTTTAAAGCAGCATGCCTATATGGCTATTTCATAAAATGCAGTCTGGGAATCACAGAAGAGATTGCAATAAAAACAGACTGAAAAACAATAGTCACAAACATTTGGATCCTTAATGAAGCCCAAGTCACAAAGTGATGTGTCTGCAGGTTGAGCTTTGGTATTAGAGATCTGGTCACTTGTGTCAGACCACAAATGGAAAATTTTCATCAATGCTACTACTGAGACCCAGGTGTGGGGTCAATAAAAGCAGATATATTTAGAATACTCGTGTTATAACCATCATAAAGATGAAGTAGTTATAAGAGCAAAACAAAGTTGGAGAAAAAAAAAGTGATGACTTGCAGAAAACAATTAGTAAACCTAAAATTTGAAGGAACACATTAGAAAAAAACCAAAGAAGAAATATCATTTGACTGCTACTCTGAATCTTCTGATTGCACTAAAAAAGTCTCATAATCTAACAGCTATGTTGCTGCCTTTTCTTAAGCAGAAGTATGCAAAGTAGCTTTAAACTTATCTCTTATCTCTATACTTGCTGTAAATGGAATTTTCCAGAGGAATTTGTCTAGCAGATGTTTTTAACTAATGTTCATTAAAAGCATCATGAAGCCCCATCAGGGAAAATAAATAACAGTGTTGTGACACCAGGAACCTAGCTGTCATCATTAGTGATGAAAAAAGATAATTGCCTGCCCTGAGCAGTGTTCTGGTGGTCTCAGTAAGATCTAAGACTGAGGAGAACAATCTGGACTGAACTCTGGGAAGCATGAGTATTCTATCATATACATTCAAATCATAAAAAGCCTTGATTCACCAGTTTTCAGTATCAGATTTTGGGTGCACTTGTCATGTATCTCAAAAATACAGAAATGAAATTGCCTCTCTCACCCAGCTGGAAACTAAGAGTGAAAAGCTGGAGTTGTTTGACCTTTAAGATGGAAAGCTTCTATCCTACAGAGGTTTAATGATGAACGCAGTGGTAGTGCTAGGTTGACAGTTGGACTTGATGACCTAAAAGACCTTTTCCAACCTTAATGTTTCTATGATTCTTCTTAATTAAACTACTAAAGATAGTCACAGGGGAGTCACAGTTGTCAGGGAGAAAGATGAAATTGGGTTCTCTGCACATTTCATGCTATCTGTGCAGCTTGTTTCTTCCAGGATAACAAAGGAAAATGCCCAAACAAATGCAGAGGAAATTCTACAGGGAATTTGGTAAAGATTTCCTTCTCTCATTTTTCTCACAGAAGGCAACCTGAACTCTTAAAGCTAAAAAATAAACGTGCCATGAAGCCTCATATGAATCAACTTCTTGTCAAAAAAGCCTGCTCTTCTACATGCAACACTCTTAAAAAAGTTGTAATGGAACAATTTAATATAATTAGTTCCATCCAATCTGCACAACTCCACCACTCATGTGCTGCTTTTGCAATACCAGAAGCAAAATTGAGCATGACTGAACTCTTTTCCTGCAATGTCATGTTGCTATACAAACAGCATCTGGCTTCAGGCTACAACATCATGCTGCCTTTTGAGTCCAGGTTAGTCTGTGCAGGGTGGCTGCACTCTCAGACTCTCAGGCCTCTTTGGAGAGGTAATGAAAGGACGCTGTGGGTGGTAGGTTCTCACAGTGCTAATGGTCATAGGAAAAAATGAGGCAAGACAGAGGGCAGGGGAGGAGAAAATAGAAAGTAGGACCAAGAAGTGGAAATCTATTATATGTCCACAAAGCTCAAAGGGAAAGAATAAACAAAGCACTATTATTCCCCCTGTTGCCGCGTTTTTATAATTAATTTTCTCAGTGCTTTTTTTTTAACTAGATTTCTTTCCTCTTGTCTCCCAAACTTCCTTTAGCAAAAAACCACCATGTTGAGATGCACTCAGGCTTAAAAGTTATTACAAGAACCACACTGCACTTATCCTAACAGGTGTCCTTTTCTGCAAAGGTGCTTCCCTGTTGATTGAGGTGCTGAGCCAGGTAGCAAACGTGTGCACTTCACTTTAGCAGGCATGCTCCCTCCTACACTTGACCCTACATCACCACGCAGTGTGGAGCAGGGGCATCCACATATGCTTTGGGGAACCCCTAGCTCCCTGTCGCCTGGCATCAGCCAGCAGCTGAGGCACACACTGATAGCTGCTGGCAGGAGCTCCCCCAGGTGGGCAGCTCACCCTGGTGATGGATTTGAGAAGGCAGAGGATGCCTCTCGTTACTGGCATGTGATTGCAATGAAACACAGCTAGAGTGATGCCCTGCAGGGTTGTAACAAATGAAAGCCTCACAGCAATAAGTAAGTGCCTGGGGATTTAACATGCTTGGAGGCAAAGACTCAAGACCGTGTTAAAATGCACAAGCCAGTAGTGTTTTCTGAATGACAAGAGGCTATAGATACCTGGAAGATCAGATATGCTGCTGAAACACTTCAGAAGGGTCTGTTTGACACTCATTGCTTCCTGTGCAACTAAGGAAAAGACATAAATGTCTCCAGAGGACAACCAGCTCCAGCTGTTGTGCCTCTAGACACCCATTCACCACGCAACAGGCTCAGCTGTGCCCAGCAGGCACCTCCTCCCAAGCAGCCAGCCTAGACCTACTGCAGAGCCTGCCCATGGCTAACACTGGGTGAGGGGAAGCCAAGCCTCTTAAAAACCTGACTTCTCTGAAGCATCTCACATCAGACATTTACTCTTACCAGTACTTGGACCACTATGAAGGTGAAAACCTTGCATTAGTGAGTTCATCAAGTCAACAATTTACATCAGCAAGTAGGCAACAAGATTTTTAGGCATAGCGTTCACTTTTCCCTAGCAACGTGGAGAAATTCTTGGATTAGCAGCTAGCAAAAGGAGTGATGGATGTGTAGCATGCATTCAAAAGTAAGAAAATAAATGCAAGTTAGAAACACATGCCTCATAACATCTCAACCTACTTGAGAAGATGCATTTTACTGTGCTAAGTGAAATAAGTTTCTAAAACTGAGTTTCAAGAATCCTATTATTATATCATAATCATTGAATTCATAGTACTTCAGGGAAGGCTTCCTTCTGTTTCTTAGAATACCTCCCAGAAGAACCTGGCACTGGAATGTTTGACTCAGTAAACACTTATTTTTGGTAGTATGACCTTCTTTCCAGCAAAACTGTGACTTTTGGTTATTTTTGCAAAAGAAAAAATTTGGAATTATCTATCTGCACGGTATTCTTTAATAGGCTGAAAAAAATCCAATTACTTTCCCTAAAAGGAGACTTTAAGAGATAGTAAATTTTGTGAGTTTTGAGAGTATAATTAAATAATTTCACAGAAGGGATCATTTTTCCATGTAGGATGAATGACATACATTATACAGAATTGTACAGATAGGAAAAACTTCCAGTTTGATTAATCCACCAACTTTGTCTCAGGCAAGATAACCTTCCATAGAATACCTTCTCTATACAGAAAGTAGGACCTCATCCAAAAGGTGGACTCTTTTGAACAGGTATTTTAAGAGACAGTAAAGCCAAAACTGTTTTTACTCTGTGCTTCTTTGTGAGTTCAGATGAAGAGGCGTATGTTTCAATATATGATGAAATAATCATTTTCAAAGATGGAAATACTAGGTTGCATGGTATTTTTATAAGATAGAGGCCATTAAGCAAACTCTTGATCTGGAAAACTGTAGACTCAAAAAAGGAAGCATTCATAAAAGCAATTGTCTCCAGAGAGATGGACTTTACAAGATAAAACTTGTCAGTGGATGGTAACCATAATTTCATCCTTTCAGTCCAAGAACAGCTGCACTTTCTAAGCACACTGTGATTGTTTCTTTGAATTATTTTCTACCAAACACCCCAGTTAGGTAATATACAATCTCCTCTTCATTGTCATCCTTTATAAACTTAATTAAAAAGTCTAACTGGGGAGAATTGTTTGTAAACAATTGCAAACAATTCTCTTTGTCAATGGAATGACCCCTTTTCCTAGGTATCAAGTATCACAGTGTGAATTTCTCTCTTCACCCTGTGAAGCCTGTACTAGTAACCAACAAAGGAAACAATAGCAAGAAAAGAAAAAAAAACACCAAGACCTAGACCAGCTTAACTTCAAGAACTTAACATAATCTTTAAGTTAATTAAAAAGTGTTTTAGCTTGTCTGATTTGTCTTTAGATAATATTGCAGGCTTCCTGGAATACAATGCACTCCGTCTCAAAAGCACCTAAAATTTCAAATGAATTTGCATCTTCATAAAGAGAAGATGCTGCATTATGGACCAATCCTAATTTCTATTAGTAGCCCTTAACAGACCTACATCCAACCTTTTTATAACATCAGAATTATAAAGAAAATGTAACAAAAATAAACCGCCTTTGTGTTGGTACTTCAAGTGCTGACCTGTGCTGGATGGGGAAGATTTGTTTTGAATTAAGTATACAGGAGTCTGTGTATGACCTCAAAAATGGGAAAATAACATTTTATTTGTGAATGGGATTAAATTCCTACTTCCCATGACTGCAAATTTGACAGTGATCATCACATCTATGTGAAGTGATTCAGATTTAAGAAATGGGACTTTGCCACTCTGTAGAGTAAAACTGCATTGACTGATGAAATTTTAACCTTACAAATGTCAAGTTATACTGTCCACAGGAACATCACATTGGCCCTATTCCACATGCCAAATAAGACAATGAAGTTAACATCAGGGTAACATTACATTTACGGAAATAGGCCAAATGATGAATGATACATATCTGAATTTCCGCATTTCCTTTCACAGAAGGATTATTATTAAATGTAAAAACACAAGAGATTAAGTGAAAATAAGTAGGATAGTTAGTTAAATAATTTTAAATTGCCATAACTATCCTAAAGGAAAGAAAAGGCAAGAGAATTAACTGGAATTTATTACACTGTAAGGAGTAGGCACACCAATCTCAAGTTACTATTTTCAGCCTAGTATGCATAATAGGACAAGAGGGCAAAGGTAGAAATTAAAGAAAAACAAATTCCAGCCATCAGGAAGCATTTTTCACATGAGAATCATAAATGTTGGAACACTCTATCAAGTAAGGTTAATGAGGCTAACAGCTAGCAGCCAAGGAACATAAAATTTAGATGGCATCATGGGTGGATGACAAAAAAAAAGGAAACACTTTTGCAATTATTCTGAAGGCAAGAATGCTTCTGATGCTCTTCACATATCAACATACAGAAAGAGCCATATTTGCCTTTCCGTTACATCTGCAAAATCAAATATCCATCCACTGGGGAACTGCACAGCATCAGTGACATGATAATCTGGTCCATGGGTTTTATGGAAAGTATGCAAAAAATGAGAAAGGAAAGGTTATTTTTCCTTAATTCACTGTGATTTAAAAACTAAGTGCTATTTAGTAGCTGTATAAGTTACACAGAAGACATTTTCCTTGTCAAAGTTAACTGATGTCATAAAGTTGGGGCATGATCGAGTCTAGACTGAATGCTGAAATGGGAGCAATGAAAAACATTTTAGCACTGTTCATTGTAAATTCTTATCCATAAATAAAAAACAGTTTCTGGGTCACACAGCATAAGAGGGACTCTTTTTGGGGTATCTGTTCTCTGACAAGAGGCATAACAGGGTTTTGATGATCCATCAGATCAATACGAAGTCCCAGTACCCCCTCTTCAGTGAAAACAGATAACACAACATATGACCGTATGAACTCAGTAGTACCGAATGGAAATAAGGAGGTTATGCAGTTTTCTGAATTAAGAATAATGGAATGCTTGGTCCAGTTGTGACTGACAATTTCAAGTATGAATGGAAGAGGATTTCAAGAAAAGTCCTAGGGAATGGTCAAAGACTTGACAGACAGGCTTCTTTAGTGACAAATTACAGGAGGTTAATCTAGGTTGCTTCAAAAGAAGAAAGTGAGAACAGGGGTTTAAAACAATTGTTTCATCAGATACCACTGTCATCAGCAATGGTGGCCAACATCATGGACATGCCATTCTCCCATCTCCATGTCTGGCCTTGTAATGCTGGCCTTAAATGCTACAGGCCACACACACACACACACACACACACACACATATATATAAAGTATCTACATAATGAAGCTAGTAATGTTGAGTTCTTTCATTTACCTTGTAAAGGTAAAATCAAACCTCAGAGACTGATTTTAGACTAGACATTGACTAGATCAGTGTGGTCACACCAATATGGGTTTGTTTATTGTAAGAGTAATAAACTCCTGGGACAACTTAGCAAAGGCTGTGATAGACTCTCAGGCACAGGAAAAGTGAAAAATACAGATGGGATGTTTCTCCAGAACCGGCACTGTAATTCAAACATGAATTAAACTCAGGAAATTCTCACAGCCTACTTTATAAATATTAGTCTTATTTTATACATTCCATGTTTTTCTTTACACCAATACACCACATGTTTCAAGTGTCCTCTATCAAACTGATTCTGCACTTTCAGCTGATGATAGGCAAGGACTGGAGATGAGAGATGAAAGACCTAACAGCTTAGTGCTGTAAGTCTTACACAAGGAAGTGTAACATGGTGGAGTGCCATAGGACTGTCATGAATAAAATTCCTGGCTCTCTGCTTGCATGATTGTTATTTAAGGCATAAACCAGACATAAATTCACTGGTTGATAACAAAGGTGACCAGTCTAGGGACATATTCTGACTGGCTCTTCCAGGATGTTGTTGTCAACTTCCAGTTCTTGGAAACTAAAACTTGAGCCTCCTTCAAGGAGGTAAAACATTTCTCAACTTATACAAAGAGATATGACATACAACTATAAAACCAGGAAAGCCAGAAGTTGTATGCAATGTTAAGTCACTCATTATTACCTGAGGGAGGCTGTAAAGCAGAAGTTCAGTAAAGATTAACATGAAACCTCACTGTCAGCACACACAGGGAGAATTTCTATTAATTGTTACCCTGAACGCTAAATCCAGTCAATCCTATTGTGTTCTGTTGCATCTCCCAGCAACCAACAGAAAAGGTCAAATGCTTACAGCCTGAACCAACGTGTGCTCAAATCCATTGATTTAAAGGGAGTTTCTAGAATATGCTGCAATCCCAGCTTAAAAACTGACTGAAAACATTAGACTGTTTGATAGCACAAATTTAAATTAGAATTTTTTGTTGAAGACATCATGCTGTTCTGCTTAAAAGCTGGTGGAATGAAATGGCTCTCATAACACTGTAGTTAATCATTACAAAACAGTAAAGCCAGGAAAGTATTGTTTTTCAGCTTTAGTTACTTAGACTTAAAGCAATTGGTCACATGTCCTCCATAATTAGACAGAATCCATGTGATGATATACCAAAATCTCACACTGCTAAGTCTTTACAAATCATTCTGAATATACCCGTTGGAAACATGTAACTTTTTGGGGCTTGTCTAATGCAGCACATAGCAATATAGCAGAGAGATTCAAAAAGCGAGTTTCAAGTGAGCCACTTTGAGTACTCTATCTGGCCTGAAAAGCATGGGTCACAGTGCATTTGTAAAATCTAGAGGAATTCATTAGGAAAGTTCTAGCCACAGAAACACACATCTTCCTGGAAGAAACTTTCATTTTAGTGAGGTAGCCAGCTTATTAACCTGTAGTAATGTAAACCGTCAGGCAAGTCTGAGTGTGCAAGGATACATTTCTTTCCCTGTTATTTTTGAAGCTGATAATGTAATACAACTGTGGCATAGATGTGTATACTGAATGATAAGGAGAAAATGGTTAACAGCCTGCTTAGACACCAAAAGGGAGAATGAGTTCCCTCTCCCCCATGTTTGGTCCGGCAATGCACACATTCTGCATTGTGCAGACTGGGGCACACCTCACCTGCACCATGGCTCCAATAAGAGCAGCATCAAAGGGATGGACAGGGAACGAGTTCTGACTTGCTTATGCTCTCTAGTTTGTCAACTAAGGAGCTCATATTGGGGTTATGTTTTTATAGAATCATAGAGTAGCTTGGGTTGGAAGGGACCTTAAAGATCACCTAGTTGCAATCTCCCTGCGGTGGATGGGGACATCTTCCACTAGAACAGGTGGCTCAAAGTCCTATCCAACCTGGCCTTGAACACTTCCAGGGATGCAGTATTCACAACTTCTCTGGGTGAACTGTTCCAGTGCCTCCCTGACCATCCTCATAGTAAAGAATGTCTTCCTAATATCTAATGTTCTTTCAGTTTGATGCCATCCCCCTTTGTCCTATCACTGCACGTCCTTATAAAAAGTCTGCCTTCATCTCTCTTTTAGGCCCCCTTTAGATACTGGAGGACTGACTGTGTGGCTCTGCTGTTGCAGAGGCTGATGGACAGTCTGACACTCATGTTTGAAGGAGAGCTGCATGGGTTCACAGTAGCCATCATTTCCAGCTCTCTCACAGGCTCATCTGTGAGCTTTGTGCTGCAGCTGGACCCCGGAGGGAGCTGCTCTTTTCTTGCGTTTGTGAAATACTGGAGCTTTCCCTTTCCTCAGGTCTCCAACTTTTCTGGTATTTGTCTTGCTGCTTTTGGACATGCAGAGATTTTGGGAACAGATCATCAGATCAAAAGGTCAGAAGTCTTTCCTGCTCTGGAGCACAGTCTTTGTGTACACTGTTCATTTGAAAGATGCAAGGGACAGCAGACATTACTAGCTAGACTCCCTGCAAAGGCTAATCAGACTATCTAAAATTACATTTGGTTCTGAAGTGCCAAAAACAAATGACATTTATTGAAGCTATGGCAAAACTGAGTTGGCCTTTCATCTAAAAAGAAAGTAATAACCTTGCACTTTCATTTTAATTCACCATTTTCCCATGCCATAGAAACATAGTACTCATTTTTTACACTAGGAAAATGTGAAAGTAGGAAGATAACAGTAGAAATTGTGAGATTAAACAGTAAGATTTCTGTAGCTCAAACAACTTCAGGCCAATCTGACCACAGAAAGACAACAGAATGGTCCCAGGCCTTACTCCTCAGCTACTGAGGCATAGAACTTTTCTCAAAGAAAAGAGTAAATTCTTATTTACAGAAAAGCTGCAAATAGTGGGGGATCTTGAGATGACAGCTGAATAGTTTCAGGATGGTCCCTGTCCCTTTTTAAAGGAAAAAATCTTGCTTTTTCTGTATGTACATAAAGGGGTTTGGGTAGTTGACATTTTTGGCATGGACTAATGGATTACTATGGGGTCGCGCGTTACCTGTATGTAGCACTGTAGTCTCTCTACAGACTATGTCTGCAAGGTAAGCAGTGAAACTACTTGGCAAGTGCATTTTCATAGCCCTTTATCTCCTGAGAAAGATGAGCTTCAATCTCCCCAAATTAATTATGTTATTTTATGAAGTTATTGTCTTAGTGTCCTTGTCTTAATGGAACATTTTATTTAAAAGCCTAGTGAAAGATTAGCCTTGAGGCTAAGAACACGTGTCCAGGGTGGATCACAGCCTACCTCTCATTCATAACGAATGATGACTGCACTTCAGTTCCTCTCTCCTTGTTTACACATGTTACTGCCTTTGTGGATAACAGTGAATGATACATGACTAACATGGAAATCATGTTGAATGAAAAATTAAATACCTTGAAGAAGTAGCAAAAATTACATCATCCTTAATTTGAGATGGGATAGTTCCAGTAAAGCAGCTGACAATCCTGGAGTCCACCTCATGGAAACCGGATTCAAAGAGCTCCCAACATGCCAGTACGATGTTTCTGGCTGCCTGTGATTTGGTCATAGTAACTACTATATGTTTTTCCTTGGGGAAAAAGTGACAGACCAGTTGGTTCAAAGCATGAAACAGCACAGGATCATGCAAGCATGTTGCTGTAGGGCTCACAGGATTCCTTACTCAGACAAATTCAAGACTACAGTCCCAATCTTCAGTATGATTTATGAACCAGCCTCAAGCTACCTTACTAATCACCCGTCTACTCACTGGTGACTCCATATGATATTGTGTCCCTAAGGGACAACACAAACCTCAAGCAAGAGATTAGAGTTGCGAAAGCAGAGGTAATATTTTCTTAAAGAATGGCTACTATCTTATCCCCTAAAAGACACAAACACAATTCTTACGAACAAGTAACAACAAGGAGAGTTTAAAATTTCCTCTCTTACACAGAAAAATAATCAGCTCAATGTTGGGCATAACATGTCTGGATCTCAAATTAATGGAACAAATTCATAAATGGAAATCAATGTTAAAAGAGAAAGATAACTTTTTTCTGGATTTTTCCCAGTTCATGAGCCATATGAGTTTATTTAAATAATCATTCCTTGGAAGGGATTCAGGTACAGATAGTTTGATGTGTGGAAATAGTACCATATTTCACTCTATTTGAGCCTAATTAAGTCTATTTATTCAGAAGAAAGGGTTACTGAATCTCTAAAAGAATGCAGACCCAAAAAGTCCTCTCATTCTCTAAGACTGAGGCAAAATCTAAGCAGATGATCTTTTGGTAGACTTTTTTTTTTTTTTTAAAAGCAGTATTAGTAGCTTAATAGATAAAGCAGCAAGGCTGTATATACCAAAGAAATAAAAACTCTTGCCACAGGAATGGACTGGAATAGAATACTAAGAATGAAATTTAGACTGGAAGGTGGCATGGTGTGACCGACAATTCATAAATCCCAGTTCATATCAAATGAGGACAATTAAAACCTCTACTTTCATTACTACCTTCTATTACTCATCTGTCCTTGACTTTATTCTAATAAGGTAAGAGAGCAAATTTATGCCATTCCCCTCGTCTGACCATTCCACAGAGATGAAAAAACTCTCTGGAGAGTGGGAAAGTTGAAGAAGATGCACTGCAGTGCTGACACTCTGTAAGGGCAGATCCAAGTGCAGTTGAGGTGTGTGACATAACCCACCCCCACAAGTCAATTGCTACATACTCTAGTCACTTTTTTTTTTTGGAAGGAATACTTTTCCTAACACTTAAGCACATAGTAAATAGGACTAGTAAACAGTTTCTTGCAATTTGGTTTGACACCTGTTGCCATTTACACTTACTTATGTGTTTTTTTTGTCTCAGATTTTACTTAGATGATGTAGATACCAAGAAATAGGGCATAATGCCATGAATCATCACATAAAACTTAAAACTATGAGGAGGGGTTTTGGTCTTGGCTCAAATTTCCTATTCAAATGAGTGACAGTGCTGGTCAGTTCTTATATTCTATCCCCACTCAGGTAAAACCACCCAATACACTGATGCATGAGAGAGATGAGAGTGGGCCCCGATTTCCAGCCAGTCAATGTCACAGTCTGAAGCACATATGCTCCATATTAATGTATTAAGTGATCCTGGGCCCCACAGCTTGATTGTCTGTACCATTTTGCTGTCAGAAAGGTCCCACAAATGCCTGCTGCTTGGACTAGGAAGCTTTCACTTGCTTTGTTTGTACAGACAGTTTTGGCCATGGTACAGGAGTCAGCATAATATAAGGAACACAGGCAGTCTCTAAGGGACCATCCTGTTTTGGAAACTAAGGAGGCTATTACCATTATGGACATGGACAAACTGTGCCAAGTGACCACAAGGCAGAGAATACACCTGGGACTCTGTGGTTTACTATAAGGGACGCAGCCAGAGAGGAAGTAGCCTGTGGGCTTTAGCAAGTTAAGAGATAACAGATGTGCTGGCTACACCGTGCCCATATACAGAGGACAGAAGATTTGGGCAACTTACTCCTTCACACCTATTCGTACCACAAACCTGCAAAGCACCTGGCAAAAAACTAGCCTTAGCCCCATGCAGCAAGGAAAATGCTTAAATTTCCCCATTTGCTTCCTTCTTCCAGCCAGCGTGACTTCAGATTTTCTAACTTTTATGCAGAGACATTTGGGCTGTTTCCAGCAGACTGTTTCTCTGACTGCTGGCTTGGAGAGATATGCAGGCTTCCCATGCTCTGTGGCCCCAGCGGCTATTCCCAGCCCTGCGCGGGAGCAGCATTCCTTTCTGCCCACTCCCTTTGCTGTGGCTCAGTCCAGGACTCGCCAGCAGCCCTGGTGAGCAAGCTCGACTCTCCTCCTGGAATTCCTCCCTGAGGTCACTGTACATGTGCTTGGGATGCTGTGAGACTCAGACCAGGTGTCTGAACATCAGTTACACCGGGTCAGAGTGGTTGGAGCTCCAACACAGAAATGCCTTTCTTCATCTCTTTGTAGCTTGTCTGGGGACTTCACAGGCAGAGCAGCAGGAGCCAACGCTGTGCTGAGAGCAAGGCACACACAAGTGTGACAGGGAAAGCCTGCAAAGCTTATCCAGTTTCCCATCCCTACCTTAAGAAATGATTCTGCTCCCCAGAAATGCAAGGCGCAGCAAGCATAGGCAGGACCTGAGAACGGAGACTCACATGGTACAGGCAGCGAACTGTCAATTTGTACAGATGCCTTTTCTTTTGTTTTTACCACTGATGAACAGCAGGTTTGCTTCCAAGCCTGGAAGGAGGAGCAGGGAGTATGTGGCAAAGAGATCAGCTTCCTGCCAAGCCGGGAGCTGCAGCCTCCAGAGGATGGGCAGAAAGGCAGCCACAGTGCTCAGGCACCAAAAGGTGGTACACAAGTTCCAGGAGCTCCATCAGATATAAAAATTCACGAGCTCAGGGCTGTGCTTTGGAACACAGCTTAAACCTAAGGCTGATAGTTGTTTTGTAATGACATAAAAAGAAGAAAACCAAACCAAAACAAAGCAAAAAAACCTACTTAAAGAAGAGGACAAATGGAGGGAGGGGTATATGCTGTATCCAAGATACTTCACTTTGCCCAAGTTTCCTTTTTTCTATATGCCCTGATTATACAGGCGAGTAATTCTGGCCAACAAAGAATCTTTAAAAGCCTGGTGAAGTATAAAGGAAAAATATAGCTGGAATAAAGAATTTATCACTTGGCTCTATCAACCAAAGGTGACAAGAGGTGTGGGTAGGATCTGTGGCCAAGACCTGCCAAAAATAAGCCAAGCCCTATTTCTCTGAATGATCTTTACTTGCTAACTTCAGAAAGCTACTTCAAAATAAAGGTTGGGATCATTTACAAATAAATAGGACGCCTGAAATACCCAAGTAAGTGTGCATCCTTGGTAACTGATACCATCTAAATGCCCTTCTTATCTCCTGTGTCTAAAATAAAAATAGAACTTGTTAGTAAAATTGTGTTGAATATCAGGGGGGTTTCTTAACAAAAAGTCCCTTTTTGAGTAACTCTGTTAGGAGAGAAACGACCAATAATGCTGCTCTTTCAATTCACACAGAAGGCTCCAGTCAATTTTGAAATTCTGTCCCAGCCCTCCTAAAACATGCTGATTTCCATAAAATTGCCACTGAATTTTAACCTTATGCATCTGCTTTTCCAGCTCCCCGGCCTCCCCACAGCTGGGCTGCACTGGGACCTGCTGGCTGCCTCTGCCTCGGGCTCGCTGCCCCATCCCAGCCCAGGGGAGCCCCAGGTCTGGCACCGGGCCAAGGGCCAGCTCCCGGGGCAGCTGTGCTCTCAGCGGTATGAAATGAGCTGTGTGGGACAAGGGCTGTGAGAAGTGGGGCTTCCCCCTTGGCCTGCCAGCAGCTTGTGAGCTCGGCCGGAATGCTGGGCCTCGGTGTTGCCTGAGCTGTGGTCAGCCACACCTGTGCCATGGCTCCCCCTGACCGTTTCCACCTGTGGGCAAATATCCCAGCCTGGCCTCTGCCTGGCTCCAACCCCACAGCCCTGTACTGCCCTCAGTGACCATGTGGAGGACCCTGACCCACTGGAAGGTGGGGGTCCTGCCCACCTCCCCACCCTGGTTTCTGCCTCCTGCCTCCCAGCTCCCCTGCCCACATGGAGCAACAGCTCATGCTGCCACTGGGTAAACCACATCCACATCACCCCTCGTTCCTGGGAAGTACAAAAGCAGAGGCAGAAACTGAAAGACAGCACAAAACCAGGCATGTTCAGAAGATGCAGCAGCCTGGTCAAACACTGAGACTTGTCAAAGAGGGGAAACTGCAACAAAAACATGATTCTGCTGAAGTAGGGCAAATTAAACAACAAATGCAAGTTTTATTCGTGAGCTTCTCTGTGAGAGCTTTCCCCTTGCTATGCATCATTTCTAGGGGCTGAAAACAAGGAGCTACCCTTGCACTCATAATTCACATCAGCACCCTCAGCTTCCAAATGGACAAAAAAGGGCACGTGAAAACCAACAATGTCAGTGCTTGGTCACTCAGAAAAGTTTGCATGATAAACATCACATAGTTTCCCTGTGAGCTGAGTCAACAGCTGCTGTCAACTAGCTGCTGCCATTTTCAAGAAAGTAACTGTGGGTAAACATCAGGAAATACTGCAAATTTCACTGTGCTTTTTACTCCTGGGGAGCAAATGAGGTACTGCAAGTGAAGCAAAGCATGAGAAGATAAGTTGCCTTCTTCTGCAAGCAAAGGTATCATAACTGTAAGCTACTAAATTAACACTGAACTCTCCCCAGTTCTTCAATCAGCATAATATGGTACAAAGAACATTCCACTGCTTGACCAATTTTTGGCTTGGAAAACCAAAAGCAAAGAACTAATAAAGAATAGTCTGGTCTCAAACAAGAAATTCATTACTGCAAAATAGAAAAAAAATCCACTAAAATAAACTGTGCTCTGAACTACTGAATTAAAATATTTATAACAAATGTGTTTGCTTATAGTATAACTGAATAAGCCGCAATTCAGCTTTACATCTGGGGTAAGGCAAATATGATTGGATTATAAATATTTTTTTTGTGCAAAATTTAAAAGAATACAGGGTAGGTTTAGTATCATAATGCTTAAAGATTTCCTGTGGTGCAATTACTATACAATAAAACCCAGATGTCCTACTTTAAAAGCTTAAGGAGAAACAATGCTGAATTTCTAAAACGGCTTCAGCTACTTTCAGGGTAAGATGACAAAAATAACAAGATCATTTTATTATATGGTAGTTTACCTTGTTAGGGTTCTTGTCACAGTATCAACATTTTTAACACTGAGAAATTTGGGAGGCTGACAGAACTCTTGTCTAGTCCTCTGTCAAATGCAGCATGCATATGACTTGCCATTTAACAGCTCAAAACAATAGAATTAACTTGAATATATTATAGTAGACATTCATTGAGTTTACTTTTATTCATCAGGAAATGTGAATAAAGAATCTATATGTGACTTGGCACTGAGAGATCAAAAAACATAGACCTGGGCAAGAACCTCCTTCTCTTCATCACTAACTCCAGGGAGACACAATGCATTGCTTTTGGTGTAACCTATCTTTAGTCTTTAAATGAGTACTGTGAATCAGTGTTAGGATATGACTGCATACAGAGAACACACTCTCAAATTTAGTCCACACAGACATAGCAGAAGTGGCTCATAAAGAAATATTCCTAGGAAGAATGACCAATTAATAAGAAATTAGAATTGTATCAGTTTCATAGGCATGGCAGCAAAAAAGAATTTCAAGGAAGAATGTGAAGCAGAACAAGGGCAAGAGACATTTAGGGGAACTCTCTTACTTATGAGTGGAGCAAACAGAACACAAGAAAGGAAGAAACAAAAATAAGAATTTAAAGCTATCAGCCATGACTACATTTCCATGTATGCAATACTTCCAGTGAATGCGTTTGTCTCCCTGGCATCATACGATGCTGATGGGAGAAATCATTGATCTTATAAAAAAAAACGAACAAATTTTCATTTGGGTGGCCATTCTGCTGCTTATCTACAATACGATACACACTGTGACCCTCGTCACTGAAACACCACTGTCAGACCAAGGCATGGCTGCTGCCACTGGTGAAAATGAAGGGCTTTGCCTTATGTAGCTGTCTGGACACCACCTCCTTTGTTCAGGACTTCTCATAGTTCTTTAACAGAGCTGCCTCTTCTTGACAGCTCAATGACTGAACGTAAAAAGATTCCTCTCTGAACTACCCAATAATTCTCTCAAAGAACTTTTGAATAAAGCAATTAGATATGCTGGGACACTCCCCATAATGCTGGAGTTCTTTTCAAGGTATCATTATTCTGTCTCATTTTTTCACGCAACACCACTCTTACTCAAAGATGAGCCCAAATGTATGCTTATTGAAATAGACAGTGCGAAAATACCTCAAATGAAATTGTCTTAAAATAGGATTGCAATGTTTCTTTGTGGGGATCTTCTAGACAAAGGTATTTCTGAAGCACACATAGGTGCTGGTAGCAGCACACAGAGCCTGGAATTTCCAGGAAGAGATGGATTTGCTTTGCATGCATGTGGCAGAAAAATCAATACATCAGACTGATGCCTCACTTCCAGATCACTGGGGCAGTATGCCTGCCCTATCACGTTTCTCACACTGTGATCCCAGTGCGTACATTCACAGAGGCCGTGCTGAGCAGGATGGGCCAAGTGGTTACTCCACCCTGACTTCTTTCAGCCTGGAAATCCTGGGTTAATGTAAAAAGTCCTCCTGTTTCAACCAGACAAAAGTTTCCAGATGGAATAAAACAGGACACATCTGGGAAAACCTGGATGTCAGACAGCCACAAAGCATTGACACATTTTAACACTGAACAGTAATTTAGGCACTCGTATCAGCAATCTAATTTCACTATGAAATCAATAGAACTACCTAGTACTGTTGCTTTTACTCTCTCTTTTTAAGGATTATTGCTTCTCCCACTTTGATGACATTCCCCATGATATATTCCCTTACAATCTCACAACAGTGAATTATATCTCATGAATTACATCAACTTTGTTTTCTTTCTATGTATATACATTCTTCTTTTTAAAATAACAGTTGTCATCTGCTATTTGCAGTTATTTTTGCAAATGTTTTTCAAACTTATTGTCTTTCAATTTTCTTTCTTTGATCTGACATTTACTTCATTCTTTTTCTGGTATTCTCTTGCTCCCACCAGAATATAACTTGGGGAAAAAAAGTAATTTATATTAGAGGCAGTTTAAAAAAATATACTAAGCAGGCATCAATAAAGTAATCAAATGTTACAAAACTACTTAGGAAGAAGCGTTCTTTGGAATGACAAAAGAAAAAAAATCAGCATTAGCAAAAGATATATTCTCTCTGAAGAGAAAAAAAAAACCACCAAAATTTTATCTTGGATTAAATGTATTTGCCGGGACAGAAAGGGAGAAGAAATCTGCAACCTTGGTCAAACTCCAGGTAGTTAATACTACTTAATTTTATTTAAGTCATGTGAATTCTCAAACCTACAATTCAGTGTAGTTTCAAAGTTATTTGAGGACTTTAACATCACTACCCAGCATATGCCAAAGAGGGCTAAAGATAACTGGGGCCCGATCTGCTCCATTTGGCTGTCTGTCCTAGCATTTCCCTCCAGGGACTTCTCTTCCTTAGTTCTTCAAGCCTGCAACCAGCATCCCCTTCTCTTGCCAGAGACACCATTTTTTCTATCTTAAACATCCTCCTCCTTTTTCTTCCTCTCATTGCTTTTTCTGCTGAGAAACATCCGTCTCCCTAACAGCTAGCAGCAGCCTGCCAGGCAAGACAGTCAGTCAAACTCTCTGAGTTCCGCTCGTTCTCTCTCCCTCCTTCCTGGCTTTCTCCTTAATCTCATTCCAGTTTCTTTCTATGCACAATTTTACTCATTCAACAGCACTTATTTCCAGCAGCTGTAACTCATTCACATATATATGGCTGTCAAACTCAGCAGCTCTGCTTGTCTCATTACAGGTGGAACTGTGACTTTTAAGACCTGGTCCCACAGACTCTAATAATTCATAAGGCTTTTTTTAATCCAAGCTAATAAAACACTTCATAACATTTGCACATTAATCCGTGTAACAAATTGGAGAAGATTCAGCGTGACAAACAGTATAAAGAACATGACCACCAGCAACTCACCTGCAATTATCACCTGCTTCCCACAGACACCTACTTTGTCACTTTGCAAACACATTAGACCAGAGTTGTCACTGCAAGGAGCAAGCTCAACCCTCCTCCCACACCCAGCTGCCTGCTCCCAGTCCCATGCCAGCCCAAGTTTCTATGAATACAAGTGGTGATCTGATCTGGGATAAAGTTAGCTCTCACCCCTCTTCTCCTTTGGGGTACTGATTAATTTAAACAAGGAATTTTCCAATTCAGTTCACCACACAACTACAGAAAGACCTGGGCTGTCCAAGGGAAGGGAACAGCATATGGGTGGAAAATGGGACAAATATTTTGGTGGCAGTGCAGCTCAGCTAATGTGGAAACATGACCAAACTTTCCCATTCACATTCACTGTGGTGTTTCATCTCCTATGC
Source organism: Campylorhamphus procurvoides (assembly GCA_013396655.1). Classification (NCBI taxonomy): domain Eukaryota; kingdom Metazoa; phylum Chordata; class Aves; order Passeriformes; family Dendrocolaptidae; genus Campylorhamphus; species Campylorhamphus procurvoides. The sequence continues at coordinate 1,192,271 of WBMV01002889.1, forward strand.
AGCCACCACCTTAGGAACAGTCATTTTTGGGAAATTAGACCTTCAAGCAGGCCAATTTACTCTTCCAAGATTCTCTGGGAAAACCAGCATGTGGAGACTCAAGCAGCCATGACCAGACTGCATCCACTGCATCATCGAACACCTCTTCAGTATATCTCTATTTTAACACGCAGACTGCAGTCTACAATAAGAACACGAAGGAGAATGAATCAGTTCATGCAATAGCTAAAACTCAGGTATCATGCTACACACACTACACATGCTACAACTCCATAAAAAGGAGGGTCATACCACAAATGCCACAGTTTTATGTCAAGTAATCCCAGTGATATCATTACTGGATACAAAATATTTGCAGTATCACCAGCCTGCTCTGGTTTCAATAGCACATGGTAATTTTATCATCCATTCAGTGCTACGCAGCAGAACAATGTTTGTATCTAAATGTGGCAAAGACAAGTAGCACATGACACTTGAAGTCCTCGTTGCTGTCCCTTCGCATGGGGCTGTGGGTCCTCAGCCTGGCAGCTTTTGCTCAGACATGTTGTGGAGAGACCACCCATCCACACAGACTGATAGGCAAGTTCTACGTGCCAACTGCAGCTGGAGTGCCAGATTATTGTGTGTCACAACATCTGCTGAAAAGCCCTACTATTTCCCATTCCTTAATACAGTATGCCATCTCTATACAAAGATGTAACCACATCAGATATCTGTAAGGAGTGTAAAGTCATAAAATTGCAGATAGTAGGATTAAAATGTAAGTAGGATAGTTTTTGAAAAAATGTAAACAAGGTCCCACTTGTACATGACCACAGAGCCTTACCCCACACTTTGTGGCTGACCAGTGAATGCAGCCACAAGCCAAGCCTTACCAACATCAGTCTGCTGTATTCAGGCCTGATCCAAAGTCTGCTTGCATTAATGACAACCTTTCCACGAAATTCACCACTCATTGTAACAGGAAAATGTTACACTTCCATATACCTTCTCTTTCACTTCTTTCACATCCGTGTGACAATGATGCAAGAATTTAATAACTTCCACTTAAATGAATGCTTCAGGTTGATAGCTACAACCACCTATATAACATTTAAAACCTATTTTTGGATTTAACAGTAATTTAAACAACTATTTATAAACATGCCTCTGTTTTGTAAACATAAGCTTCACAGTCCTTAAAAGAGGTGTGTACTTAACTGGAGACATTTCATTTGCAGGTTAACTTTTCCAAAGCACTCTTTGGTATTTACTGCATCACATTTTGGTGCTTTTCCTAAAAAAATGAAGAAGTTGCTGGGTTTGTTTCATTATTGCTTTAACAAATTGCCCAGTCTGAGCAAAATTAATGGAATACTTCAAACAACCTGATACTTGAAGCCTTACGCTTCTCTGTTAAACATCATTCTGTGGAAGGCAGCAATCTGTAAGGCTTGCAGAGATGATTTGTTAGTTGTTTCTTTTAATAGAACGATAGATAAGCCATCTAGCAAAGGAAAATGCAGTTCCCCACTTTCTGGTACCAAACAAACTGCTTTTTCCTCCTCTCTTCTCAATTAAAGTCATAAGACGTTTTACTTACAGCATCCACTTTGACGGCTGACAGCATGACTTCCATCAGGATCAGCAGAAGCCCAATATCCCTGCAGGGAAAGGTGAATAAGGACAACATTGTTTTAAGCTAGCACAAAACAAGCACGTGATAACCGTCTACAGTTAAAGGTGACAATACGACTTTAAAAAAGTTACTTCCAAAAGCCTGCCGAGCGGAATTACTTACTGACAAAGGAAAATACGTGCACTGGGAAGCTGCGAGATGTCCATTTTCGCTCCTTCCCTTGCCGGAGGCTCGGCTCAGGGCTCCCTCCCGCCGGACGGCAGCCCCTACAAGGCAGAGAAGAGCCCATTGGTAATGCCGCTCCCCACGCCGGAGGTCTCCGCGCCCAGCTCCGCCGCATCGGGGCAGGGAGCGGCCCCCCCGCCCCATCCTGTCCTGCCCGGCCCGCTTCGCTCCGCTCCGGGGTCAGAGCGGGCTGTCGCGCCGCTCCCAGCTCGGCGTCCCGCAGCCCCCCGCGGGGTACGGACCCCGACGGGCCGGGCAGAGCCAGCGCCCCCGGCCCTTCCCCGGCC
>WBMV01002889.1:1194516-1454135 GCA_013396655.1 Campylorhamphus procurvoides
GCCCGGCTGCCCCGGTGCTGCCGCAGCGCTGTGCCCGCTCGCCGGCGCTCCGCGGGCGCGGAGAGGGGCGGTGGCACCGCTTGGGGCTGGCGGCGGGGTCCGGGCGGGGACGGGCCCGCCGCAATCGCGCTCTCCCACGGATCGGCACAGAGCGCCGCTGGCTGGGAAGGGAATATAAAGCACGCACCCACCCGCGACTTAAAAGTAGCGAGTTGTGTTTCCACCGTGAAAAAAAAAAAGACACAATAATAAAAAGTAGTGTTTGTCGCTTGGATTCACAGTACCGTGCGCGCTGCCTTTGACCCCCGCGATGGGCAGCAGGCTGGAGAACAGGAAGGATCCTAATGTTAATGGTTATAGTTGAGCTTTGGCAGTTTTCCCGATGGAGCCAGATTGTGGCATAGACTTGTAAAATCGAAAGCATGCAAGTAGTCTGAAAGTTTTTTCTAAGAGAGCTAATTTTACCACTGAGATAATAGCTATTCGCTCTCCTTAAGTTTAAAGGACCCTCTTTCCTGGCTCTCCTGAAGTATTTCAGTAGTTCCTTCTGTGCCTCTAGGTAAAGGCTAGTTGACATAATAATTTGAAATAGGTAATTTTTTTCTGTCTTATTGTTTGCTTGCATATGGTTAGGTTGATACTGTATTAGTAAAATTCAGGGGTGCAGGAAACTTCTAACTAGGCATAGGCAGACACATGGATCTTTGTCATGCTTCCTGCTATGAATGTAAGATCTTGTATTAACATTTTAATCAATAATGGAAGTATGGGAAATGGTTATGTTACAACCTGCCCCTGAAGAGAAGGTAACTGAGGGTCTTGTTAATAATAAATCCTTTGGGGCAGAGTAGAATGAAATTACACTAAATGACCAGTTATAATGTATATATGGCAGCCTTATTTCAGATTGATTTGGTTGCAATGGAAAAAAGGTATATAGCCATTTTGGATATTTGGTTATTATTATCTATACTAATATAACAATATAAAAGTATAAAGATATCACTTAACAAAATATGTAAGGACAAGAAATAAAGAAATAAAGAAAAAAAAAAGGGAGAAAGGATAAGAGTAGATAGTGGAGAGGAAAGGTATCATCACCACCCGTGGATCCAGCAGTGAGACTTGATTGTTGCAATTTTGATGTCTGTTGGTTGGAATGATGGTTACAGTCTTGATTTGTTAGGAGTGGGGGAAGCTCACAAAACATAGAGTTCAATGGGTTCAATATATTCAGGTTTACATGGGAATGCCCAGGTACACCTGCCCCTGGAGGGGAAGGAGAGTTTTCTATTGTCTGATGCAACACTGGGAATCACGTACAGTCCTCTGGTGGAAGGCCCAAGAAATGAGTCTGGGGGCGCTTTGGGGGTCTTTGATGGTTTATGACACCTTCTAAGATGTGACAGCTGCCTCTCAGTTCAGCATAGTTGAGCCAGTTATGCTCCATCAGAAGGGATGAATACCTTCAGGCCTACATTTGAAGAATGTCCCAGTACTTCCCTGGAGGGGAATTTTCACACCTGAGCCAGTTGTGCAGGGGAGGACATTGGCATAATAAAAACATTATCCCACCTCACAGGATCTGCTTCTTATTGGTCTCTTTCCTTACCTGTCTCAAAACCCAACCTGTACCTCTTGTGGGGAGGTGTGCACCCCCTCTGCATCTGGACAGTTGCCTTGTACATCATCAGCAAAGCTTGCTCCTGTTTTTGCAAATAGCCGATTGTGTGAGTCATTAATCAAGAACATTTGAGTCTCTCACATGTTTTTTTAAACTTTTCTGCAGTTTCAGATAAAATTTAAGTTCTATAATGAGTTTGTGACCATGGGGATGGTGTCTATGTATGTGTCAGCTGAAGTAAGCAATACACTGAACTTCTGATGTCTTATCTGTTGCTCCTAGGCTGATAATATCAAGCTTACTGTTCTTGCAGTAAATCACTCAGTGGTGAACCTCTTAGATGATTCACCTATCATCACTTGGCATTAAGCTACTTATACTGTATTCCTTTCAGGTTATAATTAATTTTAATTAATTAGAATATTTTGAAGTAAATGATTCACATTTGAGTTCTGAAATTGGTACTTCTAGAGGTATAAATACCTATTTGCGAGATGCATTCCCATCTTGTGCTGTAAAGTGAAGTCATTGGGTAAACCATGACTGTCAATCAAAGACAGAAAACTATGTAGGAAAGAGGTGCTTATTAATAGAAGATAATAACTCTAATATCAATTGTACAACTTCAAGTCTTCTGTAGCATCTCTGAAGAGGCTCTGTTCTGTAAGTGTCATGTATGTGCTGAATCATTTGTTTTATTAAAATCAAGTGTCCTTAAAATGTAACCTAGACCTGTTAATTATATTATAAAGCTATTCCCTTAATTAACTGTTCTTTATGTGTTAAACTGACTGTGGATTTACAGTTGTTCAGCAGCGCCACCAGGAAACACAAGTATGCTGTGGAAGTTGACCTCCTTGCAGTTTCGTTGCCTTTGGTATACTTTCAGCTGTACATGGGTGGCCTTTCAATCAATTCAGTTCTGACACTGTCCCCAGCTCCATGTTTGTGGCAATAGACTAAACCCGAGCTTTTTACTGTATTATAACATAAGGTTTATTGCTGTGTTACCCTTTTTCCCAGGCCCCTGGAAAGCCACCTACCCCTTCTCCCAGCCCCTTGGAAAGCCACCTCTTACCTTCCTAATTAGTATGCAAGCCCCCATCAGGTTGTGTTCTGATTGGTTCCCTTGTATCCCTCCCCTTTGACCCTGGCTGTGAGGTCTATAAATGACCTGGCCAGGTGAATAAATCCCTCTTTCGGCTTCCTGTCCCTGGAGTGTATGTGTCTTCCTTACTGAGACCTTGGGAGGACCCTGTGACCTAGCCACCTGGCCACGTGGAGAGGGACAGGGGAGAGGGAGAGCATCCCCATCAGCTGTGGTACATGTTGTAGCCTGTCACTAGCAACCACCCAAAAGGTGATGGAGACTGCTGTTGGCTTGCACCATACCACATGTGAGTGGTAGTCGAGGGGCTTCTTTTTGGAGATTCTTGAGCTGGGCTAATGCCTCTGCATGATTGTGGCTGGGTGGTGTGAAGCACTGTGCACCTGGGCAAGAACTCTTCTGCTTTTGGAATGCTGGCATAGCTGACTCAGTGCTCGTTGTCCTCAGATGAATGTGTTCCCACTATTTACATTTAAAGAGTAGTTGTGTTAGCAGAGAGCTGTGGTAGGCAAGGTTGTATGCAGTACTCTGCAATAGACTGAATAAAGCAACCACTTTTCTCTAGAAAAAGAAAAATTATGCTGATTCCTTCCTTCCCGAAAATAGCTTATATTAGCTAGACTTTTTTTAGTGGCATTTGTGCAGTCACAGTCTTCTAAGTTGCCCTGTGTCCTTCATCACAGATTTGCTGAGGCTGGGTGGGTATCTTGGAGATCATCTAGTCCAACTCCTTGCTCAGAACAGGGCCAACTACAGCAGGCTGCTCAAGGCTGTGTACCACCAAGTTTTGAATATCTCCAAGCATGGAGACTGCTCATCCGCTCTAGGCACCTGTGCCAGTGCTCAGTCACCCTGATAGTAAATGTTTCTTCATGTATGCATCGTGGTTGGGCAGGATAACTAACTGAGGCTTGAGACCATGCCTGTCAACGCAAGCAAACATGGCAGAAGCAGTGGTGGTGATTCTGCAGTCTGTCAGGGCTGACAGAGTGAAAAATTGTTTTTATCTCCGACATATCTGTGATTAAATACATACAAGGAGATTTGGAAGGACTGCTCTCACAAAGGCATTTGATGTAGCAAAGCCAGCCTCGAGCCAGCTCCTGGCAGGATCATGTGCCTCAGTACGGAAAGAGGGAGCTGCTCTGTTGCACTCTGTGCACTCTGGGGCACTATAAAATGCACCTAGATATGACATTGGAAGTTCTGTGTGTTTTTTATGTTGACCAATTATAATTAAAATAATAATTATAGTTAATTTGGGCTTTTGCACTGTTCTGCATTCTTCTCAGGAGATTTGTTTCCAGGTTACAATGAAAGTAGAGTGGAAGACAGGGCAGTAGATTAAGATGTTTCCAGGTCAGGCTAAGAGACTGCTCCCACGAGACAGTTACAGGAGAAGCTTGTTTTGATGGATCCCTGCAGGGGCTCTCATTTCTGACACTCTTCAGGCTGCTATTTCCTTTGGAGAAAGTCTGTTTCCTAACATTAGTACCGCTTGGTTGACAGATGACAGTGCAATGGAAATCCTGGTTTCATGTTTCGGTACCTTGTCAATGTTGCTGCAGTGCCAGTCCCTGTGCTTTTTGCAGCAGAGCAAGATCTTCCAGCTGCGCCTAAGCTGCCTTCCCACACAAGTGGCCTGGTGCCATGTAAGGCTGGTGGAATGGAGAAGATGTCTTGGCCACCACTGCTCAGCAGTGGGCTTAGCATTCTCTCCCAGTTCCCAGCCCATCTCCCTTTCCACTCTTAGTCTTGGCAAAATGAATGCTGGGATAGATCTGAGAGCAAGCTCTATCGAGCTGATAGGGAGGGGTGCACCATAACGGTGATAAAAGCATGCATAATTTTTTCCATAAGGGCAGTGCTGATTCCATCAGTGCTATTTGAGCTGAGTATGTGGTGGCAGCTGGGGATGCACTGCTGGAAGGCCAGGAGTTCATGTCCTTCGATTAGCCCTGTCTGGGGAGCACTGACCTGTACATGGCCAGGCAGAGACAGCTCTGCTGTGTTGTCCTCATGCCTTCCATGTGCCACCTCTCCTGTTTTACATCGTATTTGGGGATGCAGTCTGACATATGCAATTCCAGGCCTAAAGCAAAAATAATATAATTGCTTCCAACTAATCTGAACAATTTTATGTTCTCTTTTCATTAAAAACATGATTTACTGAGATGAAGATGTACAGGGCACATAAACCAAGAGCAGATAAAAAGAATGACCTGGTCTTTTGGCATGTGGCTGAAGAGAATAAGACTGAGTCAGAATAACTGGCAGCACTTTACTTGGGTGTGCTTTTACTAATGAAGTGGGGCAGGGTTGGGCAGTTGCCTTCTGCAACCATTCCTGTCTAAGGCTACCACTGTCTTTGAGACATCTAGTCCCTGAGGCCATTTGACATCCTTGTCCCTGAATGTCCTCAAGGACTTAATACCAAGAGCACATTAAACAGACCCTGGTGAGTCTTAATTCAGGAGGGAGACATGGTCATTTCAATTCCAAAAATATGGCCATAAGGGGAGACCCAAATGATTTCCTATAAGTTAACCTCCTGTCAGGCTACAAAAGTTTCAGAGAAAAATGGGAAGTGAGTTTTGTGAAGAAGAGAAGTACAGCACTCCCCTTTCCTCCTGTTGGAGCAAGATGTCTTGTCAGTAAGGATTATAAGATCTGAGGTTACAACCTGGCCCAACTTTATTGGGTATACATCTTAATTTCAGGCTCCAAGAGATTTTGCTCATATGAACCCTTGTAAAGCCACTGGTTCTTTTATACCTTGAGATAACGTCCAGAGAATAACCACACATGTTACTCTTAAGAGATTTCTTTTAATTTGGTGAGAATATAGGCTTTTTGGCAAAAAGGATTTTACGGAGATAACATGCAACTTTACAAAAACATTACAACAAATTACCAGGATTATCAACCATTGCTATAGTAAGGAACCTTTGTTGCATTCAGCAAACACAAACTCTATGCAACTTAAGTTAGGTACCCATAACTTACAGAAAATAAGTGTTTAAGTTACCCACAAGAGGAAGAAAAGAATACAGGAAGAGAGATTAAGAGAATAAAGAATAAACTGAGACAAAGAAGGGAGAAAGAACACAGTTAGGACTCGGAAGGTCACATTTTGATGGCTTTGAAGAGAACACGCCAGGGCCCACAATAGAGACCTTGTGCTGCCTCCTTATCTGTTCTGGTCACTGTGGCCGTTCCCCCAAGGCAGGACTTTTGGTTCACTGACCACTCACTGTCCCTTTGGCCACAGTGAGGGGTGTCATAGACAACCAGAGGCTCCAGGGCATGTGGTGTGAGCGGGTTAACAGGTGAACCTGACTGACTGACAGGTGCCCCATGCAGCCTTCATGCTATGTGGCCAAACCTTGGCTGCTGTCCTGACTGACCATGTGGACACTGCTAGAGGTCTGGTCCCCTTCCTTCACCCACACACAGAGATGCACCTCCACAGGGTGGTTCTGACCCAATAATAAGTGATTTGGTGTCTTATAGGGGTGGATGAGGGTGTACCAGAGAGCATCATGAGAGCTTGGGCGGGAGGGTGGCCTTTCAGCCTGTGGTAAGGAATGGTGGAAAAGTGGTGGTCGTGGGTTCCCAGTAGTGGGCAGTCATTTACTGAATAAATAGCAAAATGCCTGAGTGCTTCTGGGGATGAGTGGGCAGGCCTGGTGACTCCTTGCTCTGAAAGGAATGTCTTTATCCCTGCTGCCCTTCCTGACAGCTTCCTCTCTCCCTCTGGCCACCTTTTTGACAGTACCATGGCACAGCATGCTGGAGGCAGGAGAGGACAGGCCATTTTGGAAACACATATCTGTCAGCTGCCAGCTGTGTCAGTGAACATAGTCCCTGAGCAGTCAGTCCTGACTCATCTCCATGAACTTCGTTCCTGGAACCAGCTGCTGAGTGTCAGCACACGCAAGTGCGTTCATAGACCATCATCCCAAGTAGCACAGTTTTTGCTTCTGAGTGTTTGTATCAAATGCCTGCAGGACTACTGCAGTGTTTCATTGCAACTTGTCGGCTTGGCATGTATAATCCTGGGACGTGCTCAGGTTTATACAATGCCTGAGGTTACGCTGGATGTATATTCTGTCATCTGCCTTGATTATGTCGAGCAATGTAGGAGAGCTCCTGCAGGCAATGAAGACGATTGTTCTAAAATGTCAGAAACCATCCTTAGGATAGGCTTATGAATATTGTTCTTTTTATAGAACTAGACTAAACAAAGGAAGATTCAACAACCTCAACACGAGAATAAATTGACTTACTTCATCAGTGTTTAGAAGTTACATAGTGTGCCCTTCCCAGAATTTCCATTGACTTTCCCAACACAAAGGCCCTTAACACCAAGGGTTGATCAAAGGGAAGAATATGGACATGGGCTATGACCTGAATGGAGGAGCAACCTGTACCTTTAGTGTGTGACACCTGAGCGTGTGAAGCACTGCTGCAGTTTAACTGTGTTTGTGGGAAGAAAAATTTTTTGTTGTGACTGGCTGGAATTATTCTTGTTGATTTAATATATCAGAAAAATATTTGGCATTAGCCCTTCAAGTGACTTTATGTAGCAGAGTCCTGGACAATGTCAAGTAAATTACAGAACAAGTTAAAACAGTAATATGTCAATTATTACCATTATGCGATTGTAATCTGAAGTGAGTTGCAGTAAAGAAAAAGGCAAATATATTCTTCATAAAGAGTATAAGTAGATAGTGTAAAAAAAACCAGTCTGTTTTTACTCTCTGACATGTATAAACAGATAAAGGATCAAAAAACCTAACTGTTTAATCTGCCTTTATCTCTGACATATTCCCTTACAGGAAGAGGAACTTGGATAAACTTTCTAAATTGAAAAAAGAAAGGTACAATGTATATATTTTAAAGCACTTCAGCTTCCAGTTCCTTGTACTGTTCAGTTCACTTTGATTGATCCAATAGGAAATTTCTTACACTGTACCTGTTTCCATTGAATTTCCAACATGGGCAAAAATATTGTAAACCTTAATGTTATATTGGCTCTTCTTATCTTAGGTGATTGTATGGTATTAGGAAATACCCATTTTTACCTCTGATTTGCCAAGTTATCAAGCATCTGAAAACTTGTACTTATGGGTTCCACTAAGAATTATAGCCCTGCTTTTATACCTGTGCTGGGGTGTTTCAGGGAGATCAGTGCAATTCTGGTGCGAGGTGCTGAGGAATGGGTGCAGGCAGCAGGTGCCATGGGAGCTGGCAGTTTGGGAATCTGCTCGGGTGGAGATGAGTCAGACTAACCTCAAAGCCTGCAAAAAAACCCTCCTTTTTTCTTTTTTCTCTTTTTTTTTTTTGATTGGCTTGCCTAACAGTCTCATAATAATAAAAAAAAACCCAAAAAAACAAAACAAAAATAACCATGTCCAAAAATGAAGTGAGGGAAGCCAGAGAAGAGCTGGAAAAGGATGGGTTTCCGTCTTCATTATTTTTTTTACCTTCTTGTCAAAAGGATGCTGTTCTCACACAAGTTCTGAAATAAATGGCAGAAGATTTTTCATCAGTGTGCCAACTTAATTCATACAAAGTGTTAATTGTGTTTTTAGAAAAGTTATTCAGCTGTTTTTATGGAATTTCATGTAGGCTGAAGGGTTTCTTTGGGTGTATGCAAGAGAACTGCTAAACATCCTCTGTTCCCCTCCTTTCCTCTGCTTTTTCTCTATGCTCCTGCCACCTTTACTGCAGCTGGCAGACAGCCTCTTGTAGGGTCTGAGGAAGGGTGTGCTTCTTCAACAGAACAATATGAAGGACAAAATACAAAGTGCTGCAAGTGTGTGGAGTAAACAAATAGCAAAGTAATAAGTAATTTTCTTTCATCTTTTTGTGGCTTTCATCTGCTAGGAGCAGTGAGAGACAGCATTTTGACATGAAAGTTTTCAAGACAGCTGAGAGGGAACCAGCGGAAGGAATGATCAAAGTTGTAAAATAAATACAATAATTAGTTTAATACACTGGGAGTGGTAGGAAAAAACAGAATATTTTAATAAAAAACATAGTGAGTTAGGCCATTTGCATTCAGAGATGTAGTCTTTATAAATTAAGCATGGTACAAACTATCCATTATGCTGTCTGTAGATAACAATGTATACCTTAAGGAACATTTCAAATGCTGCAACTGGGAAGCAGAAATAAGTTTTTAGATGAATGTTACCACAGTGGAGAGCCCTGCCCGGCTGTTAAAGTGAGAGCAGAAAAGATGTGCTGAACTGCTCGAGTTTGCAAACTCTGTGTTTCATCACTGAAGTCAGATAAGATGAAAGCCGCAAATCAGGTCTAGATGTTAAACTTTATTGAAAGGTGCTAGAAGCCTGGTAGTGTTCCTTGGCATTTACTAAAGGAAAGTTATTTGAGGCAACTAGCATTCATCTCCTCTATGACCTTCAAACACCAGTGCTCCAGCCTTTTCTCTGCTCATGTTTGTCTCAGCTGCTGTGGGATTTATAATCTCTCTGGCTACACCAAGAGGTTTCACCAAGATGCTCAACCTTTCTTCTAGTCAAGGTGCCCTCTCGTACGTCTTCTATGCGTGATGGTGTTTTCTTAACACTGAGGCATGAACCTAGTAGACCATTTCTGAATGATTTAGTGGATGAAAGTGTTCTAAATAATTGATATAGTCAGTGCCGTTTTTACGTGAAGATTATTTCTATAGATATTTATGTTGTAAATTCATGGTGAAGTATGTCGTCTTTCATGCAAATAATCACTAACTTAGGGGAAAATGTATTGTTTTGTTAGCTGGTTCTATTTCAATAGATGATTTATGGGTTACTTATTTTAGTATACAGAAACCAGAATGAGAAAGGCTTTTTTTTTTTCTTCTCATAGCTATGTGTTGACTGGATATTTTAAGTCTTTTGGTCTTATTAGTCCTGTTGTTTATCTAGTTGAAGAAAACTTATTTTCTAGTCTACTGAAGACTTCTATTGAAATATTTGTTAATCTAAAAGCATTGAAACAAATCCTAAGTTTGTAATGAAACCCAAAAAAGGTTGAAAAATTGTGCTGGTATGAACTTACAGGGCTGTAAAGAATTAGAACAAAAGTCTAAAGAAAAATATTAGTACATTAATGGTTTGTATTCATAGTGCACATAGGGAAAAATCAGCTAAGTGGGGATAGATTCAAGCATTCCAGGAATTTTCATATTGTACTTGAAACTCTGTCCCTTTTAGGGCAATGGTAAGTCAGTTATCTGCTAGCAGAATAAAAAAGGATAAATTCTGACTGCCATAAAGCCGAGATATATATGAAAGCACTAATTGTGGCCAAAACTCAAAAGATTTTTTAACTGTAAATACACATGTGTTTTTTAACAGTTTGTAAGAACAGGCAAGGAAGACTAAAATTACATAAATGCTTGTGAAAATTATGAGTAATTTTTTATTGAAACTATTTTTTTTAGCTGAAGCGTATTAACTAGGGCTTAATCTTTGTTAAGAACAGCTGCAGTTTTTGGAATCAACATGGATTCATCATTCATAGAAAAGCTGAGAATAGCAAGAGGTATAAATGAAAGTGAGAAGCAAGTAGAAAGCTAAACATTATTCTAGGAAGCCTGTATTCTCATCCTGCTTTTTTTATTAAGTGGCACAGTGATTCTGAGAAGTCAAGTCTATGTGACAGTGATTCTGAGGAGTGAAGGCTGCATGACACATCCCAAGGGGCCAGAGTAGAAACTAGGGCAAGAACATCCTGGAAGCCGGAAATTAGAAGAAATTGTGAAAATCTGGTATTACAAAAAGAAGAAGTCAGGAAAAAGGGAAAGGATTAAGTGCTAGAGCCCTGCTCTTACAGTGCTGCTTAGCTGGACAGCAACTGTGGGAGCTGGCTCTGGCCCCTGCCACCAGTTGCAAGGACCCTCCAGCTGGCAGTCTCAGCCTGGAAGGGATTGTTCCTGTGATCATTGCTGGTAAATCTCAGCTGGGAGAAGACTTGGACGTGGATTCTGGTGCTGGTAATTCTTATGCAATGTAATCCTACTGTCTGTGACTTTCTATTACTATTTTAAAACTTACTTCCCAGTATGGACCTTGGTGATGCAGCAAATGTTGCACCACTGCCTAAAGTCACTGGGTTAAATAATGTCTTGGCTCACGCCCTTGTGAATGCCAAAATAATAGTTCAAATCATGTAGAAAAATAGATCCATCTTTCTGGGGACATGCCTTTGAAAATGTGCTCTGATTCACACTGGTCAGACAAACAGTGGATACTGATTTCTGATGCATTTTCCAGGAATTATGTGCTTGGTTGTGGCAGAACTTGTGATCTAAAATAGACTGTATGTGTCAAGGACATAGAAAAGCTTTGAATGGTAGGCCCTGAGATGTGCAGGCAGGCAACTGGTGGCATAGCAGTGATTCTAGCTCAGTGCCCTCTGTCCTGTTGGGTGCAGTGTCATTTCCTCAAAGCTGATAATTTCAACTTCCATTTAATTGATTTTTAGAGTAGTCAAAGGTGATAAGGATGCAGGAAGATTTTTTTTTCTAGAGTGTCAAGGAAACCAAAGAAGATAATGGTGACAAGGTAAAGGCAGAAAACTGCATGGGTCGAAAATGAGGAAGATTGTTTTGTGAGGATGCTTTTGTGTTCCATCATTATAAGAATCATGTTTTCTTCTTAGTGCCCTCAAATAAAATCTTTTAAGGAACAAGCTAAGCAAGCGATTGCCTTATGCCCATTTGTGTCACCACAGCCTTTTTGAAGGTAACATAGAGACCTACTAAAAGGTGTTTGTTCTAAATGCCTTCCTCACATTCAAAACCACTTTCTCATCGATACCACAGGAGCTGCTGGTGCTGGAATGGACTTGGCAATGTGAAAGCCAGAGGAGAAGGTCTGTGTGATCCTCTAGACACATTACTCCTGAATGCTGCCAGACCTGCAGAAAGTACAGCTGTGTAAAACACATGTAGGATATTCTCAAGCCTAACTGATCCTATGTTAAGGCCTGAGATGGCATCTACATGGTCCCTGTGCAGCGGGCATGTTATGGTTTTCAGCCAGAGTTTGCAAATTACTAATTATGTGCACAACTTTAGTCACTCACACAATATAAGGCACATCTGTGCATTGACAGACGTGTAAGTCTGGACTCTATTTCAGCAGAAGACTTTTTATATTTCTTCAAAGTCAATACATTAATATCCTTTATTTTAATAAATAATGTCCTCTTGGTTATAATTAAATAGAATCAATTTAACTTGCAAAAGAGCACAGCATGCAGAACTTAATGCAACACCAAAACAGTCTGTGTACTGAGTATCTTCTGTTGAGCTTAGATTTATTTTAACTGGACTGTTACCCTGTACCCCAGGGCCCATAAACAATTCTTTGTTTTTTGTAAATCCCCATTCATCATGATAGATTAAAGTCTGAACTTTTCATGACCAAAACATGAAAAGTTTGGCATTTCCCACCCTGGGCTCACTCAGATGCGTGCCATGATTGCAGTGTGTAACAAGCAATTACATGGGATGGGTTTGCTCATGGCATAGTGTACATCTATATTGTCCAAGGGAAGTTATGAAATTGATTGATGTGGGAAGCTGCACATATGATTATGTCATGTCATGTATTGTTTAGGATAATAACCCTACAGTTCTGGTAAATGTGGTTCAGCTGTCTAGAATATTATTTCATAGTTCTGAATCCAAAGATGTATAAATTATATCAAATCAGTCACGAGAATGGAGAAGGATTTCCATGAAGTTGCACATATTATTGCATGAAGTACTGCTGAATATAACTGAATGTTGTGATGTACTTAAAATGTGAGCCTCTTGCGAGTTTTTCTCTAGCTGAGGTCAACTGATCAATTTCTAGAATGTTAGGTAAAATATAAAGATTTTGTACAACACCACTAGTTAAAACAGAATATGTAAGTTTGTATGTAAAGTGGTATTTCTTATAACTATTGTCTGCTGTCTTAGAAAGTATGAAGTGCAGAATTCCTGTGCTTAGATTTATAGTAGTAGGTGGAGGCTGCCAAGAAAGCATTTTTTATATCTGAAGAACAACATGCTAAAGGCAAAGTTATGATGTACATTCATACCATCTCATAGTTGTCATTGGTGATAAGCAGTGATCTCTGAGTTTCCCTCAGTACTTGTAATTGTTAACCTGATAGCCCAATATCAAGTGATATAGCTGATAGAAATTAGTAATTTAACTGAATTTTGGTGCTGATGCTTCAGTATCTGACTAGCTGCAGGAATTTAATGACTCATTAACTGTAAATCTGGGTCTCTATTTGGAGAAGCCATCATCTGCTTTAGACTGGTTATTTACCTGCCTCTGTTTGGGAAGGTGGAAAAGGGATGGGACTGTAAAAGAGTCAAGGCATTTTGCATGTTGTGATGAAATACTGAGGTAGCAGCTGGGTAAAGAAATAATTTCTGAGTATATGGGCTGGGTAAGACCAATGGCCACACTTAGTCATCCCCCTGTGCCTTCCTGTGTGTGCTGTGCTCCCTGTGGGATAGATGGTGTTTCAGCCTGCCCCTTACACCTGCTTTACTGTGGTGTATGAAAAAGGCATGCTGGCTTTTTCTTTTCTGGCTGGTGCCTCCTACACATTTAACCTTGCAGGTGAATTGGCACCATTGATAGCCTTTTGCTGGCTTGCAGCACCAGCATTTGAAGCTGCTGAAACTTGGACTGGCCAGCAGCAAGGACGAGCTCCTGCAGGACCAGCAGCAACACCCGCTGCCTGTCATCCCTGGGGAGAGGCAAAGGAGTGCATATCAGCTGTCAGGCTGTACATCCTAAGTCAAACACTTGGCAAGTTGCATCTGCTTCCTGTGAGCTCAAGGATGTCCAGCAAACATCCATCATCCTTTGTCTGTCCTGCTGGCACTGGAGAGGTTCACTCTCCAGTAGAGTCTGAAGTGGTACTGCTGCTGAATCCCTGTGTGGAGCTGCCTTTGAAGCTGAACTCCCTGTCTGATTGCAGTGGGGAGCCAGAGTTTGGCAGTTACATCCCCTTCAAAACCTACAGGCAATGAGAAAGGGGAGGGAACAAGCTGTAGAAAAGTCAGAAAATGTCAGCAAGATCTATATGTCTTTTCTTACTCTTAGGGTGTTTCAACAATTTGTTTATGGCATGGGAAATTACTTCTGTCACTGAAGAATTATTGCATGCAGGGAAGTAGGTTAATGGTCTTGATCAACAGAGTAAAAATTAGTTTCATCAGCTTGATTGTTGGAGGATTATTTTATATTAACTGTACTAGAGGGGGAAAAAAAGGCTGGTCAGATGTTTTGTGCCTGTTTTCCTCCCTTATAACTAACCTTGCCCTGTTTCCTAGACTGAAAGTCCAATGTCATGTTCTTTAATCTCTTTAATTTTTTCATGTTTGTTTCATTGATGAGCCCATCATTGCTTCCTAAAAACTTAATCAATTAAAATATAACACGTGAAAATATATGCTATTATCTAATGTCAGGAAGCCATTAAAAGCTTCTGAATTTGCTGAGAGCTGAGAAACTCGTCAGGTGTAGTGATAAAGGTAAATTATGAAGGGAAAAGTATCTACAGACTCTTGGATGAGTCATCAAAGAGATATTTTTTAAAATAAACATCAGCGAAGAGACATCTTCTAAAATGCTATCATTGGAGTACTAGGCAACCTTTTCTGTAGAGTTTGGCTTAATATTTCCCACTCTTAAGTGAACACTTGAAACTAGCTTCAAAGATGGTGGATATATTTCTTGGTACCCACATTTCTCCTTGTCGTAACTCTCAACAGTGCAGAGACAGACTACTGGATGGGATCTCCTGGTAACCCCTTAGTCCAGAGCTGTTTTCAGGGAAGAGTGGCTATGCATGTAAGGTTGACTGAAACCAGAAAAGCTTTGTGGCTGTACCCAGAAGGTATATTGTTTCTATTTTTAAGGACCACTGACAGGTGGTGCAGATCACAGCATTTAGAATCCTTGTGAAATGCAGAAATACATGTGGGTTTTTTTGTTTGTTTGTTTGTTTTGTGTTTGTTTTTTGTTTGTTTTTTGAAAAAAAAGGCAATCCAAAATGTTTAGGAATATAGGAATAAAAGGTGACTTTTCGGTATTTTATTTTGTCTTGTTTTTTTTTTTTTTTTTCCTTTTTCCAGGACTTATCAAGAAGTACTGGAAGAAAAAAATTTGGAGAAAAATACAAAAGAAATATGCATTATGTATTTTTTTCTCAGAAGAAGCAGTAAAATAATTGCTAGGCTAATGAAAAAAAAATACCACTGCACTTTTATTTATCAGATTTTTTTTTCTAAATTATAAATAGTTTGAATAAGCAACTTCATTTTGGAACTTACAGTATCAGCCAAACGCAATTCCTGTATACTGCAATCTATACTATTCTCAGTCTCATGCAAAGTATGCTGTTGTGTACTGGCATATTAATGTTTCTTGAGTAAAATTTTTTCACCAGAAGCATCTCCTTTATTTTTATGGTAGAGTGAAATACTTGTGCATGTACTTGTTTCTGAAATCATCGGTTTTGTTTACAAGTTACTGGTACTGACACTTAGTCTTTTTCAGCAATTTTTGTCTGTTCTAGACATATGCTATAAATGCCTACTCACAGAAGTATGTGCTAGTAGAACCCAATCAGTATTACATATAATATTCAAAATCATTTTATCATTCATTTCATGCAAACATATCTAGCACTGCTCACTCATTTTAAGACTAGGAGTGCATTATGCATAATGTAGATAAACCCTCATTTTGATTAGCAGTTATCTGTTGCAGATATTCTTTTTTTCCTCTCCCCTCATTAAGTTTTATTTTTCTTCAAGAAAAGTGTGACACCCCTTGCCCTCTCTCCCCATACCTTTAAAACCTGTGGAGATTTCTCTCAGCTAAATCAGGACCATGGATTTAGATAGATAATGGATAAAGGAAGAGTAACAGTTCCAATTAACGTCTTTTCCCTTGCCAATAAAATTGGCATAACCTGTATTCTGATACAGTGGTAAAAATAAAATGGTGGGGTTTTTTTTCCTTCTTCTTTCAGGTTAAATTCTGAACTTTCTCACTGTGCAGTCTAAGGTTTTATTTTCCAGCTTGTTTGCATCACTGACATGGTCATCAGACCTTTTCAGATAGGAAGCTATGGACATTGTATCGTGTCCAAGGGTGGAGTGTCTGTTTCAGGAATGAATCTCTGATGTTGCCCCTGGACATACACTACATGCTGCGAACCCCTCTAGGGCTATAATTTCTTGTCTGAAGTTTCCAGTGCAATTGTTGCATCTCCAGTGGTTCTCATGCTATTGCACATTCACCCGCTCCCTCAACTGCAAGCAGAATTGCAAAGAGATTCAGGTCCTGCGGCCTGAAGGGATGGATCCAGCACATTTGTAAGCAGCTGGGCCTAGGACCAAGTTCTTTCTCTTTCCCCTTTTCCATTCGGTGCATGGAAGGAGCTCTTCTCCCTGAGCTGCTGCATCTGGCTGCTTAGATACCCTGTCTGAGCAAATAGCATGGATCTCTAGCTCCATAACGCTATTCAGCTTCCTATCTCTTTCTTCTCCAAGAATAAGGTCAACTTGGATCTGATCTGGTAGACTGAGGGAAATGTTGCAGGCAGTATCCAGTCCAGCTGCAGTATGTGGCTGACTGCACACGTCAGAGCAGAAATCCAGTCCTTATTTTGCCACAGGCTGCCTTGGCAGCCCTAAGGCAGTATTTTTAGTTTCCCTGTGTCTCCCTTTCCCAAAACTGAAGTAAGGATAACAAAACTTCCTGATCTTCAAAGGAAAGTATCAATAAGTTGTGTGATATTCTGTGATAGGGATTATACAAAGCCTGAAAATGTGTAATAAAAATGAATTTGAGGGAGATCGAAGATTAATTTGTCAGTATCACCAGCTTCTGGAATAAAAGGAGTTCACACGTCCCAGAAGTTGGCAGCACAATGGCCCCCATGACCTAACATGTAACTCTGGGTTGCCAAGCTTTTTCCTGTATTGGCCCTTGCTGCTCTCATTTTTAGGTGTTTCTGCCGTAACCACAGAGACAAAAACTTTAAATACAGAAGCTAAATATCAGAATGGAAAAAAAGGTGAACAATCAAGGGGAGTTTTGTCATAAGCTTCAGCAGAGTGCACCAGATTAATTAGGGATTTCCATATGAAATGTTTATTTCGGCTACGTCTCTGTGACCCTCTTGGAGAACAAAATAATTCTGAACTTTATTACAGTATATTTAAAAGCATATCTTCTTAATTGTTTCTGCTTAGGACCCCAAAACAGAAAAAATGTTGTTTTTTTTCCTACAAGAAAAGGCGAGTATTCACAGGATTATTTGGACATGTAAAGGTAGAGGAGGAAAATAAAAGAAATCTGACAGAATAGCTTTAAACCTAAATACATTGTGATGCCTGCCAGTTTTTATGAGATAAAAACAACCAAGATCTTAATATAAATTTATTTTAGTCATTAAAAATAGTCTTTTGGAAGTGGAAATTTTAACTTTTTAACTTTTTTTTTTTTTCTGGTTTAACATGGTTAAAAGGTTTCCCCTTTCCAGTGAAAGAAGGGGAAATGAAGTAAATTAATAAAGGAAAGGCTTGTGAACAAATGATAAGCCTTGGATTGTTGGAAATAATTATGAAAAGTTCAGTGTCATTATAGGAGAGTATATTACCTGTTCTCTTCCCCCACTTGTAATTGCAAATAGAGGGGAATGATTTTATTCTCTGCGATTAATTTTACAGCATTGAACAAGACAGGGAATCCAGGCTGTTCTCAGCTGGATAACAAACAGTAGAGCTATTCTTTTGGTCTGAAAACCCTGACCTCCTACGGAAAAGTGATCCAACTGCTTCCAAAATAGGCACATCTGTATACTGTAGTACTTTGTCTCTCAGGGATATGTGATGTATGCTCCACCAGTTGAAGAACGGGTGAGATAAATGTAGATTTCCAGAATAAAAGGCATAAAACTGCACCTCATCCCCAAAATTTTAGGTGGCCCTATGTGTTTTTTATTTAGAAAAGCTAGTATCAATCTCTTTTTGTGTACTAAAACAAGACAGCTTCTGTTCTTCATTCTCCTTACTATTTGTAGTTTCTGTTAGGCATTTAAAAATTCTGCCTGTGTTAAATACACTGGCAAATACTAAATCATTCTGTTGCATCATTATGAGAAGAAATTTTTCTGTATTCAGGTGCTGAAATACAAAAATGGAGGTGGAAATTCAAAGCAAGCATCTGATCAGCTGTCTTTATTCTCATTTTCTCTTGAAAGTGCACTGTGTTTGAGAGATTCAGAAGAAACGTGAAATTTAAACAAGACTATAAAGTGAGGGATAAATGTGATTTTACTTTTGTAAGCAGTATTTTTTGCTTGTAGCCAATTTTCTGTGTTGAGTTGAATAGGACAGCTCCCAACCATTGTCAGCTCCTCACCCTAGTAATATCAGGTGGCAGTGAAGTAAGTCTTGCTGAACCCATTGGTGGGGTGAAAGATCTTGTGCCTTTCCCAAAAGAGTAGTAAGAAGAGGCAGCCTTGTGAGCAAGCCTTCATGCTGCTGTTGAAGTAGGAGTAGGAGAATAGTCACACCAGCTGGGTATTGGCAGTCAAGGTATTTGGTCTCTGTTGTAAATGCTGTGTGAATAATTTAACGGGGTTGGACAGGATAGGAAGGCAGGCTGGTCTGACTTGCTGGCTGATGCTAAAGTGGCTGTGTCCCACAGGGCTGCCAAAAGAGACATTTCCACTCCTTTTTCTCATGTATGTTAGCGTCAGTGTTCGTTTTGCTGCAAGCTGTAGTCCATTTCAGCCCAGCTGGTTCCCAGTGTTGGCTCCTGGTAGGGCTGGCTGTATGACGGTCGGTGTTGGCACACAAGACAGAGTGGGACGGAGGCCAGACCGCAGCTGTTAACAGCAGCAGGGATTTGGGATGTGCTGCAGAAACTGTGTTAACCACAGCTTCAAGGTGTGGTTTCACATCAGAGCCGGACTGACCTAGAGAAGGAGTGGAGAATGAGTGGGGCTGACCTTCTGGTCATAGGCAGCTACTAGCTGGCTTCCCCAAACTGCAGCCTTGATCCTCCTCTTGTCTATTTGCATATGGAATGTCTGTGGCCAGTCATGATGTGTAGTCATATGCACTTCCCTCTCACTACTGATATTAACATGTCTTCATACAGAGAAATTACTTAAAGAATATTCTGGTTTTGTAGTCAAGCTCTGTGCAACCTAAACCTGGGCCCCTTTTGCCTCATTTTAGCCTTTAATTGCTTGATGGATTTCACAGGATCCCATCTCGTTCAAAACACAGAACAGAACGTTCTTGCTGAGCAAGGGAGGTTGCATAAATTTTTGCCTTACACTTCACTTTCTGGATCTCAGAATCAAGTTGTGGTTTGAAGGCAGAATAAGTGCCTTCAGCTTCTTGTGAGCTTCCTATGGCTTTTATCACAGTAATACCTGAATGTTTTGAAAAAGCACACACTGACTTTTATAAGCATACTCCCCAGATGGAAGGAGGCAAAGGAATGCTGCCCTCAATTTTTTCACCCCATTCTGTCTGTGGGAGCCAGAGTGGTGCTTTAACATCTCCTAAAGATTTCATAGCTTTTTACTGACTATTTGGGAGAGGAAGCCTAGAGAATGTAATGTCAAAAGTTATCTCCTAATTAGCACTCAGTACTGTTTTATGGTTTGCTTTTAACACAGTAACTTCAGCTGAAGCTAGGTCTTTGACATCTTTGGTCTGAGAAAAGATCCAATACTAAACACATAGAAAATGGGAAATGTGTACCTAGTGACTGCTCGTGAAAAGTGTGGAAATGATTTGTACAGCACCTTCAACCAATTTCATGTTAGAGACAGGGACGGAATTCCGTTCTCCAGGACACCACTCAGCAGCCTTAACTGGGAAATACCTTTCCAATAGTCTGTCTCAGCTTTCTGTGCATAGAATCATAGAACATGCCGAGTTGGAAAGGACCCACAAGGATCATTGTGTTCAACTCCTGGTCCTGCACAGGACCATCCCTAAGAGTCACACCGTGTGCCTGAGAGTATTATCCAGATGCTTCTTGAACTCTGTCAGGCTTGGTACTGTGACCACTTCCCTTGGGAGCCTGTTCCAGTGCCCAGCCACCCTCTGGGTGATGAACCTGCAGTAACCAAGTGGCAGTCATGCAAGCAGTCTGCTTTAGGATTGCAGAACCTAGTGCTGAGATTTTATATTCTCTTTAAATGGATCTGAGAAAGGCTGGTGCTGGCCACAGATAGCCATGCTCTCTCACAGCTCATACCTATTTTCAGAAAGCGTGCGTGTTTTCCAGCAGGCAGTTCCTCACTCTTGCTTGCCAGGCAGCAAAACTGCAAGGTGGGTGGGGTGATGCAAGCTTGGCCAGGCCAGGCTGGTGTGGAGGGCTTGGGTTACCTCCGAGCAATAGCAGTTCAATGAATTCAGCCTATCAGGAAAGTAGAGAGGTGCTGACAAGAAAGGAATGCTCTGCTCAGGGCAGTTAGTATGGAGCTCTCACAGAGACCATAAGTTTGCTTTTCCTAACTTGCTTTACCTTGGAAGGAGAAGATTGTAATTCTGAAACCTTCAAAAGTAAGTCAAAGCGAGTTGATAAGAAGATTGGAAATTTGACTCTTTCAAGAAAGAAATTTTTTTGACGATCCTAAAGTTGTGAAGTGTAGCTCCATCACAGATTGTGATGAGAGGGACCAGTTCCCTGCTGCTTTCAGTTATCTCATCACTTTCTCAGGGCAGGAGGAAGTTGTAGTATTTAAAATCCTTTCTGAAAGGCTTCATAGTTACTGAAAGCAGTGGTGAAATGGAAATTAATTTTTCTATGTCTCCTCCAGGCTACTGTTTGATCCACCAAAGAGACTGCACTTTTTGCTTCTTCCTTTTCATTTTCTCAGCCCAATGTCTGTCTTCTGACTGTATTGGTTATTTTTCTTTTACATTATTTATCTTACCTGTCATCCTTTTTCTTCTCAGTCTTTTGTCCTAGTAGTCCAGTCCCAGTGTGTTTGACTGCTTTTTCAGTCTTATGCATCTCTCTTCTTATGAAGCCACTTGACCTTACATATATTGGCAGGGCTACAAGCTGTGTGTGTACTAAGGCAGAAAACTGTATGCAGCAAACTAAAGGTTTTGGTGTTAGTATTGTATATATATGAGTATTTTACCTTTTTAACTGCTGATGAGCAGGCAGTTCCCAGTTTACTGCTACTTAATCTGTTTGATTACAAGTGCTTAGTCTGTGCTCCTCTTTTGGTATTCCTTTCTTTCTATTGAACTATTGCCAGATATAACTCATGTGTCTGAAAATATGGAAGAGTTGATGGAACAACTGTCTTTTTCCCTGGAAATAGTGGATTTTTGCCTTGGTGAGGTTCTGTGTTGTGTTTGTCTCTGTCCCCTCCAATGCTTAAAAGTGCTGTGAGAAAATGGAAAGGTCATATGCTGCCGGACTTCCTTGCAAACTGGCTTTCTATGTCACAAATATGAAGCTTATAAAACTAGCTAGAAGCTTTGTTGAAACAAATGGAGAATGATAAAATCTATGAATTCAGATGAAGCAATGGTGGAACAGCAATACGGTTATTTTTAGGCCTTATGTAGACAGATGCAGGTTTTTTTGCAACCTGTTTTGAATTATCTGTGGTAATAGAAAATTGTATATTACTATTAACTGTGTAAAACTTGAGGTTCTCCCAATCACGTTTCTCTTTAGAGAGTATTATTTGGAATATCAGTGTTGGCACTGTGACAAGTCATGTCCTCCTAGACTGGATGTCTTCTGGGCACTGTTGGTAGCAGGTAGCCTCAGCTGTCTACTGATAGTAGGGAGCACCTTGAAACTAATTGTGAACCTGGTGTATATTATACATGTATTAAACACTCAGTGTATTGTAGCATTTTTTTTAATTATCTGTTTAAAGTAATAATTAATTAAGAACAAAGTCTTCATCCCAAAAGATCATGATATGCCTTTCCTGAATAAAGTAATTTGACATTGTGAATCCAGATAAGCAGTGTGATGTAATTTTATATAGCCCTTAAGTCAAAACCAAAATGTGTTGTAATATTACAACAGTTATAGCTTGCACATTCAATTATGTCAAAGCTTGTAAAGACTAGAAAGCTCCCCGTTGTTTCAGTGAGCTTTAGTTTGGAACTTGAACATTGGACTTAGGGCTGTGCTGACTTAGAAATGAAGAAGAAAACTAGAAGAAGCTTGACAGCCAAAAGTTCCTGCTCCACTGGAGTTTTTTGTTCTGATTTTGCTAAATGGGATCAGCAAATATTGATGAATAGTTGCAGGTATCATGGCATAAATGTAGTTTAGTAAGAATCACAAAAAGTTTGAGGGGTTGACTTCTTTGGCTATTGTCGGTGTTTGAGTTAGAATTGCTTTTTTTAATTAAAACTGAACAAATACTATAATTACATCCCATATCTTTTAAATGTTTATGGGTGTCATGACTTCCATAATGCATAAAACTGCAATGAAAATAAATTGTGCTTTTTGAACAGCAGGATTTAAAATTCTCACTGTTGGTATTTCATTGGTTTTAGGACTAGTTCTTTTAAAGAGTTTTGCTTTTAATATAAATGACTAATTGTTTTACATTTTCAAAGGAATAATAATGACATTGTGTTGCATTCTAGATAGTTCGGGGTTTAGGAATGTGACTTTTATTTTAAGGTTGCATGGGATCTCCCAAAGGCATTTCACTTTTGACCTTTAGATGAAATAAATGGATGTTCCCTTTTTGTAGAACAGACAGCCTGCTGGTGAAGTGTAAAGGCATTTCTTATTTAGCACAAAG
The DNA here is from genome assembly GCA_013396655.1 of Campylorhamphus procurvoides. Taxonomy (NCBI): domain Eukaryota; kingdom Metazoa; phylum Chordata; class Aves; order Passeriformes; family Dendrocolaptidae; genus Campylorhamphus; species Campylorhamphus procurvoides. Next base: position 1,217,118 of record WBMV01002889.1, read on the forward strand.
TCAAGCTTTATGTGAGGAATTAGATATACAGATTAAGCAACAGTACTAAAATGAAGTAATGCCAATATAATACCAATCTTGTTTTCACCCTAAATAAGTTTACATTCTTAGACTCAGATTACTAATGTACATCTGTGTTATTAGCTCTGCCTTTAACTCCTTTGCTTCTATTTTTCCATTCATAATTTCATAGCAGGAGATGCCTGTGTGTGTATGTGTGTGCTGAGGGTCAGGCTTTACTGCTGCTGAAGTCTAGGGTGTCTGTCTCATGGGGTAGTACATATATTTCTACTGTGATTTTCACAGTAGAACAGTTTTGATTCTAGGTAATGGGGCATAGACAGATGCCTAGATTGTGACTTCTGCAGTGCATGTATGTTAAACTGTGTCTTCCTTTTATTAGTGTGTTTGTAACACATTAATTCTGTCAGCTGTTCTTCAGGGGGCTGTATGTGCAATTGTTTTGTTGTGTTGTAAATGGATTTTATATGTTAGAGAAAACAAACTAAAAAAAGTGCCATACACTGGAAGCAAAAGATGAAGAGATTTACTGTGATGCTCAGTAATCTGTAGAAATCCATTCATGGCTATGAACCAGCTTTTTTCAAGTGCAGAACGAGTCAGAAGGAACAGGCTCTGAACTCACCAGGTGGGTTGTCCAGCTTTCCAGCAGTTGGATATGGCCCTGAGGGGTGACCAAGGTTTCACTCACCAGTCCTGCCCACCCCAGAACTGTACGCAGATGAGCGATACCAGCGGTCACTTGTCCTGGCTGGGGATGTGGCCAGGCGTGTTCAGTTTTGCTTGGACAATGCCACAAGGAGGAAGCATGGATGTTGTTTCCAGTTATTTACTGTACATAGAAAGTAGGTCAAAGTGACATTGAAATATCTACTTCCATTTTCAGGCACTTTGGTTTAGATGTATCAACAAGGACAACAAAACTCACCAACACCCTTCCTCTCCACCATCTCTCCTCTGCTGAACCTGCATAATCTGAGGGAAAAATAAAGAAAATTATGGTATAGATAAAGTATTAATCACTCTCTCATAACCTGTTACTTTGAATCCCAGGTGGTATTATATGGGGTAAAGTATATCCCAAGGGCACAGCGTGACACCTCAGTACTACAGTGCCATGCCTTTGCTTTTTCAGGAGAGTTATAAATGAGTTTCAGTACTTACATGGATTATTGCTCAGTTAATTTTTTTTTACAAATTTAGATCAAAATTGAATCTTGCACAGGCCTCATTTTACTGAGAAGCAGGACATCTGGGCCTGAAAGGGATTTCACAGAAGCAAGGTCTTTTGAAGAGCAGGTGCTTCTAAAACTTTGAGGGGCCTGAGCTCTGAATAACTCAAGTGCAAAGATTTCTTTGTTTTGCTGAACTTCCTCACCTCTGTAGTTTGAGCCTATTTCGTATTTAGATGAAAGAACTGCAGAGAAAGTTAAAACTTGCAGGAGCAATAGTGCCTGCAGAGATGCTTTTGTAAGGGAGAGATGGCTCCAGCAGATGAGGAGAGAAAAGATGCCTTTGTGTAGGCTCCTGCTTTGCCGCTTTCCTCTGACTATTTGTTCTGTGGATGCACTCTTGAGCTTTAATGGGCTTTCTATACCGCATGCTCCCAATGCTAGGCTCTGGTGTTGTGAAGAGAATGGATTCTTAGCTCTCTGTCTGCATTGATTTTATCAAAGGGAGGGAGAGGCATTTTGCTTCCCCATATCCTTCTCAGCAATTAAAGTAAGAGATGGAGAGAGCATCCAGCCTAGGCACTGTTTAAGCCAAGGAAGCTGGACTAGGCACCGGTTCTGCTTTGTGCTGGTAAGGAGTACAGAAAGAGGTGTTTGTGCCATTGATTTGATTTGTCCTGTGGGCTTGAACTAACATACCTGTTTCTGTCTGATGGTCAGTGATGTTTTGGTTTTGAAAACCTATGAAAATACTTCCATAGCTCTGCAGCTTTTTATTTTGGCTTTGTTTATGGGAAAGTGGAATAGTGAGTATAGTTATAAACTAAACATTCTCAGTAGCCGGTTTTGACCCATGGGCTTATGAATTTGGTGAAGGTTCTTTACTTTTTAGACGTATGCCAGTGTTAGAATAAACAGGTGGAAAACTGGAAACAAAAGCATTGGTAGAGCTGTCTGTTCCCTCCATGGCAGGGGGGCAGAGGGACAAAACCATGTCTGCGTTAGGGGTGATGGTGGGAAGCAGCGTAAATCAGATGTACCCAAAATACAGTTTCCTGTTTCATAGAGGCAGTGAGTTCAGTGATTCCCCTTTCTGTGTTGGCTGCAGAAAAAAAACATTCTTGCGTTCTTCCGAGTATTTAACCCGTCATCCAGTTACGGTTGTGAAAAGTACAAAAAGATTGGAGTCCATAAAAGGAGATAATTTGAAGTTAATGGGGGCAGCTCTGTGTCACACAGAAATGGAATGCAAGCCATCCTGCCTTTCACTCTTGTGTTCTGCTCTGTTAAATTAATCTGCCAATTTAATTCATGTCTGTACTAAACAAAACTTTACATGACATAAGAGAAATTAGCTTGTGTTTCTGCCTTGTTGCCTTGGCTCTTTCATAATACTGTAACTTTCTGCTCGCCTGAAGACAGCAGAGTGAACCTTAGTGTGAGCTGAAAGGCAGAAGAATGAATAGTTGAAGCTCAGGAGTTGATTAAAAGGTTGGCCAAAATGTCCACCCTGCCTCTGCTGTGCTCCTTGATACATATTAACCTAAATTGGTTAAATATACAACTTGATTCATGAGGCACAAAATTGCTTCAGCAAATGAAACTACCTAAGCCTGCAGATGTAGCATATTCCATTGCCCTATTTTTTTTTCTTCAGTTAATAAGTAAATGCATTAGTTACTGAAATTAATATAGGGTGCAATAAATGAAATTCTGTGCATCTGAGTTTGTTCGATGAGCCTGGAGCATCAAAATCAGGTGAGCCTGATGCTGACTGCCCCTAAAGTTTAGGGCAGATGAATTTTATAGCAGAGAACTGCATGTGAGAAATGTTTTATCTTAAAACACTGGAAATGCAGATTAGAGAGGAAGCAGCTTTGCCTGGGTGGTTGGTGGCCATTGGTAATGAAGCTCACTTGGAAGTATAAATGCCCTCGGTGCTGAGTGCTGTGCTCTCCCTCCCCTATGTTGCTTTAGCTATAGGCAAGTGGGAGGCACGGGGCCCCCACTGCCCAGGATAAACCCATTTCTCCTGAGGGTGGCTGCTGTATTTCTGACCTCAAAGTAGAGGTCAGAAATAAGCCTCTGTTTTGTCCCTTTGTTCCTGGAGAAAGGACCCTTAGCTGTCGTGAAGATGAGGGTGACAATAGGGAGGGAAATGTGACAGCAGTGGTCAAGTGAAGAGTAATATTTGCAGCCCTAATATCTGCAGCCTTGTTATGCTGACCAAATGTGACTAATGCTTGGAAGACTAATGGTCAGTTGCCACCATTGATCTGTTAATTGAAGATGGCTTTTGTCTTAATCTCCTGTATTGCAACATACTGGAGATGTGCGTCACTAGATGTTTACTGTTGAAGATTACTGATGTTCTTCCAGACTGCCTTGTGTATGCTCAGTTTTGAAAACTTGAGTACAGTTGTTCCACTGTGAATTTTAGAAACATATGTTCAAGAGTATATATCTTTCATATTCCATTTGTGCAGCTGCAAACAAAAACTTGGTACTTGAGGGGAAAAAGTAAAGAACATGCTGTACCCATGGATGAGTCATGATTCAATTATTTTCTATGAGAAATTTTAAATGCTGTATTGCATGACCTTTGTCATCTTTGTGTACAGTGGAAAAAGTATGCCAAGCCAGGAATATCAATGAAAGTCTTCCCAATAACCAAAAACAGGCAAGTAAGTTCCTATTGGGTCTTTTGTTTTTTTGTTCTTCACTAAAGGAGTCTTTACTGTGGAACAAATGATGATGACTGCCTGAGAATTTACAAGCTTCGAAAATCATACAGCTGCTAGACTAACCAGCATTATCTGATCTTACATCAAAGGAATGGGGCTTTTTTGGTGGGCAAACTGAGTCTGGAGCAAACATGTCTACTTCTATGTTTTGAATTGAAAGAGTTATTTATATTATTAATTACAGGGTTATATGGGTAATGCATTTATTGAAAGTGGTGTATGTAGCTATGCCCTGTTTATTTGGTGCTGAATCGAAATGGATGAAAGATGGTAGAGGAAAAATCAAAATTTCACACCCAGACCTGAAATAAAGCTAGAACATCTAGGACAAGGTGCATCTCCCAGGTTCGTTCCCTGATGTGCTTCCCATAATGTTATTACCCAGTGCACTGTCTATAATGCAGCAAGCACTTCTCATCCACTCCCTTTCCCCCCAAGCATTTGAGATTCTTTTCCACTGAGAGTTAATGTTTGGCTTGTAACTAATCTAACAGCTTACTACAGCTTGCTTTGTGGACCCAGGCATGCCCTGTAATGGATTAGATATACGTCCTTAGAAATGGAGGGATAATGTGCCTGCTGTCCAGGAATATTTGTGGGGGTGGCAGAGAAATCAGAATGGACAGACAATAAAATGCTCTTTCATTCATGCCACAATTTTCATGAAGCTTCATAGTGCTGGTTTTTGTGAGTGCATATTTTCCTAGTCTAACAATTTTTGTCTAACAATTTTTGTTATTTAATATCCTGTTTATTCACATACATCCGACAAAAATGAGCCCTAACATAAGGATACACCAATTGCCTGGTATAGCAGTTTTCATAGGAAAGTGAGAAACAGAGAGTAGCTTTTTAAGCTGAAAAGGGAGATTTTAGGAATTTTGGTCTGTTAAGACAAAATATGAATTTTAGGAACATTGGTCTTTTAGATCTGGTTTTCTGCTGTTCAGATGAACTTTCATATATTTTAAAAATGGTGGTGAATTATGAATTGTGGTTGGTGGTGATTGTGAATTATAGTTTTAATAATTTCTGAAAAAGGGCAGAAGTAGAAAACAGTTGAAAGAATAAAGTTGAAGTAGAGTCTCTTTGACAGACTTGGGGTTGCTTTGGTAGGTTCTTGCTGGAAACAAGACTAAACAATTAGTTTTGTACTTTAAAGCAGGATAAACTATACAACCGCAATGGGTAAACCAGAACACATAATCGGAAACTAATTGAGAGTTTCACTAAGAGATTGAGGGGGTTAGAGCACATTACACAGAAAATGGCAGTGAGGTCAAATTACTAGGAACCTTTATAAGCACCACGGGCACGTAGGGACAAACTTGAAAAGGGACAAATGAGATAAAAAGAACTGGGGACATAGTAAAGACATACTGCTTGTGCTTGCAGATGTTGAGAGAAAACCAAAGACAAGAAGTTGCACCTTAGTAGCTGGAGATGAAAACCTCATGATGAGTGAGGCTTATATGTTCAGGTGGTTAACACATTCATCATCAGGAGCCTGAGCTATCTTGGGGAGGGAGCAGGCTAGAACTTACTTAAATTAGATGGTTATTTTAAAGTCATTTGACCCTCATGACTCAGACTCATGGCAGTACTCACAGTCTAGTTTTTTTTTTTTTTAAGCTACAGAGCCATCAGATGAAGCAGTCTCTCTCTTTCTCCTGCCCCTGCCCACTCCCAGGAGCTTACTCCCACTCCTGAACTCTGCCCCTTCTTGTGCTGCCACAGGAATTCATCCAGTTATGTGGTAAAGCAGGGCAAGGAGTTGATTTGGCTCAAAAGTTTTGATGTTTCAAGAGCTCTTTGCTATGTTAGGTTTTGGAAAATGGGTTTCACCAACCCAGTCCACTGCATAGTTGTGCTGCTGATAGGAAGGCATCAGGGCGAGGTCTACTTTTGATGGCTGTGCTTACATCAAGTGTTCGTGGATCTAAAGCATGGACTTAAGCCTGAAGTTCCATCATGTAAGAACTACCAACATGTAGTCATATGTTATGCCTGACATGATTGGCTCTATCTTCTTACTCTCAGTACTGTACTCATTACTTCTCTAACTGCTATAGTTATTACTTCTCTAACTGGCTCCTACTCTGAGCCAGTTAAAGTTAAGTAGCCTGTGGAAAACAGAATTATTCTTTTAAAAATAGTTGTCTTCTTTTTCTGGGAGGGACAGGATCATTCCTTATGGTGGCAGTGACTGAGTGAGCTGACTGAGGCAGACTCAGCTCCACCTTCAGCAGGTAGGCTGTAGCACTCTTCCAGTTGTTAGCAGCTACCTTTGAGAAGTGATGTGAGGTAGGAGTTGGGGCAGAGATGCCGCAATAACCCACTTCAAAAGTTGGAAAAGGAATATCTGTGAACTAATCCTGACTACTCAGTTTTTCTCAAGTTTCCCAAAAAGTTCCCTGGCCGACTAAACAGAATGGAAGCACCCATGTAAATAAACACCCACGCGGCTCATGCTGGCACCAGCTGTATTAAATCAGCTCAGTGGCTCTGTAACACAGTAGCAAGTGGAGAGTGGCAAAGCAGCAGATAGCGGAGAGTTCAGTAATGATTTTTACATGTCTCATCTACTTTGTGATGCCAGTGTCATGTGCAAATGTTGGGTCAAATGATGCAGGGAAACAGTACTATACAGGCCTTCATGGGAGGCTTGTGTATCCTGTCTGGGAAAAAGAAGGGACATCGCTCCTCTGAAATGCAAGAAGAGAGAAAAAGCACAGGTCTTGAGCTCTACAAAAAGTGTTCATAAATGTGTAAGAACAAATTCTCTTCAAGTAAGACAAAAATCATTAAATTTCTAGGAGGATTGGGGTCGATCATTAAATTACGAAGTTTTAGGAAAGCCCAGACAAGCACTACACAAAGCAGGTGTAGTTGATCCTCCCTTGAGACAGTAGGCTTGGTAGCTTCTTGGATTTTCTTTTTCAGATACTATTTTCTAGTTTTTCAACTTAAAGAGGAAACATGCTGCTTAACTGCTAGTGTACATCGGCAGAAATTGTGTAGACTCTGAGCTACAAGATACCTTCAGAGAAATTTATTTTGCTTCAGAGGAGCTGAAGGCCTGTTAAGCAGTACGTGATGTCCTATAGTTGTCTCAAACATTGGCAATTAAACTGAGTTTCAGTGTGCATCAGTGAACACTTGGAAAACTAATCAAACCTATTCTCATGCTATATTCATATATTTCTTTGCTTCCCATATCCCTTCTTTGTAAGATGCAAAAAGGAAGTCCTTTAGAAATTTTTTTTTGTTTATTTCAGGAAGGAGGTTATGGGTGATTGTTATAAACAAAGTGGCTTTGCTAGAGTGTGCCTCAAACTGCATGAAAAATAAATGTACAAAAAGTTTAGAGAATCTCTAACTCTTTCTTTAGGGTTGTGCACCAGGCGGAGAGCATAGCTGCCTGGTCCTCTTGATCTTTGGTTTACATTTTTTTTCAAATCTCAGTGAAGAAAATCACATTTATTTATTTTTAATTAGGGAAGAAACATTAGCGAAGATTTTCTTTCGTCAGAAAAATAGGACATTTTAGAAATGCACTTCACAAAAAAAGGCTTTACCTCTGTCTGATGCGGTTCTTTCTTGGTGGCTAAATTTATCATTCTCCCAGATTCTTCATATTGCCTGTAACTGTGAATGTATAATCATCTTTGCGACTGAATGCTCATGGGAGTTATGAGGGTATTTTGAAAAACTTCAGTGAATGTGGCTGAACTAAGTGAGGACCTGCTGGGAGCAGAGAGGAGTTTTGATGTTTCTCAGGGTGAGGGATGTGTGTTGCCAACATGCCAGTCAATATTGAAGAAAATTCCAGTGTCTTCTGAAAGGCTCTTTCCTCATCCTCCTTGCTTGCCCTCCCATGTAGCACAGCTTCTTGGCACTGTCTGCATTTTATGCAGAACACATGTATGGGGCAGTTAAGCAAGAAGACAGAGCCAATATATTGTTCTCTTAATTTACTTAACATATGACCTTGCACGTATCTGTGGCTTACATTAAACTACAAGAGCCATGGATTTAGTATTTCAGGACAGTTTTTTTAAGCAATGTATTTGTTATGAAGATAATGCTTCCCCTAGTGGGAAAAGGAAGACTGTATTGTTTCAGTGACATGTCTTTGTAATTTGAGGTGACATTTCTTTTCAGAGCTTAGACTTTGTGTGTGTAATTATAATAAAACCCCCAGATCTCTGGTAGTCTAAACTGCAGGCAAACACAGTTCAATAGAGGGATGCTAACAATTATTTTTTTAGTAGTTTTCATCATTACTTAGAAGCCAAAAAAAAAGTGAAAACTGTGTTCCCCCTGTACTTAAGATTTGCAAAAATTTTAGATGTTGATTCCTAAAAATTAGCCAAGCTGAGAAGAATTTTTGATAGTAAATCAAAAAATTTACCATGGGTTAGGTTTGAGTGGTAGCTCTCTATGTGTGTCAGCGTACCCAAGCTGGAAGAGCCAGGGATGGACAGAGATATTTCCCTGCGGTATTCTCTTTTCTTTTTGTCCACAGACTTGACTCAATCTCAATTGCCTGCTCATCTGTGGTGCATCTAGGGGACTTCTCTTTTTTTGCAGCTCATCTTTTCTTCTGACATCTCCTACTCACCAGTTTTCTGTTAATCAAACTGCCATATTCTCTAGTTCTCTGTATCTGATTCCCATACCTCTGCTACCTTGCCAACGGGACACTCTCACAGTTCCCTTGCTGAAGCCACCCTCATTCTATCTGCCCTGGGTTGCAGCTAATGACATCTTCGTCTTTCTCAACGTGCCATGGGCTAGTGCCCTCATCTTGGCTGCCTCTTCAGTCTGTCCACTTATCTGGCCCTTTTTCTCATGGAAACAAAACTGTTTCCTTTTGACTTTTTGGTATTTCCATCCTCCCAGTCTCCCAGTACAAGGAGCTTCCCCAAGGTTTTGGTTGGTGCTGCTCTTTTCTATAAGTCCTGCATGGTTCTGAAACTGTCTGTGAGTGTATCCCCTGTCCCACTCATCCCATGGGCTCCTTTGCCACGCTGCCCGCGGTATGCTGATTCTGCAAGGTTGCTTTATTTTATCTGCTGGTCCCGTTAATCATAGTTCAAGGGCTGACTTTTTTCTATTTTTACCCTCTGCTGATTTGCATGTCATTTAATTATGTTGGTACTTGCAATGTATGTATATTTAAAATATATATTTTTTTATTTAATTTTCTGGTTAAAGCCTGGATATGTGATGCTAGGCTGAGGGAGAGTGGATCTCATCCCAGCTGGCAAAGTAGCTCATCCCAAACTTCCTGCTGAAGCTGCTGTTGTAAAGAATGCTGTGTTTTTTTCTTAGAGATAGTTTCTTCTCATAGTAAACCATGTTGAAAGAAACTATGGAGAGTGGTATGCTCTGAGTACTATTTCAGCAAATGGGTGACAATGCAACCAGATGGTCTATTTGTCTAATGAATGCTGGTAGTGGGAGCCTATCTGATTTATGTCTTTGGGGAATTAATTGAAATGAAATGCATGTATTATGAAGATCCACACAATAAGTACAGTTTTTGCCCCCATGAGCGTGAATATCCATCTGGCCAGCTGAACTTCCAGCATTGTCAACAAAGCAAGTATCATGAAGGATTATTTTTTATTTCTAGATATGTTACTGTAATTCCTTCAGTAATGAAATACAAGTGTGTCATGGTTTGGAAGTTGTCTTAAATATCCCTGCTTGCTTCATATGGCCTGGTGATGGCTTCACTCTTAAAGGAAGCTGTTTCTCATGCAACTCTCCTGGAAGTCAAGGGTTAAAAAGCCATGTAGACAAATGGTGACTGACCACATTTAAGAAAATTTCACAGTGTCATTTGAGCCAGCATACTTAATACTGGGTCAGAGTTTACAACATTTCCTGTTTTCGGTGCTTTGTAATTGTAATCTAATCTCTTTTGGTTTGGAGGGGAGATTAAATCATTGCCAGGGACTAATTTTTGAAAACTGAAAGTACATGAAAAGTCAGCTAGTTTTGCTTGAAAGTGAAAATATGAAGTGGAGTAGGCTTCTATTTTGAAGTGAAAATAGGACAAATACAACAGTAGTCACTGAAAAGCAGTTCAACATACACCTCTGAAATGTTATTTTTCCTAGGAAAAAGCAAAAGACTGTGTAGAAAGTCTTTCTGTAATAATCTATTTCTATAATCCACTTCTCTGATAGCTTAAGTATCACTTTTCTAAATCCTGAAACTACCTTTCAAGAATTCTGAAGCTAGTGCCTGTAAACTGAGTCTATTTTTTTAGCAAATTTTTTATGGGATGTGCACTTCTAGAACTTAGTATAATGAAATAAGATATTTGAAAACCAAATGGCTAACATGCTGCCACCATTCATTTAGAATAAACAGATAACATTAAAAATTGAATCTGATAATCCTTTATTAGTCCTACATATTACACTTCTTAAACATGTGTGAAGCTTCTATTCTAACATTCATACTCTGCTGTTTATGCTTCATCATATTTCTGCCTAAGAGTACTTTTGCTCTACTTGATAGATGTTTAAAATTAATTTACTCCATCATGCATTTTGAAGGTGGCTAATCTTGAAGACCAAATTTTTTTTGCCTGAGAATGTGCTGTGATTAGAAATGTTGCTCCTGTAAAAACCCACCTGGAGAAGGAACTGTTGGGTCAGTCTCCTGACTCCTTCTGCTCTTCCTTCCCTTTTGGGGCGAGTCTCAAACTATTCAGGAGTTTATAGGCCACAATCAGAGAGGGATGAAATGGGGCATATATACAGTGCACAGAATGTCAGACACAAGACTAAATTATTAATTTCTCCCTATTTCCCTGTTCGTAACACATTGCATGCTTGTTGTTATGAACCTAAGCTGATAGAAGGGTAGAGTTCTTGAGATATTTTTGTGTTGTCAAAATGACCAAGACCCTACTAATGACTTAACTGAGGAAAAAAGTGATTCGAGTTACTCCCCTCTTAGACATGAGAAAGACTATAAATGTTCTAACTGCGAAAAGCTCCAGTGAGAATTGGAGCTCTACTAAGGCAACTTAAAATGGTGGGATTTTGATCCTTTTATTGTTGTGGGGCGTTGTTTGTTTGTTTGGTTGGTTTGGTTTTGGGGTTGTTTGTTTGTTTGTTTGTTTTTAAACCATGGGAATCCTTTAGTGCATATAAAGGATACATTTCCCCACTCTTGCTCTTGTTTTCATATACCAAGGGGTTATAGAGATTATACTACGTGTGTACAGTCTCTTCAGCTAACTTCTTCCACCTCTTAGGCATCACATTTCTTTTCAGAATTAATCATCCTCAGGCTGCATCTAACCCGTGTCCTAATCTCAGCAAGACCAGGCTGCATCTAACCCGTGTCCTAATCTCAGCAAGACCCTGCATAACATCTGTTTGCATCACCCAACGCAGATAAAACTGTGGCTTCTGTTTGAGTGTCATCCAGATATGAAGAACTCAGGATTGTCATAACTGGTTATTAATGCCCTTAGTGCTATCATAGGCAGGGACAAAACAAAGCTTTTCGTGACTCTTAGATAGATCATGTCAGAGAGGGAAGATAAATGGCTGTTATAAGAAGAAGCAATTGTATGTAGTATATTTCAGACATTTAGAAGTGGGGTCCTGTGGTCACAGTTTGTCTTTTCAGGTGGGTTTTGCACAGCAAACAATGACACTGTCTGTTCTAAAGTTGGGTTTAAAAAAGTCCCTGTTCCTGGGAGGAGGAACTGTAACTGGCTGGTTACTGTTGCAGAACCAAACATTCTATTAACTAAAAGGAAGGATCTGTCCTACAGCTGCTCCTGCTGTAGGAAACAGGGATTCCCTTTCTGGAAGTGTGCTGCATACGCTGTATGTATTTCTGTTCTGCTGTAAGTGGTTATCACTTCTGGCAGTCGTCTCAGAAAATGGTCATCATTTTTTTAAAAGATACAGATGAAACTTTTTATTTTTCCCTTCAGGAATAGGTTCTGCACAAGGATTTTCCTCAACTTCTTTTGAAAGGCAGATTTTTAAACTGGGATTTATGATATGGCAACTCTGTTTTCTGAAAACTTAGGATTGTGCAATTAATTCACTGACTTATGAATCACATCTGTGAGATGCATTTGTACATTACGGTTCATATTGCAAGTTACTTTGCTTTAAGAATGGTCACATAAGCTAGCTAATAGGCTCATGAATTTCCTGTGCATTTTCCAGGTTACCGGCACTGCATTTGCATTTCTAGAATAGCCCTTGCCACTTCATGGTCATCTAAGTCCAAATCTTGTTGCGGTACACAGTTAAAGAATGTGAATTGGTAGAGTAGACCAACAACTAAGTGTTAATGGTGCTGTATGCCTTCTCAAGGTGTAACAAATCTGTTGCAGTACCATGCAACTAAGCTATGAAATAAAGTCTCTAGGGACTTGTCACTGGTGTGAATGTTTCCACGCAGGACATGGCCAAGGCACACCACAAGTTGCCAAGAGCAGGATTAGGATGTGAGCTGGCAATGTGTCTGTTGTCCCAGTACGTGTCCAACATTGTGTTGGTATAAAAAGAAGCCAGCCTAAGGATTCTTCAGAATAGAACAATTTGAGCATTTGGAGACCAGTTTAGTTTGTCCTTGAGCTTTTCATTGTCAACAGTACCTTTAGGAGAACATTTTACTGCCAGTGGTATCTTCTGGTCAGAAATAATAAAAAACTTTCTGTCCTTTTACACGTTTGTTAGAATTTATTTGAAGTTTCCTTGTGATTCAAGTATTTAAGAGGTTTCAGGGCATATTGTACATATATTGTTAGTAACACAAAATAGAAAAGACCAAGACAGTCTACAAGAAAGGAAATAATTATGAAAGTCAAGGGTCCTTCTGCCTGGTACATTAAAATTAACTTTTTCATGAGGTATTTGAAATTAATCACCTTTGTTACGAGATAACAAAGCATTTTTAATGTAAGTGTTTTTTTTTGTTTTGTTTGGTTTGGGGAGGGTGTTTGTTTTTTGCTGGGTTTGGGGGATTTTTGGGGTTTTTTTGAGGGGTTTGGTTTGGTTTTTTTTTTTTTTTTTGTAAAAGGCATATTTTTTTAAATGTTCCATTACTCCTCCACAATTATTTAAAAATTCTGGAAATAATACATTTGAGGTTTTACAAACATAAAATTCAGATGCTTGCTTCTGTCACAAAATGGTGACACACAGCCATCTGAAAGGAAGGAAGGATGTGAAAAATAAGACCAAAGGAAGAAGCATGCTGTTCTAATGAGTATAACAGAGTCTTCTGTGGTACTAATTGCTTGATGTTTCCATTTTCCTACAGAGGTTATTTTTGTCTAATTTTTTTTTCCAAAGGTGGTTCCATGATCTAACAAGTGATACAAGGTACGGTCACATCCGACCTTGATTTGAGTAGAGTAAAAGCAGTCATATTTTTGATGTGGATATTTCAAGACAACTATTAAATACATGCTACGGTGTCCTGCTTCTGAGATAAAACAGATTTTGGTGTTTTTTTGGCTAGGGTCTATTTATTTATTTATTTCAGTTAGACTGTCTTTATCTAAGCAACTCCTAACTTTGGTTGTGATATCCAGATAATTTTAGAAAATCTGTCAAGTGTGGAGAAATGAGATGACTTCATAACATGCTTTTTGTAATAGAGGATGTAAAATTCTGATCATGTGAGAAGTAAAAATGCTATGTTGAATGCTTATACATTAGGAATAAATGGTGATAAAGTCAAGATCCTACACTGAAGGTATGAGATTTTGTGGTGGTCTTGTTTTATTTTGGCCAGTTGGAGTGCCCCTTAAATTCTTAAGGCTCTTTGACTCAGAAAGTTAGACGAAGTGTAGTCATATTTACTAGACAAATGTGTGTCCAAAGTTGTGCTCATATAGCCAAATCTAAATGAGTAACAAGATTTTTTAAACTTTTTCAGTACTCTGAAGTTTCTCATCATAATGTTAGTTGATGTGATAGGTGCAACACCGTTGATAGAATCTGCTGCAGTGGTTTGCATCTGCTTAGTGCTCTGCAAACGTGAAATCTGTGAAGCTTATTTTGATTTGTACAGAGGAAATACTAATACTGATGTTAATGCTATTGCTAAACTAAACTTTGCAGGTGTTTTGTCCAGTGGTTTCTCATGACTTTTATTTCTTAAAATTGGATGCTTTAAATGTTGTCCCTATCCAGCAATAAATATGCTTGTTTAGTTGCTCAAAACTTGTTGCATGTTCAGAACCTCTTGAAGGCCTTTTGACTCATATGGCCTATTTGGCATCACTTTTGTCTCTTTTTTGAAGAAATTGTGGCAAGGAGTCAGATAGTATGGGTGCATATCAAAGGGAAAAAACAGATGATCTTTCAGTCTGAGTAAATTTTTTTTGTTTTGGCAAACTATGGATCTTCCTAGCCATTCTGCTGCTGTGTAAGTTTCTAAATTGCTGTGGGATATGTTCCTTCTGGGAGATGCTGTGGCACAAGTGTGTTTGTGACTACAGATGTTTGGAATTGAAGTCTGTGAATTGCGGAAAAATTTTGCTTTTCTTTCTCTTTTTTTTTCCTTTTCTTTTTTTCTTTTTTTTTACCCCCTTCTTTTAGTTAGGGTTGAAAGAAATGGCAGAATAATGTTGCACTGCATGACCTTAACTGTGCCCTTGTGCAGATGCCTACAGGTTCTGCAATCTGAATGTCCTCCTCCTTCTCTTTCCCCAACTTGGGGCAGCCTGGCTCTGTTTGTTGTGCCATTTTTATTTGTCAACCAGAGCTCCTAATCATATAATCATAGAGTATTCTACGTTGAAAGAGACCCACAAGGATCATTGAAGTCCAACTGCTGGCTCTGTATAGGACAGCCACAAGAGTCTTACCACATACCTGAGAGTATTGTCCAAATGCTAGAACTCTGCCAGGCTTGGTGCTGTGACCACTTCCCTGGGGAGCCTGTTCCAGTGGTCAAACACCCTGTGGGTGAAGAACCTTTTCCTAATACCCAACCTAAACCTCCCCTGACACAACTTCAGGCCATTCCCTTGGGTTCTGTCGCTGGTCACCAGAAAGAAGAGATCAGTGCCTGGCCCTTCTCTTCGCTCAAAAGGAAGTTGTAATTGCAGTGAGGTCTCCCCTCAGTGTCCTCTTCTCCAGGCTGAACCGACAGAGTGACCTCAGCCGTTCCTCATACGGCTTCTCCTCAAGGCCCTTCTTCACTGCCCTCCCTTGGACACTCTCTAACAGCTGAATATCTTTCTTATATTGCAATGGCCCAAAACAGCACTAATATTCAACTTGCCCTTGACCAGATTCTCCAGGTCTCTTTCCACAGAACCCCTCTCCAGCCTCTTGTTCCCCAGCTGTCCATACGTCCAGGGTTGTCCTGTCCCACATCCAGGGTTGCCCTATCCTGTGCTGCAGCATTATTTCCCTGCTTTCCTTTCTTCACTTTAAGTGCTCCAACTAGTGCCAGCCTAGGGTGATGTTCACAGAGGTCATGTCAAGTGATGCCAGGGGTATAAATTCTTCTATTTCTGATGACTCTGGGAACTACTGGAAGTTACACGGTTTAATTATTAAAATGCTTTTAAATAAAGTAACTTCTGTTTCTTTCTGGCACTTTATACAACTTCAGTGAAATGTTTTATCTTTATCTTAATAGGGTACTTCTCAAGCCCAAATTATTTTACTTGAAGATCAAATAAACTGTTAGATACAGAGAACAATAAATATTATAAAATTTTAATATAAATAAATATATCCTTTAAAGCAAGCACCAGTGAAATTAAGGGAATAATTCCCTTGTAAAACTTTTGCTTACATTAAGTCTAGTTAAAATATGCTAATGGTAACTTTATCAAACAGACTGAATCTGCCCTAAAAGCTTGAATTATTTAATAATTGAATTTTTTTGCTTCAACTTCTGAATTACATCAGCTAGAGAAATGATACATGAGCAAAGTCAAATCAAGTTACCATTATCCCTGTGCAAAAAACATGAACTGAGCCCAAAGCAAATGTGATTTTAGTTTAAAAGGAATATTTTTTAATAATTATCCTTCAGTTTTTGTGACATTTATACACTCCTTTTGATCTTTGGTTTGCAGATTTCTGATCTATGAGGCATTCAAACCAATGACACTTTTTAATTAAAAAATAAAAAAAGCTAGAAGCTATCCATAAACTAACGTAACTCCAGTCTAAAGAGCAATGCCAAAAATTAAAGGACCCCTGATAGTCAGAAGCACTTGCAACACATCTGTAAGGCAGCAGTCACAGGTTTAAGGTTATGTATAGGCAGCATTGATGCCGTTTTGGTTACTGAGGCACTTTTAATAAGTAGAAGTAGTGAATTTAATGACTTCGTTTTTCTTCAACTTTTCATGCAGTGTAAATATGTGATTTTCTTTAAAGTGTTGTTTAGATGTGTGGTTAAAAGTGTGGCCTGTTCTAGGGAGCAATTTGGGAATACATCTGGCGTGTTAAGGATGTTGCCATAAGAATGACATGTTCTGAACTTTGAGCTTTAATGTGACTTTTGCAGATGTGCTGGCATCCAACGGCGGTCTCGTGATGTGGCTTTGGGTGATTTTGCTTACATTTATCACTTTTATTTCTGTTTCTTTGAGGGCACTTTTTCCTCAAAATGGTCAATATTTGCATTTTTTGTAGTGAAATTATTAAGCTGAACATTTTTTCATTCATGAGTCTACGCAGAGTGTTCTGAAACAGCTAGACATTTATCATTTGCAACCAGCTTTAATTCTAGCAAAATGCTGATCAGTTAGGACTCTGAGTCTTCACATTTCTTTTGTACATTACTTGAGGACTTTCATTACCTGAGGATAATTTTCTTGGGTTTATGCTTATATGTTAGTGTTGGGAACATACTGCAGATTGCAAGGATGTATTCTTAAGGATGAAGGATAATTAGAAATTTTAATTTTTTATTAGATGTACTCTGGAGGACACATCTTCCAGAGGTGTTCACAGGCTGGGAGGGTTTTAGGAAAGACCATTGGAAAGCTGCTTTTCAACATCTGCCTGAGTTCTCTGAAATTTGCAAATTATGGTATAAAGCCATATTGGTAGTGCCACAATTTATGATCAGCTTTGTAAAGTAAGAAGGCTGGTTAAGCTTGCGGTCACATTATGGGTAATTGCCATCTGTATCTGTAATGACATGAAGCTGGTCAACCTATTTTTAAAAAAAAAAAAAGACGTAATAGCATACAAACCAATATGAAATGGAATTATTAAACGGAAGTCATACAGGTATAGAAAATGGAAAGAAATCATCACTTTTTTTCCAGAATAATTTAGATAAACATAACTTTAGAGATAGTTTGAACCTTCTTTCATCAATACTAATAAAAATTGAAGTATCTTTGTTAGTAAGTGAAAGTTAGACTACAGAAGAAGAGAATATGATCATTTCACAAGTAAATTCTGGGGATCTCTATCTTTTCTGTCACAATAGCATGCAGTAGCTCATAAATGTACCAGTTTGCCAGTTTATCTCAGGGTCTGATAAAATAGTAAGTGACTTTGATAATTAAAGTACTTCTGACATCTATGTCAGTCTTAAATCCCCTACATCAGACTGTTCTAGACAGTTCAGTCTGTGGTCCTACTGGCATTGTCTTGCCGCTCCACTATGGCAGCATTTATTTGATTGACCTCATCATGAAGGTAATTTCATAAGCTAAACCACACCATTAAAAAAAACCAAACTGGAAAAAAGGTAGTTTAATTCCAGGATGAGCTTGATGTGTGGCAGGGTGAGAGTAGGGCTAGGACTGCAGAAGAGAGAGGACAAACTTGTGGCAGGGCCCACCAACTCTGTTTCCCTTGGCTTTACCTGTTATCACCCAACCCTTCATGGAGTCGCAGGAGGAATGGCCTTTGTTTGTGTCCTTTGTCCTTCCATTTGGGTGTTTTATGCCTCTTATTCACAAGATATTTTTTTTGGAAGAACTCTGAAGTGGATACTCAGCCCACTTCTACAATAGCTACATGTATCAATTTCAGAAAATTTTGATTAATTTTTTTATAAAGTCTGAGATCTTTAGTATTGACCTTTTGCTGGATGAATGAGCTTATTGGTTTTAATTCTAAATAATAAGCATGGATTTTGAATCCTATTTTTTGACTGCTTGATCAGCGGAAAAGATTTTGTTGCTGAAACATTATCTGTCTGCTTCTTACTGTTTTTAAATAAACTGGCCACAAAATATATAGAGGTATATCTCAGTGTTCATCAACGTTTGCACTTCTGCTGACCTCTACATTTGGGAATGCAGGTTAAGTAAATGTTTAATTTTATTCAACTATAACTTTTCATTCGCTCAGGGAGTTGCCATAGAAAAGAATGGATTTTCAGCTTCTCTTCTAAATCACGTTATTTCCGTTTCTGCAATGAAAACTATTTACTTTTCTCGTTGTACCTAATTAGGATGGCATTTTTGTAAACTGTCGGATACCAACCACATCCCTGGATGCTCAGGAAGTATGTTTTTATTTACCAAATGCAGTCAGCAACTGAAGTGGTGCAATCCAAATTACACTGTATGCTTTGCAAGAGGAAAAAAAATCAATTTTTGTCAGCTTCCTGTCTAGTCAACAAAGAACCATAAAAGAAGGAGAGGACTGACAAATTTGTTTCCTTTTGTGTCTGGCAAAAGTTGCACCCTAAAATAATATTTCCTGTAACTATTTTGCTCTGATGTTCCAACATTTAAATTTCTACTAAAACTAAATTTTCAAATGTCAATTTGAAAAAAAATATGGGTTGGAGAAAATTTTGTCTGGTTTTCATTTGGGCCAGACAAGTAAATTAGAGTACATGTGGATAGTACTGGTTTTTCCTTGTGACTGTGTTTTAAAAATGGTAAAAGCATCCAGTTGACCAACATTACTTAAAATGAGTTCCACAGCTGAAAAATAATAATACGAAAAAGCTACTTGACAGTCAGTCTAGGTTATTCTTCTGTTATTGATTTTGAAGACAAGTTGTTCTTTAGTAAATAGCCTTATTTGCTGTGCAATATGCATTTAGAATGTCACAATGCAATTGCAAGAATGGTTTTGGACTAAGTTGCTAATTTGTAAAAGGAAGAGGTGACATAGTTTCTACAAGTATGAATATTCTGCTGTGTGTATGTAAGGGTTGAATTCAGAGCAAGTTAGGGAGTTTGGGCTGCAGGAATTCAGGGCGATAAAAGCCACACTGATGATTTGTATTGCCTCTCTCTGAACTCTTTTATGCCATAAGGCTTTTAACTAAGAACTGAATCCAGTAGGAGGTGTAACTATCACAAATGTGGATTTAATGGGACACGGTGTGAGATTAAATTGACTAATTTGCACCTAAGCCCCCTTTCCATGTAATTCTGATGTTTATCAGATGAATGAGGAAGGCAGCGACATCCTGAAAGGGATCTGATTCATCCATTCCCTGTAAGCCTAATGCACGCAAGTGCTCTGAGTTCTTTCAAGTCATACAAGTTATTGTTAACTTTTACATCCCAGTGTGGTGATGCTGCTGCTCATCATCTAGCAGAGGATGTGCACTCTTCTCCATGCCTTCTAATTCTTAGAAAACTTTTGCAATCCCTAGATAGGGCTGTGGTCCAACTCATCAGCATTTTTTTTGTGTGAAGACAGGTAGAAATGAGTCATAAATCATCATAGGCTATGGGTGCCCAAGTGTATTTGTTAAAGACAGAGGCTGTTGTACATCGAGGGAAGTATTTCCTACTTCTGCCATTGTTTGTGCAGGATCTACAGCCAGCACCTTGCTCCAGATACGAAGTAGCGCCTCAGCCATGGGGCAAAGTTCTTGCACAGCAGACTTGTGAACTGAAACAGTGATTGGGGAGTTGCTTCTCAATTATCTGCCCAGTTGCTTAACTTCACGTGTGGTTTGAGGATTGGGGTTTGTTTTGGGGTCTTTTCCCTCCTTTTTCCTTGTTGTGTGTTCTTATCTTTAGACCCTTCCTTAAAGGACAACACCACTGGGACGAGCCCCTGGTGCTTCTCAGAGAGGAGAAGCCTCAAAGCCCCAAAGTGGCCTTCGGGATCATTTGTCTGCAACAGTAAAGGAAAGACAAAACACTTTTTTGACTTTTGTTTCATCATCTTTTTGCTTCTGAGTAGGAGTTGAATTTTCACTTCTGTACCAAGGAAGGGCTTTTGTAAAACTGTGAGCTTTGCGTTTACGAGAAATACCTCTTGCAAGTTGTGACTCTTCAACAGTCATGGCCATATGCATCTGGAGTCTTTTAATATTCAGTAATATCCTTTGAAAGGTAGCTTGAAATAAGTGGAGTATTTCTGAGGTGCCTAGAGTCTTTCAGAGAAAATATACTGATCTGTTCTGAAGAGAAAGCAGCTTGTAATCAATGGCATCCTTGACAGGAGCAAAAGACAAGATTTAGTGGCCTGTTGGGGAGCAGGGAAAGCAATGCTTCCCCTTATGGCTTTTTAGGAGTCCAAACAGATAAATGACTAACAATGTCCTTGCAAAAAATATTAGTTTAACTGAACTGTAGTTGTAACTCAGAGCTTAAGAGAAGATGTCCAGATAGATTGTTGACTGGCAAGTTGTTAAAATATTTGAGAAAACATGCATAGCGTAGTCTTCTGGTACTGCTTCCAGTACAGAAATTATGGTAGAGTTATAATAGAAATACTTTGAAAACAATTTTCACTTTAGGAAGTACTCTTCCAATTTTAGGCCTTCCCCATGATGCTGCAGTTTTTAAAACTGGCTGTCCTCAACAAGTGGCTGAAATCTTTCACTACAGCAATTAAATGCAGCCTTTTTAACTATAGTAATGGTATTGTCATCGGATGAACCTGTTTGGAAGCACTCTGAGATCTGTGGGGAAGAAAAGTGAGTTTATAGAATGAATTTTTGTGTATTTTGGCTGGCTGCTAAGTAGACTAAACAT
Source organism: Campylorhamphus procurvoides (assembly GCA_013396655.1). Taxonomy (NCBI): domain Eukaryota; kingdom Metazoa; phylum Chordata; class Aves; order Passeriformes; family Dendrocolaptidae; genus Campylorhamphus; species Campylorhamphus procurvoides. Next base: position 1,238,003 of record WBMV01002889.1, read on the forward strand.
GCTACGTACTTTTTAAATCCTGTGTTTGACAAGGATGTTGAACTGCTGTGGTTACTACTGCTGTTTCCAGAATACCTTACAGTTCTTGAGATGTACCAATTAGTTGCTCATTAACAATCTTGTGACTCTTTGTTGAGTCTGCTGGCCAGGGTAAGGCCATCACTGCCTTACCTGTTTCCTCTGCCCAGTGTTCCTGAGGAGATGAGTAAGCTAGTGTTGTGCAGTAGGAACAATGTATTTTAAATTGTTTACATTAATTGTTATTATTATTTCATTGCCAGAATTTTTGAAAAGGTTAGGACTACTTTTTAGGAGAAAAGGCAACTTCACATATTTTACTCAAGAAATTGGACAGTTCTGAAAAATGTATGCAATAATAATTGCATGCATTCTAGTAAAATTTACTAGTCCTTAAACACTCTGTCTGACAGAGAACTCCTGAAAGGGTTGTAATGTCAAATTGTTTATACCTGCCAGTATGCCATGGAGGTCAGTGAGGTCTTCCCAGTTAAGGGTTTCCCTGCAGAAGCTGCATCATTTGGCGAATCTTCTTGGTGATGTCAGACAGGGCTGTGCATTGTGGGTGTTTATGCTGTGCAGGTACAGCCACAGCTTTGGGGAGTGATTGCAGCACTGTCTGTGCTGAGGAACTGCTGCCAGTGCACCTGCAGAGCCCTTGTGGCAGGTGCTGCATACCCACATAAAGCTGCATCCTTTCCTAAGTTATGGAAATTCAGACCCAGGGAGAACCAAAGCATAAGAACTAGTGATGGGAAGCAGAGGACTAAGAAGGAGCGAGTGAACACCATTCCTGCAGCATATATGACATGGAGGCTGGAGGCCTCCTCAGCAAGGTCTTCCCTGGGGTGATGGTGTTACCTCCTAGTGCACACCCTCCGCTGGTGGTAGGTCATACTGCAGGAGGGTGTTACAAGGAAATTGGGAGCTCCATCAGTGAAGATGCAGCGCTCAGAGCCAGCCAGATGGAAGTCACGCTCAGATGGGGTGAGTTCAGGACACAGCAGTCTGTGCCTGTACTGGACTGTATGTCACCTGGATTTCTGCTCTGAACTTAAACCTAGAAGTTCAGTTTATCTTATTGTGCTTTTCTCACATTCTTTGGTGTGCATCCCAATTAAGAGTATTTTGCTTCTCAATTTATTTAGTCTAGGCAAGGATGGCAGAGGCCAAAGCTCTCCACTTCCCAGCACTGTGTTGCCTTAAAACTGTTAGTTCTAAATGTATTTGTTTATGTTGATGTTCATGTTTGTCATCTAAAGGAAGGGAAAGCACTGCTCATGGATGTGCTGTAAACATTTGCAAGACAGCTTCACTGGCTTCCTGAATATCTCTCTTGAGGCATCTCCTTTGCTTTCACGTTTACAAAAATACCTCAAGAGGGGCTGAGGCACAGGAGGACTGTGTCTCCCCTGCAGACTTGCTCTTTCACTGCGTTCCCTGACGTAACCGGGCCTTGCTGGGGCCAGGTGAGTGCTGATTATAAAAAGGGAAGACCTAGCAATGGCTGTGGACAGTGGGGCAAAGAGGTGACCTCTCCATCAGGATTCAGGACCATCCCTGCAGCCACAGGGACTGTCCTGGGCCCTTTGTGGCCCATGGTGGTGCAGCTCTGGGGGTGGTTCGACCATGACAGCCAACTCTTCCCTCATTGCCCAGTTCTTCTTAGAGAGGACTGCTGTCTCTGAGAGGAAGGAAGCAGTGAGTCTACCTTGGCAGTTCCTTCTCAGCCTAGGTCTGCCTCTGGCCCAGGTTGGGGAAGCACTGGGAGGTGGAGGGTCTCTGGGAAGGGACTACATTGTCTGATGGGCAGGTGGCCACCACTGCCTGTCCCTCAGCTTCTGCCTAGTGTTGGTGACATTGCATTTTGCCTTCCTGCTAGAGCTGTTTTGGGGCAGGGTTTCAACCACACCGAGCACCCATACTCAAACTTATTATGGGTACCACCTGTGCTTGTGAGAATGGGGGTGTGCACTGAACAATAAAGGCACAGACACCGGAGAAACTCTGAGACATTTAGAGAAAGCAGTGAAAGCCCTGCAGGCGTGGGTTTACTGTGAGGATGGCGAAGAGGCGGCCATCTGTCCCCCTGGCACCACCGGAGTCAGAGACAGCAGTTGCAGGTCACCATTGTAATGACACTGTTTCTATCTTGCCAGCTTTTGCACCTCTAGCAGGTCCTGGAAGTGGTTGTTTAATAAGGCAGCAAGAAAAACAGACTTGTGTGATTTGTTTCCGAATCCGCAATCTCTCTGCCACATGAACAAGAAAGAAGTTTGATGTTTGGTTAGCCTTCCACTTCTATGCCTAGTACTTGCTAGTTTCACCAAAAAGGCGAGGTAGAAGACAGGGCATTTGGATCCGCGCCATGTGGGGCAAGGAGCAGTTTGCTTTGTGCTCTCCGGAGTAGCTGGGTATGAGGCAAGTGGTAAGTTCTGCAACATCCATGGAGGTTCTGCAACAGGATTTTCTGTCATTGTGGATTTTTTCAAGTTATCAAGATGAGGAATGGGAGCTTCTTCCTTGTATCACCAGGCTCCAGTCTGCCCACTCACAAAGTGGAAGAGCAGAGCAGAGATTATTAGCAATTATTACCACAATCAAATTTAGGAAGGGTCATGCCCTTTGAAATATATTCCTCAAAGTGCTTGTCACTGGATGTTAAAAGGCACTGGAACATGCTCTAAACCTCAGCTGTCATTGAAGTAACACCAGTTGACTGCAAAGCTGGAGGATCCTACTGGCACCTGGAGTTTTTATCAGTTCTTTGATAATTAAAACTGGAAGTGGAGTTCTTAAATAGGAAAAGGGTACAAACCCTGAATTGATACTCATGTTGGTAAATACAGGCTTCTCGGTTTACTGGAGGCTGAGCAGTGTCTGACAGTCTGGAAATAGTCATGCTAGTAGATAATGGTCATGGGAGGCTTTATTTTTTAATGATAATGCCATTAGTTTGTATTCACAAACCAGTTATTTGATCTGAGCTGTGCAGAACTGAGTGCTATAATGTGATATTCTGAAAATTTCCCTAAGTAAGCAAATACTTTGATTGTTTCCAGAGCTTCCTGTAAAAGAATGTAGTTAGAGGAAACAGTTGCTTTAAATGTCATTTTTGTCCAAATATGGAACAACAGGAATAGCTATATTTCCTGTGAACTAACTGGGAGCCCCCTGGATTTGCATTACTTTGGGAAAATGATGTTCACATCACCAACAGGAAGTCATGTTCACAGAGCAGCTTTCAGGGGACTCCCATGACCCTACCTCCAGGATAGACCCTTGGGGAATTTGGAAAAGAATGTAAAAAATGAGGTCCCAGCAACAAAACATTTCAGCTTTGGCAATCTGATATTCTTTTGACTAAGAAGACATGACTCTTTTTTCTTTTTTTTTTTAACGTATTTTAAGTGAAGTACTTCCAACTGATGCTAATTTACAAAATAAATATTTTCAGAAATAATTAATATTAAACATTTAAAAATTTACTAATATTCCCTTGAGTGACTAAAGTACACTGGAGATCACAGATAAGAATCTGTGGTCTGTCTGCAATTTTTGTATGAACATCCTGCATGATTCTGGTAATACTAAAAACAACAACAAATCAGCCCTCCCTCCCAGCCAAACAGAAAAGCCCTGCCAAAGACATATAAACAGCCCACTCACGTCCCAATAGCCATAATGATTTTTTTTCCAAATGTATTTTATAGATTTTTTCTTAAGATCAGATGATTTTCTGAAAATCTTACAAAGCTTTTGACTAAAACCAGAGCTGAATTGTTGTGATTAGTTCAAATTTCATCATGCACAGTGATATTTCAGGCAGTGACTTGCTATTCCTGTCAGATATTATGAATATGTTAATTTGGGACTCTAAACTTTCCCTCAGACTAATAGGGATACTTAATTTATCCACTATCATACAAGGAACAGTAAGGTGCTACAGTTTTCCACTGCATGGGTTTGTTCCAGACTTTTCACCTGTCCCTAAAATACACATTAGGAGAATGGCTCTGCATTGGCAGAGAAACGAGTGGGAACCAGTTCTGCTTCATCTGTCCTACTTGTGTACATCAACCTACAACCAAAGAAAGAGGATCTCCAGGAGAATGAGTATTTTAATTCTTCTTATCCATTCAAGCTTTAATGAACCTTTGGAGATTATTGGCTTACACTTACTGCCGTTACTTAAACATAGGCATCTGATGCCTTTTGAAATATTTACATAGACCGAGCAGGTATGACCTGGAGGAGAGCAATTGTATCCCAGAGGGCATCTTGAATGGCACTGTTCTACTGTGAAAACTGGGATCTACAGGAAATTGAAATGACACAACCAAGAACTTTAAATAGCTACTGCATGACAGAAAGTTCTAGTCATTGCTGACGAGAGTTGAACTCAATTTGGTGACCTAAAGGGTGAAAGATGTAAAACTGATGAGTCTTCCCTTGGTTTGTGGAATTCCCTTAACAGTCATAACTGAGGTCTCCCCATGATTTTCTGGGGAAAAAAGAAAAAAAGGGATATGAAAATAAGCTGGTTTATTTTGTTTGCTTGTTGTTTGTTTGTGGTTTTTTTTCCAATGGGCAGAAGACTGAGGAGAGGAGGAGAGACTGGAGCTTGCTGACATTATAAAATCACAAAATGTTCCCTTTTATCCATTATTTATCTCTCTGTAGACATCTGAAATTGATGGGTTTACAAATGTAATGGGAACAGTGCTCAATTTCTGGTCCATGCTTTAAGTTCTGAAAATATAGGAACGGCAGATATTTCTTTTCCTGAGCCATTTTAAGAGTTGAAGTTCAAATCATTTGTTCAGGAAAACTGGCTTTGTGTCAAGTCCTGCAAGGGAATATAACTAAATTTTGCTAATTTTCTGAGACAATCTGTGGCGTTTTTCTTTGTTATCATATTTGTTCTAACCAAGTGTAAATCAGAAGTTTTAGCAACATGGTTTTTTTCAAAGTTGTTAATGGACTGCAAAATCAGTTAACAAAAATATTAGGGTTTACTGGAATTAGGGTTTAGTGGTACTTTGCACACAAAAGAGTAGTTCAGCTAATTCAATAGTTATATCTAAAGGGTGAAGACGAGAATAGTAATACAGCTAGGGAGCTATTTTGACATTCTGAAAAGAGAAGAAAATATGAGAGGAATGCAAGATAAGTGTCCTGCAGTTGGCATCACCCCCCTATTTCTGTATTTGGTGGGATGTGAAATGTGCAGACATTATTGATCCAGCTCTCATGTCAGCTACACGAGTTGTATGTACATGTACTGAGGAAGAAGTGTGGTGTCTGGCTGTGTAGGGATAAATCTTCCTTGGCCTTCCCTGTTGAGAGTAGGTTAGCATAGGGGTGGAAAGGGGTCGATTTTGTGGAGGGAAAATTAAAGTTGTCACTGTCAAACAGCCATCCTATTGGCACAACCATTCTTGTGTTTCAGCTTGAAACTGGTATTGGAATTCAACTCAAATTGAGGTTTGAACTAAAGCAATGTATCGTGGGAAATCTACACTGATTAATCAGAAAACATCAGTTTAAGCATCACATCTAAACAGAAAATATCATATTTATAATGATATATGAAATAATTGAAATGAGATGAAATAATTATGAGTATTTTTACTTTTTAAAGCCTTTTAGCTATGAATTAGGAATATTGTGAATAGTCAGAGAATTTTTATATCTTTGGCTAGTTTCACCATTCACCTGTTCACAGGATTTTCTGTGTTTTGAAAGACATTGTATTTTGTGTAGGAAAAGTGACTACATTCCCTGAAATGGGATTTGTAACATGAGCAGAGTTAAATAAACAGTGAAAATGTAATTAAATTTCTACCTTACATGTGTGCTTTACAGGGTACAATGTGAACTCCACTGATAGCTGTGCAATTAGCCTAAGCTGGTGGCTAGCTCAGCAACTGAAAGTCAGTAAGCAGAGTCTGAGGTGATGCTGTGGGAAAGAGAATTATGTTTTGTCTTAAGAAATGCACTTCTGTAAGAGAGTGGAGCGTCCAAGAACTGACTCGGCCTTTGTATTTTTTTGGACATGTCTTAGCCTCCAGAAATGGTGCATTTCCAAATATGGCTGTCGTCTCCCTCCTAGGCTGCTCATCTGGCTGTTTGCATCGTTCCTGTGCAAGTTCCAAGCAGTAGTCCTCAAATGCCAGGAAAGTAGCTGCATGTGGAAAAACAGGGCAAAATGCAACAAGTCTGTAGCTATGATCTGAGAAATGTCTTACAGGCTGCATTGCAGACCAGAGTTTGTTCCCTCTGCTGCAGAAAATTTTAACAGCCTTCTCAGATCTGTCACTAACAGACTTAAGGCTTCTAAGGCACAGTACACGGGTCATTGAAGTTAGGGGTCCGGACTGGAGTGCCCATTCATTAGCAGAACCTTTTTTGAACTATACATTAATGTGTTAGTAGATAAATAGCTGTCTTTTAGGCAAATACTTAGTCTGCATGTGGCACATCGGTATGTGTGGTGTTGAAGGAACATAATCTTTTTTTAGTTTAATACTGATTTGTTCGGGTGATTCACTGAGCTTATCAGTTGCAGACAGTCTGGGAGAATGAAATGGAACGGAAATGCTTGTCAAAAAATGAAGCAATTTGTATCACTAAAATGAGCTTCTGTTTCTGAGTGGACTGATATTCTGTGGGAGGAGTAAGATAATGTGTTCAAATGTTATATGAGAGGCTGGCCTGTGGTGCAATGAAGCTATGGCTATTTGAAAGTGAGAACATACCATGGAAAGTAGGTGAGGTACCTGCTGTAGTGCACCTGGCCAAAATCTTTGGATTAGCCTGTAACTGGCTTCTAGACAAGGAATAAAGAGCCTGCCTTTTCATCCACCCTTCCCCCCCAAGATTACGCTTCCCTCTGCAGAGTATTGCCCAGCACTGTTCCATCTCTGTTTTGGCACTTGGAGGACAGCAGTGATTGTTCCAAGCGCTATGCAGTTTTTGAGGAAGGTATTGTTTTGAAGAGGATGCCTGAGAGATATGGCAAAGTTATTTCTCTCTATTTGTCTCATTATCTCTAGTCATGTGTAGTGGGAAATCATTAAATGGATGGTTCATGTCATGAGACTGATTTAAAGCCATAAAAGTTTAGAAATAAGAAATAATTTGCATAGTTTCTGTTAAATGGCCTTGTGATGATTCCTGTACTTGCTAGAACCATCTTCCTGTCTCAGGTTCTTATTACTTAAGTGCCCCTATGACCTCCTTAAATTGACCTTTGATCCATAAGCTTTTTCCAGTCTGGCCCTCCCATCTTCCCAGAGGACCAGGAGGAAAAAACCCCTCATACTTCTTCCTAGTATAGGCGGAATGGTTTCACATCCCTCAGATTCTAAACACATTTTAGTAGCTGAGGATAAAGCTATCCAGTAGTGGTTGTCATTGTTGGCCAACCTCCCATCCACCTGCAAATATTACAGTTAGTGATTGTAGGAGATGGTGATATTGTAAAATAAAGGCAACATTTTGTAAGGCAAGTATCCTCTTCTGGCACATCAGGCTACAGCACTTGCTCGTTCTTACCTTCCTCACCTCTGGTTATTCTAATCTGAGGCTTAAGAAACAGGAAAAATTGAATATAATGTAGTCATTTTTGTGAGGACAAAAAGAGACTCAAAAGCACAAGCCCATTCTTCTGGCCATGCTAAATTTAAGAACAAAACCCTACTTAAATAACAACATACTTTTTTTCTAAAATGGTGCATGTTAAATAACAGGCTGAAGGAAATATGCAGGGATTAACTTGAAAACAGATGTTTACAATGATTCAGTGACGTATTTTAATTACATTCCCAGATACAATTAAAACAGACTTCTTCTGAATTTAGGGGATGTGTTGATAAAACTGATAACATTCTGCATGATGCTGTAGGGGGAAGTATGAGCTGCAAGCATGCGTCCTCCAGCTGTGATCTCATCAGGTCTGAAAAACTAAGAAGGGTCACACCAGGTCACTTCTTGTAAGGGGAGACCCAATGTTTTTCCAGGCATAACCATGTACTGCAAGGAGTAAAGCCGATTATTCAGTGGGTGGCACTTTTGCCTCCGGATTCTTACTGAGGCTGCATTGCAGCATGTGTTGACATTGTTTTCAGATCCAATTCTCTTTTTGAGTTATATGATAAATAGTCATTCTAATCAGTGTTAGTTCTCATCTTTCTGTGAATTTATAATAAACATGGTAAAATACTGTAAAAATGTAAGACAAAAAAATTGTGATTATTTTTTATGTCAATATAGAGAAAGTTTGACTTCATAAAACAAACTCAGTGGATATCTACATATACAGAAAAAAGGATGTCAACAAAAGCAACAAATTTTTCAGGAGCTGGTATTTTGGCTTTATTGGGCAGCCTTTAATAATTTTTGCTTTCAGTATTAAACCTCCATTTCTCTTTGATGCGTTAGTTTAAAATAAAATGTATTTAAAAAGTAAAAATGTTACTGCATTATTTAACTTTCTGGACTAATATTTATTGGTCTCATTGGGGGTTTTCCAAATTCATAATGGATTAGGTACATTTTCTCTTCATTTCCCAGAAGCACTGAGATTGCAGTAGACTCTGAAGCCCACAGGTGTAAAGGGACAGTGCCCAGAGCATCTGTGTTGAGAGCTGGCTCTGGGGAGGTGCCATTGCTGACTACTTCTGAATAAAGGCTTAAAGGGGCTGCTGAAGGACCTCTGTTCATTGGTGGAATATTCACTGATACAAATGTTTTGCGTCTTTTCCTCCTAGTTCGTTTCTGATAGGCATGACAGTAAAAGCAATAGACCATTTTGTTTCTTAGCAATTGCTTCATGACTGTGAGGAGAAAAAGTAGGGAGTAGCCCAGGTGCACTTAAGTGCACCGAAGGACTTTGGTAGCACGAAGTGGCTGTAAGATTTTACCTGTGCATCAGTTAATCTGACTTCTCTCATGTTACCGTATGTGCTTAAGAAAACATTCTGTGTGCTGACCAGCTTTGCAGTCAGTGTGGTGCTGCTGACATCCCTGGCTTGTTGCAGTGTATTCTGCCTGTCACCCAGTACAGACTTTTAATTTTCAATGTCTTCTCTATTTTCAGGGTTGTTCTGGTTGTGGAAAATGTGACTGCAGTGGAGTAAAAGGGCAAAAGGTAAGTCAGCTTTCTCCATTTTATTGCTTATTTTGGTCAGAGTGTATAATGTACTGGGAGTCAGGTGAACCATTACTTTTGGTGAAGACTTGCACCACCAGGGAGCATTGCCAAGGCTAGGCCATGTGCCCTTCAGCAGGGTTTGCGAAAAGCAGCCAGCTCGATGTCTGCAGCTTCAGAGGGCAAGAGGGCCAAGGGTGGCAAGCAGGCAAATGCCTTCCCTGCAGGGTGAAGCCCCTAGTCCAGTGCTTGGCCATGCCCTAGCTCCTTCCTCATCAAATGGGATGCTAGCCCATCACTCTCATCTTTCTTATGCCTCATCTCCAGTCTTTTCAGTGGGTGACAGGCTTGACATCCTGACCACCTCTGGAATTGAGGCAAGCAGTTCAATTCAGAAATGCTCCTCTCAGCGTGCTGTGTGGATTGCTCTCCAGGAAGGCTGTGATGCATCATAATCAACATAGCCTGTTGATATAGCCCTGGGAGGCAATGACCTGTAATAGGAAGAAAGGGGTTAATAATCAACTTAAATATGGAAGAGTGTTGCAGATCAAGGAAAAAAAAAGGTCAAGAAAAAAACAAAACCATTTAAAACTTTTTGACAGAACTTTGTGAATGAGTTCCAAACCTTTCGTGTATGAAACTGAAAAGGCTTTTTAAAGTCTTCTTTTAAAGCAGTAACAGTGAAAAAAAATTATAGCATACTTAAGCATTCCATGAATTCTCTCTCTAAATTACCTACTTTTGTAAATATTGTAGACATTCAATCACTCTCCTTATCTCTTCCAATTTTGCTGTAGAGATTTTAATCTATGGTGTGTTCTGTTGTGCATGCATATGTGCTGTATATCTACCATTATAAATGAGCGTAAACCAAAGGTTTTATCAGCCTGTGATTGCTTTGGGTACCTATTTTGAGGTAAGTTGTTTAGGTCACCCAAAGGAATGCTTAGAAAAGGTGGGGAGTTTGTTTGCTTTTTTGTTTTGGAGGTTGTTTTATTCTTTGAAATAAACAGACAGCTGGTGTTCTATGTTGTCTCAAATGCAAAAGCTGCATATTTATGGATGAGGGTTTTAAGAATATTAGTTGGTGGCTTTTCTTTTGTGTTTTCCAGAACTAGGAACATAAATTACTTAATTGGAGACCAAAGCAAGATAATTTCCTTTGTAACAAACATAGATTAATTTGTGACATGCATAAAAAGTGTTGAGATTCAAAACATCTTTTAGATGGAGTCTCCTTTTAATGACCTATTAGTATCTGTTTAATAGAAGTCACCTATATATTAAAAACAAATACAGCAAAGATTTGGGAAAGGTTCAAAACTCTGAATTTGTTCCTTGATATCTTGATCTTATTTTTCAGTAACAAGTACAAATGAGTCATTGTAGAATGAAAGAGACATGTTATAACTCTTGTTGAAAGACATTAGTTTTCAGTTCATACGGTATGCCAGCATCTTGTAACAAGATGATTTTAAAAAATGATAGCTTGGGGAAATAAATAGTATTAGACCTTATGTTTCATTTATTTCCAGCTGCAATCCTTTCTGTTTGCTAGAGCTCTTGCTGGCATTTTTCATTTTCATAGTCCACAGTCTCAAAATATTCTCTTTAAAAGAAATATATGCTTGTCTGATATGCCAGAATACAAAACTACCTCACATTAATGTAGCCTATTTAAAGATGTAGAAAATAGAAAAATATCAGTCCATAGTAACAGAAGGCATAGTAAATTCCAAATCCCATGCAAACTTGTCCAGCATATCAATGTACTCTCTACTCTTCCTAATGGGTTCCATCACAAACTTCTTTAAGCATGGTGTATAGTGAAGTATTTACATAATTTTAGACTTTGTAGGAAATGCAGTTACTGACATTAGAGACATCAAGACAGGTGAATAAATAGTTGTAGATATAAAACAATAGCCAAGAAAGGCATTTGATGGTATTTTGAAATGCATTTAACATGGAACTTGATTCAGATCAATGCTTACTCATTATGTTAACACTCTGAGACTTTCAAATGTATATGTAGGATTTTTAACAGAAAATTTTTAGTTAAAAACATCTGCACCCTGTTCTTGTTTCAGCTTAGAGTAGTTTTTCATCCTGATTCTTTACATTTAATGCCTTTCTAGAATAAGAACAGCCTGCCATCATGTGTCAGACCTGAGGACAGAAGCTGGTGAGGGAAAGTAAGGGAAGAATCCTTCCTACTTGCCTCTGTAATATTTCTAGAATTGATCTTTCCAACCATTGTATTTGGATTTGAAACATCCCTGCTAAACATGGTTCCCATTAACACACACATCAGTAGTGGTACCTGTTACCCTCAGAAGTCTATATGAATGTTGCTTATTCAGAGGACACATCAGGGAGACTGACCCTAGCCAAGATCCAGGCTAGGAGAAGGCTGCCAAGCCCAGCTCTTGTGGTACCCCAGGGGACCACATTAGAGAACATCTGCTCTCCATTTCTCATGTAGCCACTTGTGTGGGAAGCACATATCCATTCTGCCCTGCACCATCCACAGCCAACATGTTGCCTACACTGGAAACCCTTTTGATCTGGCTTCCATGCCGTGCAGAAGTGCACAGACGCTGAAGGGCGTTTTCCAATCCACCCACACTCTTCAGCAATCCACCCACACCAATTTACTGCCATGGGAGCTTTGGGAGCTGCGGAAGTGGGTGCTGAGTTTACCCTTTAGTGCCTTAATTATTAACATCTGGAGAGATATTTCCTACTGTAGTGTGGGAAGAAGTTCCAGACCCTACAGTTTGGTGGGGTTTAATTAAAATTCATTTGGCCCAATAGTCATATTAATGATCTCAGTAGAAAAAGTGCTGAAAATGGTATTTGACTTAAAAGCTGTAAAGTACCCAAGAAGTATTACCCAACAGCATTTTAGACAGGGAAGAGTAAATTACATTGGCGTATTTTTCTCTCTCATTTGAGAATATTTTCATCAATATGATGGCCATATTAAGAGTACATTTAATATGTTCTCTCATCAGACTGTTTCCATGAAAATTGTATCTCTATGCCAAACTCCTTTAACATGACTCATACTTTATGAAGGGCATGTAATTGACAAAGTCTAAGGGTTTTCATCCCTTTCAGAAAATTTCAGAAAGTGAGCATAATTGCAACAGATGGCCCTTATCCCATAAAGCCTTTATTATTACACTGAACATCAGGCTGTTGTTTTAAGCTATATAATGTCAAGTATCACATATTTGCTGAACAAAAGGTGCAGAAATTTTAGAAAAGCATAATATTCCTAAAACAATAAATATTACCCTACTGTTTTCTATTTGAGAAATTAGCCTAAAACATCTTCATTTCTTGCCTCTTATGCTTTTTATTTGGTTTTCTGCGTAATAAGTTGACTGTTCTTTTAAGTCTTGTTGAAGTGTGAGATCTGTTTAAGCTGATTAGAGTTTTGAATACTTGCCTACATTTTATTGAGCTACTCTGGAGTAGGCTGAAGATATGTTTTCTCTTCTATGCCTACCTAGATTTTGAGAACAATTTTAAGCATCTGTGGAGATAAGAAGTGCTAGCCATTAGTGTGTGTAGAAAAAGCATGTTAAGCATTTAATTACCATTTAGAACAAAGACTATACAGATGAGTACAATTCTCCATACACTGATTCTTTCGAAGAATGTTCATTCTCTCATTCATGACCATTTGCACTCCTTTTACTTTCTATCAGAAATATGTGTAAATGGAGAAACACTGAAACCTTGCTATAAACCATAATTATTAATCTTCTCAGACTTATCAGTTAGAATGCATTGAAGTATAAATCCTCATTCTGTAGTATAAATATTTTGTGATGATTTCCCTGTCTCAGCATTACCCACTGAAAGCTGAAGTCACAAGGATATCAAACATGCTTGTGTCATGAGCATGAAGTACTGCAAATTTAAAAAAAATCTTTGCTAGGATACTCTGAAAGAAAATAGAAAAGAAGAATATAATTAACTCAGTGTAACTGCTGCATTTGACCTTTTTTTTTGTTTGAAAAGTAAGAAAACTTGAGCAAATAACTTTATTTTGGCTTATTTTTTGTTTCCTTAATTCTGAGACTGTATCCCTATTATTATACCTGCATAAAAATTACTTCTCCATTTACCTTATGAGTGTGACATCCCTGTGTGGATTGACCATGCTGCAGAAATACATAAACTGGCATTTGTTGAAGGATTCTGAGTTTGGAAGCCAGGTAGCTCCGACTTTGACAGTCAGTGAGACATCTCTGGAATTCCCTGTAAACTGTAGCAGTCACCAGTTTTTTCTCTCCTGCACACATCTACAGTCTTAAAAATCACTCATCATTTTGCTGTCTGCAGTGGATTGTGCCTTGCTTGGGTAGTGAAAAGTTGACTGTTGCAGTGGACTGTGTCCCTGTATATTTTTTTTTTTATGGTTTACCAGATTGTGAGGACCTTTGAGGTTTTTCTTGTCATTTTAGGTATCAGAAGGTAGAATGAAAATATTTGTGATACTGATGATTTAACACAATATAAAATGTCTTGGAGAGAAGCCCTGGCAGTCAGTAGGAAGATCACTATTAAGTTCTTCTGAGTTTCCTTGAAAATATAGCAGAGGGCAACAAATCAGTGCCTTTAGTGGAGCAAATCAATTATCACTAGATCTATGCTTTTCAATAACCAACTTTTATTAGACTTGTTTCTTATTCAAGAATGGAGTTTTTAAATACTCTTCATTGACACTACTTGGTTTTAGTAAGTACTGCTCAGTGTTTTTATTTAAGTGGCTGTTGTAGGAACTTGCTTTGTGTACAGCACCTGTTCATGCCTGAGTTGGAAACAGTATGAATGGAGGACACTACAGAAACCACAACTAAATAATATACCCTGGAGATGGCCACAAAGTTGGCAAGAGGGGTGACAGGCAATGTGGGAGAAAAGGATGCGTTTGCAGTCCTGAAAGGGCTAATAGATAACATGAAATCATGTAATCATTCCTGAAAGGGCAAAATCAGAAGACAGTAATAAAATAAAAAAAATATATATTTATCAACTACAGATCTGATGTGCTACAGGGTAACTTGTGATTCATAAATATTTTTGAAAATCAGGACGTTGTCACAATGTTTGTGTCAGTTCTGAAGTGACAGTAGTATATTTTATTGATTTACCCTTCACTCAGAGGAAATAATCCTTTTAATTAAAATCAGGGAAAAAGAACATCCATGTTACATAAAGAGAGCTGCTATTCTTGAAAAGAACAAAATATCAAATGACTTTGAATAAGACTGGGTGCGATATGATAAATACAGAGTTTTCTTCTGTTTCCCAACTGTCAGACCAAATTGCTAAGTGGAACCTGAAAGCATCAGCTTTTCTTAGTTTGAAATAATCATAAGAACCATTTTTCCCACTTGTCTCTGGCAAAATTTTCTATAGTAAGATATAGTTTTGCACTCAGTACAGTGGGTATCTTTGATTAACACAAACTAGTGTATTACACTGATAAATTTATCTCTACAGAAAGTGGGCTATAAAAGCAGATATCCCGGTAGTACTGTGTGATGGGCATGCTCATGTTTAGTCTTCAGAGCTGACTTTTGAGGGTTTTCACAAGTAGTGTTTCAGTTCATATAATATGACCTTTCAAGCAGCTGTTGCTAGATGCATATCTTTGCTTGTAAAGGTGTTGGCATAATGAGCCCAGGCGTTTCTTTGTGGAATAAAACAAGCTCATGGGGCTTGATTTTACATTTGTACAGCTGTTGTTAGTGTATGTCTTCATTACAGTTCCTCAAAGGCTTACAGGGCCTTAATTTGATATGAAGTATGTGAGCCTCTAATGAAGTCAGTAAAGTTTCCCAAATGTGAGATGAGAGTAAGATAAGAAAACATGTATAAGATCTCTACTTCTCTGAAATCTTCATGCTTGGGAAGCAGAGCTGCCCAGTGCCTGTGCAATACCCATGCATAGCTTGGTCTCTTCCCAAATTTAAAATTATGTCCATGCAAACAGAGTCACACTTTCAGTGTCTACTGACTGCACAGTGATTACAAAGCTTTCATCCTGATGTGTAGTTTTTTAGAATCCAGTCATATGTGTGACAGCAGTCTGCTTTGATTTCTGTGTGTTCATGTTATTGCCCACTACTACTCCGTCATGCTGACAGGGTGTTGCGGGTGTAATTTAGGAGTCTGGGACAACAAATATCTGGGGTACAGCAGTAGCTACATTTTGTAGTTACCCCCTCAGGCTTCTTTAAATCATTGTAGTCTCCAATTTATACTATATTTGCTGGGGATCTGAGACCAAGAGATCCATTATAACTGACAGTTCTGTGGTTCCTACACAAGAATTTAATGCTTGATGCACTTAATAATCGGTCTCTGTCTTCAGTTTTTCTGTAGCAATATTCACAAAAGGCGACCTGGGCATATATAATTATCACTAGGGAACCACAACAGTATGGTAATCTTAAATCACTTTCTGGTCTTTCTAGCCAAGAGCAAAAACTGGATTGGAAGGTTTTGTTGTTATTATTTCATACTTAGTGGTAGTTTGTAGTTTGCTTCTTTTTGCTCAGCTACCTTTTACTCTAGGTTTTAGATATGTGCTTTCAATGAGAGGTCATAACTTAAATTAGTCACTGAAAACTTCTGGCCATATGATTTCTGCTTTCAGAAAAGCAGATCTGAATTCTCTCAAAGTTTGGATTTCATTAAGAAAAGGTAAAAAGCCAAATTTTATACAAAGTTCTCAAAAACACTTTCAGCAGAAGCAATAGCAAGACTTGTAACTATATATACCTGTAAGGATGCAGAACAATAAGAAGCAGCATGGAAGTGAAATTTTTAAAGAGAAAACCTGAAGTAGCTGCTAAAAGAAGTGAAAGTGGAGTACTTTATCACACAGACAAGTTTCTAACCAGCTGGAGAACATCTGTAGTTTAGCCAAGAAAGAAGCATAACATCACAGAAGGAGCAAGAACAGTTGATAAAGCATTTTTCAGAGATGTTAAAAAGGATTTACATTTCCTTTCAAGTAAATACAACACCTGAGAAAGAACTACAGAACAGTAAGTTAATTGAATTATAGATAACACACCAAAGAAACTTGAATGATGAAAATAATTACTACCTTTCATTAATAGATAAAGTGTTCTCCTATACAATCTTTAACAACAGAGGAAAAGCAAAATTAAGGTAAAACCGAGGGAAAAGAAACTTACACTCCTCTCTGAAAAATCGTGTTTCTATCCCTTAGAATATTTAAGAGTGACTAGAATGGCAAACCCTACCCATAAACTTTGTAGCTCTTGAAGAAAGGATGTGGCATCCTCCACTGAAGTTCAGGTGAAACATTTTAAAATTTATTGATATGCCAACAAAGATAATTCTCACCAAGGCTTGTGTCAAAGATTAATGTGCACATCGTACTGAGCTGAGTGAGTGAGCACAGTCACTAACATCAAACGGGATGTCTTCTCACTCTTTTCTCACTGACTGTAAACAGATGCAACAAAAGCGTTTTGTGGGTAGTGAGCAAAATACTAAAAGCCTTAAGAGGTAACCCTTAGTTTTGTTAGAATGTTTTGCTCATCTGCCAAGCAAAGACTGAAAGATGATGTGGAACTGTAAAGCAAATATGTTTAATTGGTGGTGTTGAAGGGAAGAGACTCTAGTACAGAGGGGCAATCTAAAATGCCCTCTGGCTCCAATATTAGGAGTTAGGTGAAAAAAATGGAGGAATACCAAAGGTTTGTATAGTGGAGCAGTGAACAGAGAAGCCAGTGCTGCCTCTGTAATCAGCATTTTTAACATGATGTGTGAGTTAGGGATGTGATTGCAAAACTTCAACTCAAACTTCATTTCTGTCTGAAAGAGTGTGGAGGTAGAAGCTGGAAGTCCAGTCAGGACACGTTCACCTTCATGAAACTCCTGAACTCATGAAACAAAGGTATCTCTACAGGAAGCTCTAGGTATTAAATGCAGTGAATTTATATCAGTGCCAAGGCACGAGAACTGAGTGACACTGTTACCCGCAGCAAAAAACAAGGGAAAAGTTAGTGTTTGTGAAAGTGAAACTGTCGAGCACAAGCTTTAGATAGCAAAACTGCCTTTGACCCTTCCCTCTGCCTGGGCTCCCTCAGTTTTCAGGAAGAGCAGGGGCGATCGGAGCCCGAGGGGAAGGGCAGTGCCGTGGGCTGGCAGTGTCCTGGGACCCTGGCTCTGTCACTTCCCCGCGGGGTCCTCTGGGTGGCAGTCATACATCGCGGATCCCGTTTATTCTGTATTCTGACAGGCCCCTTCATGTGTCCTCATCCGGTGGGATTTTTTTTTGTTTGGGTTGTTTTTTTTCAGGAGGACGGGGAGGACGGGGGGGACAGAAAGAGAACCTTTAAGGCTCCAGCTCAGCAACAGACCAACTTCTGGTTGGCATTCACTGACAATGATACTGATATCCTGTACAGTGTCAAAATAAGGAAGATACTTTTCATTATTATTAATGATTATTTCATCTTTGTTAACTTTATTGAAAAAAACAACCCTGAAGGTAGTGCAAAAAGATATATTTCAGTGTCTGTTTTACAACTGATCTGTTTGAGTCGAGACGTTAGAGATTAAAGTTAAGAAGCAGTGATTTACACTTTTGAGGCACAATGTTATTGGCCTTGTGGTATTTGTATGTTTAAAAGTCAGAAGGCAGAATATTTTCTCTAGCATTTGTGGACAGATATTTTACTCCTACGGAACTTTCAAAATGTTTCAGACTTTAGAAATGCCATTTCCAACCTAACCCAAAAAAGCATCTAGACTAGCACTGTCTCAAATAGTACTGTCTGTCTTGTACCCTCTAAGATATGAGCTACTTCATTATGAGAACTTTATTGCAGTCTGTACTGTCTAGGACCAGCTGCCCATGTTTTTACTATTTATGGAAGAGATTATTTTCTGTAAATATGTCCATGACAAACCTTTGGCAGGAGAATAAAACTTGCATGTAACGTCACATTTCATGCCAGGTCTAGGATATGAACAAAAATAAATTTAAAAACCCTGAAAAGCTCAGGACCTTTTTTTTTTCCCTGCTGTTTCATCTTTAAATGTGAGCCTTTAAACAATGCCAAATGCAAACAAATGCTAAATAATTTTCATTAATGAAGAAGGAAGGGTGTGGAGCATTTTTACCCCTTATATTCTTGGACCTTCAGCACTGGAAGTGATTTAACACAATGTGCAATAAAACAAAGGAAGAGTTACTCAGACCTAATGTGTTCAACAGATGATTAGAAGGGGTGGAAAATATAGCACCCTTTTGATTCAACCTGTCTCCAGGTGATAGAATTTCCTTTTTTTTTTTTTACAGTCCAAACACATTTGTCCTTCAAACATCCTCTTTTCTCATGGTTCTTTGAGATTCTTCTAACTGATGGCTCTAACTGATGAGAAGAGGCTCCTTAATCCATGTCTGATAAAAGATTAAAAAAAAATAAATTTGGACAACCTCATGTGTGCCTTTGTCAAAGGGTTTTTGTGACTTCCTCCTGAAACATCATGTTATCATGTATTATTCTGTTTGGCATTTTTTTTTTCCCCAAAAATCAAGAAAAGTTTAAACATAAGGGCAATGAACCACATAGTTTGGTGTTAAACTGCCAAGCTTTGAGCAGGTAGACTTTAACAGCTGAAAATAATGTTTACTTGCTGTCTATTGGCTTCTACTTTCTGGTTTTGTATTCCTGTCCTTCATATACCAAGCCCTCAATCATGCCATGAACCAGTATGTTCCCCTTCAGCATCCTAACTACTTCTGAATCTGTAACATTTATCTGCACTGGAGGGAAATGTCACACAAGATGTGTATCAACCAAAGACACACAAATGTAAGGAAATATTGAGAACTTAAGATAAGAGTGGACATGGCTCAAGAAGTCCTAAAAAGTGAAATTTGGGCAGCTGCATTGAAAAAACTGACTACCACATTTGGAAAATGAGAAATAACTATGGGGTGAGCATGAAGAGGAACTACATGAAGAAGACTTGTTAAATTATATAGGGAAGGGCCATTACAGTTGGTTAACTGAAGTTATATGATGCTGATAGACAACCAGTTGCTTGACACTGATTAAATGGAGGCTGTGTTGGTAGCCATTACTGGCTTTTGAATGTTTATTTTACTTCACTCAGATTATTTTACTTCTTATTCAGCTTTTTAATTTATTTTATATTTACTGTATATCCACCAACTTGAACACCAGCTAAGCACAAAGATACTGATATGAAGGGAAAAGGACAATCAAAGATCGTTATTTCTATTTTTATACTCCTGGGAAGCACTTAGCAGCTTCCTGAGGAATGTTCTGTGCAGCCATGAAATATGCTTTCACTCGAAGCATTCTTTAGTATTTAGGAGGCAGAGGCCCAGACTCAGTCCGTGAACCTTAAACCTGAACAGCCTTCTGACTAAATGTTTACACCGATAGTGGAGGTTTATACCTCCACTGTTGGAGGTTTGGGCTCATCCTGTATCAAGCTGCACAGGTTGCCCAGCGTTGTAAGTTCACAATACTAGGGAAAGGATACTTTCATAGTAGGAAGAGTAATCCTGTGAGGGAGTGAAAAACCAGAGCTGAATGAGATGCCATCATTCGGTGATCATGGTGCAGCTTCTGCCCCTTTGTATATGAACCTGTATGACACTGGATTTTGCAGCATAAGTAGGTGCTTTTCGGTGTTCCCTTCAAAATGCAGCCTGAGAGCTCGTTTGACTGTGGGACTGAAGGAGTCCCATAGGTGGAAGTGGGGAGGGAGCAAAGGGAGAAGGAAATGGCAGAGCAAGCACAATGGCAGAGAGGTCATGAGTGGAGAGTGCTCTTCCCCAGCAGCTGTTGGGGTAGCTCTTTGTCATTATACATGTCTGTGTATAATGCAGAGCAGCCCTGGTAATGCTTGAAGTTGTGTAGGGGACTCATCCAGCCCACAGTGGAGCTGTGCAGGTGATGTGAAACTGTAATGGCCACTCCTTCTGTTAGTCATGCCAAAAATGGAAACTCATGTTTCCGTGTGAGTGAGCTCTTTCAGATGCTTCCTGGCAGTGAAAGAATCCAGATTTTGCTGACTCTCCCTCCCCTCCCTCAGCCCCCTCTTCCATTCTACATACTGTTGGGAAGTCAGCCCCAAAACTTCTGGGTGAGCCAAGATTTATACAGAGCTCCTACACAGATTCTTTGCATGTCTTCAGAGTTATGTTTGGGTAATTAATTACTTGTTACTTATGTGGCTCCAGAATTGTATAGCTTTAGTACAGATAGATTCTTCTGAAGAATGTGCTGTGGGAATTTTGTAATGTTAAACATCCTCAGTGCATTTGAGGACACATGTCCTGTGAGCATATAGCAGTAATTCAGTTTGACTGATATCTACTTCACACTTTCAATAAAATACTGAAAATGGTAAGTGCAGCTGAGGACAAACAGATGATATTTATTGTACATGTTTATTTTATTCCTGAAATATATTCAGGGCTGGTGCTCCCTCTGGTGGTTAAAAGGACTCTTTTAATAAAGAGTATATTCCCAATCTCTCTCTCTTCACTAATGTAACACTGAGGCATTTACAGTCTCTAACACGGGTTTAAAAGACTGTGGAGAGAAACACTGTTTTTTGAGGGTGTTACTCTCATCGCACAATTGTTTCCCACCGTGCAGTGTAGTTACTGATCTAACAACTTGGCACCAATTTACTTGAGTTACATCACCTGAAGGAACAAATGCAGAGCCTGCATTCACCTCTCATGTGGCTTCAGGTAGTCTGGGCAGAAACCACGTAGTGCATTACAAATCTGTTGTCCATTGCTGTGGATTTTATGAGGTCACACTGGAGCATCAAGGTGTGATGAGTGTTTTGAATGGCAAGTTTTCCTGTTAACTGTCAGGCACTATTTCTCTCTATTTGGAAACTGCATCCTCAGTTTTCATCTTGAAACAGTTGTATTTCTTTGCCAAACGTCCTTGATAGAATTTCAATTCAATGAATGTTAACTTCTGGGAACAGGAAAGAATATGTGTTTGTGTTAGGAATTCTGACTTGTAACACATTGGAGTCAGCAGTGACACTGCTCTGAAGACAGCTCTCCAGCAAAGCCAAGGATTTGTTGGCTCCCAGCTCAGTTTCCCTTGCAGTGAAGGCACAGCTGAGGAGCTGTGGTGGATGAACTCCAGCAAACCCCACTGTGCTGGTGTGAGAAACTGCTCTTGCTGCCTTTCCACCATGTCCCCTGCATTGTTGTGTGCTCCTCGCGTCAGTTTTGGCAGCTGCCTGGCCACCTGATGAACTCCTCAGCTCACAGGGGCCAGAGGAAACTCATTCAATAAAGAAAAGTGAGTAAATTTAGTGAGCTGAACTGGTGAGGTAAAGGCTGAGGGAATCATACCAGCTGGTGTAAAGAAGGGTAAGGTGGCACCATTCCTTTAAAACAAGGAGGAGTAAAGCCACTTTTGGCTTAGCTGCCTTGTGACATCTTTCCCCAAGACTGAGTTTTATGCCTTTCAGCTGAAGGGCAGACACGTGTCTGTCCTGCTGTCTCAGCTGCAGGGTGATCTTAAGGAATGAAGCATCTTTCAGTTGGCTTTGGGAATATCTGCACATTGTTATTCACCATGTGCCTGTGTCTCTGGAGAGGCTGAGAACATATTTTTACAGACCTAGACATGCTGTGAGCCTGTACTTCTGGAAACAGTTGATTTATATATCCATGTCACCAGTCTCTCATGTCTAAAACCTCCCAGTCTTGCAGTCCCAAGACAAAGTATTAGGGGAAATAATTTATAATGGGGTGTGATTATTTCCTCTGCCTCAGCACTTGATATATTACAGCTGAATCTTCTGAAACTTCTTACTTCATGTGACTCTCTTGCTAGCAATCTGCAGTTGTTCTCTGTGTCAAACAGCATTTAATGGCTAATTTGGAAGGGTAGGTGCCAGAATTAGCCCATACAGTTAAGCTCTGAACAGATTCACATCTGTTTATAAGGCTGTTCAATTTTAATTTCAACTACCTCATTCAAAGGCATTTCACAAAAGCTGGACTAACACAGGCACCTTGCTTATTAAATGAGTGCAATGGTGACTGAGCCCTTGCTGTCCTTTTATGTAGCACATATTCAGCATCTGAGTGGCGGATTATTAATTTTTGTGAACTGAGTAATGAATTCACCTTTGTGCTTTCTGACAGTTTGCATTGAATCAGCAGAGGTACAGATGATTTGGTTACATCTGTTTTAATTTTTGAGTCTCATGAATTGATTTGTAAGAAGCAGAAGCTCTTTCAATATTACTTGCCAAAATTGTGCAGTTGTGAATGTTGGAACTTGAACAATACATAGACCTTGCAGTCAGTCTCATGCTCTTCACGCATCACAGCTTCAAATCTCAGTGCTGAGAGAAGAATAAGTGGGGTAGCAGGGGTGACCTGATGCTTGCCAATTTATGTAGTGTGGGTGCAGCATAAATGTAGCACAAACAGTTGCTGTTGGGCTGTTTGGCTGGAACACTGAGTGAAGAAAGGAACCAGGCAGACAAGCAGGGAAGGGATGCTGCTCTAGTATTTTTTTGCAATGCAAGACGTCTTCAGGATGTGCTTATGCCTGTACTGCACAGCATAAGTGGCAGGTTCATCTGAGCTTCAAGTTCCAAATAAGCCACTTTGGGTAGGAAAGCCGCAGCAACAAAAGTTGCTACCTCAGTGATCTCTGGGGTCTAATCTACTCAGTGACTTTAGGAGACTCTGCATTGACGTGCCTTTACAGCTTCTACATAGTAGAGTTTCTGTATGCTCTTGTTCAGTGTAGATACTCTGAGACTGATAGAATTTTATTGTAGCATAGTATCACTGATGCCAAAATAATCTTATGGGGTATGTTTGTGCTAACTCAAGCAGGAGTATTGAAGTAAGACCTTTGTTCATTAGTGCTGCTTCCCTCCTTACAAGTTTTGGCACCACTAGCTTTCTAAGGCTGCTGGACAAAGAGGCAGGCTGATACCTGGACTGAAGAAAGGGACTGGAACCCAGGAGACATCACTAGGTCTATTACTGGGTCTTGGTGGAAGAGTTTGTCCTAATTTCTCCAAGTTTGCATGGGTGCCATAGAGGAGTTAAGTCCCATTAATTGTGTAGCTGGAAACTGCAGAAGTTTGGGCTTCTTACCCAATACTTACTTTAGAGTAAAGTCAAATGGGAAGGCAGAGTAGAGGGAGGGGTATTCATGGCCTTGTAAGTCCATGAATAAGCAGCCAATGTGGTGGGTTGCATGCAGGGCAGGATCAGACAGCTCTCACACATGCAGTTAGTTACCTTTATGTTTCCTTACTTCCCTCTGGCAAATGACAGGCAAAAAGATGAACTCAGTTCCAGTATGAGAAACCATGAATCTGCAGTATTTGGGATGGTACAGCCCTCCACATGCACAGAAGTTACACTTTCTAGGCCTTGGAACATCCAGTAGCTTGACTGGATACCCAGAAGTTCTGGACAGTTGTTTTTCTTGTTGGCCGAACAGTGCAAGTCAGGAAAATAAAATGTTTCTAGGGAAGCCTGGATGTATCTTAGTCTGAAGTGACTTGGTATGGTCTCGACTGTGCTCCTCCTATGTTTTATCCCTCAGACAAGGCAGCCTGGGAGGTTGAAGACAGCCTTGAAATACTTGACCATAGTTGTCCTGAAAGGCCAAGTCTGTATTTGTTTTAAGCCTTTAGTTAACCTCTTTGGCAAGCTGAAGCAGTCATTAGCTCAGTGAGTGATTTACGGGCACATTAAGGTGCTTTTCTGGTGCCAGAATAATCTTAAGGGAGCCTTAGACTAAGTGAAAATCTAATCTGTAAACTTCAGTTTTATCTTTCCTTAAGAATAGAGGAAAGACTATTTCCCTGTGTTGCAGGGTGTGGTAAAATCCTTAGATGGACAGTACTTCTGAGTGCAGGAAGTATCAGTCATGTAGCATGATGGATCTGAGCCAGATATGTTACACATGACTCATATTTCTCTGTGGGTGTCAAAGTAATCTTGTTTTCTTCTCATTTGCACATGTTGCACTTTCCTTCAGCAATGGAAGACCCTGTTGTATGTACTTCAGTATCTTCCCTCCCCTTAGCGCACCTCCCAGCAGGTCATGAGATCAGGTGCCCAGGGTTCAATGTGAAATCCTGGTCTGAAGTGACATAACAACTGATTTTGTAGAAATACGCTTGTGCCAATTAGTCAGCCAAAGTAGGGATTTTCCTACCTTAGTAATTTGTTTAACTTTACAGGTATCATTCAGATTGTTAATTACTTCGGCACATTTATTCAGAGACCTGGATCATGATACATTCTTCCTTAAAATATTTTCCAAGACAGTTTCAGTTACTTTAGAACATGCTGCTGACCTAGAAACGTATTTTTCCAGGCTACTCTGATGCTTGCTTTGTTTTGCTGTGCTTTCTGGTGTAACACACTGCTTCAGATTTGCAAGCTTTATTCTCAAAGCATGACAAAGAATACTGGGTAGTAAATAGAGGACATCATGCCATTTCAGCACTTCAAGAAGAAACTGATTGTTTACCTCAGAAAGTACCTTTTTATTGAAAAGTTTATTTTTATGGGAGGATTGAGAGGACAAGGAGCAGGATAGTTTTTTCTGGCAGGAATTTTTAGTAAATAAGTGTTATTTTGATTTCACTTTCTCATGCTCTTGTCATCTCAGTTAGTTTTCTGCCTTCCTTCCTCCTTGGCTATTTTAACAAAATCCTGGACAAGGAACTAAAACCCAACATCAACCCAGTAACTCCACAAATCTTCCAGTTCCTCTCATCTTCCGACACTGTAACTAGCACCTTGCCTGCTGGTCATCACTGTTTCCTCTGCTGCATGTCATAACTTCTTCTTTGCAAGATGCCTGTTATATTTCCTTGACAATTGAGCTTTCCAAGGCTCAAATGTTGTTCTTCTTGTGTGTGCTCAATCCTCAGCTGACCTCTCCGAGTAGCCAGCATGTTGCTGGGAATCTTTGTCCTGAGCAAACAGGAGAAAAGTGTCTTGTTAATCACCGTCCTAAAATCAAATTCTAAATTGTTTGTTAGTTACAAGTAACAACCTCATCTCTCACTGTTTTGCTGAAAATCCTCAGATCTTTGCATAGCTTCCTTTTTTCTGTTTTGGACCTAGTTGATTTTATTTCCTTATTGCTATCCTTTGAAAATCGCTATATTTTGAGTTTCTAAAACTGATGTCATGTTTTCCAACATGTTTTTCAAACTTGTAGAGCTTTTCCTTTTTGCAGTTGCACCCTAGCATTTTATTCATCCAATATTCTCACAGTGTTTAACAATATGAAGTGTTTCTTCCTGTTTCACATCACACCTTGAAAGGACAACTTTCTATATGGAAATGGGGCTTTTTGATTTGCTTTGCCATTTCCAGGAATTGACATAATTTTTTCCCTCTCCCTATGTGTAGATTTTGCAGCCTTTATTCAGACAATATTCTTTTTTATTTCACTCGGAGTCCATACATAGTGAACAAGTAATAACTGCAATAATGATCTAGAGTGTGGATGGATTTTCTGCCTCTTAATTTGTCTTATTTAAATACACTTGGAGTTGTAGGGAGATGGACAGCACAGAAAGCACAAATGTCCCATACAGCGTTAAAGAAGAATCTAAAGGATGACACATACAATCTGGGTGTTCAGCTTCTTGGGAAGATCCTGTATCTTGGAGTACCCTGTCTCTGAACCACCCTGAAATTCAAGTCTAAGTGACAAGCCTGGTCTCCAAAATCTGCTCTTGTGAATAGTGTCTAAGAAGAGTGATATTTGCCATTCATACAATAGTGACTGAATGATGATATTTGTGGTTTTCAGGAATTTAGTTGCTGATTTGGAGTGTTAAATTTTCTACTGGAATTTTAGCAATATCTCTGTAGTAATGCAGGTAAGTTTTATAAGAGGCAAAATAACCTTCTGATCCCAGGAGTATAAATGTGGTATGAGCACTGCTATCCAAGGAGACAGAAAAAAGGTTTCATTGACGTTCAAAGAGTGCATTTCTGTTATGCCACACTCAGCCCCTGACAATCTATTATTGAACAGAAATATTTCTTTTTTTATAATAATCTTTCTTTCAAGTACCAACATGAACTGTTTGCTGTTATATGTAGCTTCTTTCCACCTTACAGGTTTCTTGAGCACACCAATAGGGGATATGTGAGTGGCTTAAAGAAGCAACTTCAGTTGCGCGGTTGCTAATTAGTTTTCTTCTTCCACAGGGAGAAAGAGGCTTGCCGGGACTACAGGGTGTGATTGGGTTTCCTGGAATGCAAGGACCTGAAGGTCCCCCTGGGCCACCAGGACTTAAGGTAAGAACTTGAGCTTTAGTATCTGAAACACTTGGGTTTTCCTAAATTGTTGTCCTAAAGATAGACAAAGCTTTCTCTTTTCCTTTGCAGGGTGATACTGGAGAACCAGGACTGCCAGGAACAAAGGGAACAAGAGTGAGTTCTAGCTTACTTTTTTGCAATTCTGATGTCTTTGGGTTGTTTTATATGTTAACTCTCCATGGCTGCCTTCAAGTGCAAGAGAGGGTTAGTCTCTTCCCTGAGTTAATCAATGGCATCCCCTTGTGCTGCACAATAATTTCAAAATTCTCACTTTTACCTTTGAAGTTCTTGCTGCATTGGGCAGTCAGTGACTTTATCCATTTCCATTTTTACCTGATACTTACTACTGCACCAACAGCACTGGTTTTAATATATCTTTGTTATCTTTTTGACGTACCAAAAGGTTTTTTTTCCAGCTTCAGTATGAACCAATGTTATTTCCTCTTGCAAAATTCTCCTTTATGTTTGTCATCTAACCTCCTAGTAGCACTCCAGCAGAGAAGCTGACACACTTTTGAGCACATAGATGTTAAAGTGTTCACAAGATGCAGAGCTAAATTAAAGCCAGGAACAAAGATCTCCTGGCTTTGCTAGAAAAGGCTCTGAATATTTTTGTGGTCTTCCTGTTGTCATTTCTGCTTAATGGGGCTCTTATATTGCCCTTATTTTAGCCCATTATATTAGCCAGGGCCATGTCTTTTGGGATTTTGTGAGTTGCCAAGCTCATTCTGAGCATTTTCACATCTTGTAATATCATGACAAAAGAGGATTCAAATTACTTGGCCAGTAATGATGCATACGTTGTCAGCTATACCCTCTTGTTCACAGATTTTGAAAATCTCATCTCAGTTTTGTTCTCTATCTGCCTGCAGTTGCTGCAGTACACAGAAGTTACTGAAACAGCTGCAGTTTCCAGAGAGGGTATTCCGCTAGATCAGAAATCCTTATTTCAGTCCATGATGTTCATGATACCTTGGGATATCCTGAGTGACAGTGTAAACTGGCATCTGCTGGCAAAACTGTTTGTGTGCTACAGTGCAAGTAGTCTGTATAACAGTATAAAGTTTTGCAAGCTGCAAATATACTATTTGAGCACAGGATTCCCATACATCTTTTCTGCTTCATAATACACTGCATGAATAAGTAAGATGATAGGATGAAAATGATTTGCTAAGTTGAGCTGCATCCCAATGCATCCAAATGCATGGCACTGAAAAGCTGTTCAAGGAGAAAGAGTTATCTCAGCCTGGTAGGTTTTTTTATTATAAGGATGAATTTATACACTGATGAGAAGTATGAAAGAGAAGCATCTTTACAGTGCGTTAACATCATCTCCTGCTATGAAGAGATGTCTACAGTAAATTTCATTTTGGGAATGATGATTGTGAGAAGAAAACACCTCTGCAATCCTTTTTACCTGTACATAAGGCTCTGAATCAGTTCCTACTGTTTAAAAAGTTAAAGAGATATAAAAGGTTGCTTTCAGTTTTGATTACTAAGGTGACAGGTTTGAGAGGTTTTGAAGAATAGATCTATTTTGTAAAGGAGGTTTAAATGCTACTTGTTTTTGACTCTTGTCACTGAAGATGCAACTTGGGCTGCAATTTGTCCTTGCTGTTTTGTGGATTTGTTGTTTCAGTTTATGTTTTTCTCAATTGTAGGGCCCCCCAGGAGTATCAGGCTTTCCAGGAAATCCAGGCCTTCCTGTACGTATGAAGTATAGGTATTTTTACAAAGAACTAATTGTATTCATCAAAGTATTAGTTGTGACATCTGACCTGGATTATTAAGAATATTGCTAATTTCTTTACCTTCTTTTTGTTTAGGGCATTCCTGGACAAGATGGCCCTCCTGGTCCACCTGGCATTCCAGGATGTAATGGCACAAAGGTGACATTTACATATGTTTGTAACAGCATCTCTGTCTTGGAATAAAAACGTCCCTCAAGCATGTGTTACTGGTTTCTCTGTTTCCCTTAGGGTGAAAGAGGTCCACTAGGTCCCCCAGGTTTACCAGGACTGACTGGAAGTATAGTAAGTAGATTCTTTTCTGCTTAATTCATGTTTTTCAGCCCTGATTCTAGAAATTCAAGTAGAACTATATGAAATGATACAGAGCATAACATGTAAAATACACAACATTGAGTTGCAATAACATCAAATATGTCTTTTTTTTCACAGGGACCTCCAGGACCTCCTGGAATGAAGGTACATTTTGCTTTAAGTGTATTTATATCCTGCTTCTAAGAGTAAGAATTGGGTGAAGTCTGCACCCTCTTAGACTAGCAGTCCTTACTTAAGGACTGAAAAATTGTACTGCCATGTTTCACTTTGATCTCTGTTTTGCAACCACACTAAATAAAGACAATGAGGTGACCTCCAGTTAATAACAAGTGAACATATGTGTTGCTCCTTGCAGGTCTTAAAAGTGTAGGTGTTACATGGATTACAACAGAAAAAAAGTAATACAAATCATTAATTATGTATAAACAATATAGTGGCCACCTAACTGTGTATAAAGATTTAGAGAGGTTTTATGATTCAAATGTTTGTTTTTATGTTGACATTTGATTTATCTAAAAAATTTCATATAGATAATGTTCATGAAGAAAGGTCATATACCCCACAATATCAGAAGCATCCAACACATACTAAACAGTTTTCACAAAGAAAAAAATCAAGACTAACTAACTAGGTGTCGAGTATTTTGTGAACTGGAGAATAAAACACTGAAAGATAATAGAGAGCTTTTGCTCTTTAAACAGCTGTCGTTTGGAACTGTAAGCTAAATGTAAGTCTAAATGTAACTTCAGATTTGTAATGACATGACAACCCAAGTTATATTTTACTCTTACATGGGAAGAACAAACTTAGTCTATAAACACTAAAGTATTCGAATGTTTTTTCCCTAGGCATGTATGCATAGGTACACAACTCCTGAAATGAAATCACTTACAGTTCTGCAACTTTGCATAAAAATGCAGAAAAAATGGGATCTTTTACTATCAAAAAAGAGACATAAAGAAGTGGATAATGATCAGACTAGTTGTTTTCTAAAGTAAGACGAAATGGATTCCTTTTTTGAGAAATAACTTTAATGTCAAAATTGGGTGTAAGCATGAAGATCTCAGCCTGAGAAAGAAATTGTGAGATTACCACTTCTCTCAGCAGCCAGGTCAGATTCTCCATTTGTGTGGTGACACTGTATTAGTGATAGAGTTGGCAGACAAAGCATTCTGCCTGCCTATTATGGTATAGGAAATGAAGGTATGAAGGAAGATTTGGTACTGGAATCTCTTCAGGTGGCTTTAATTCATGTTTGGCAATTAAGGTCTTAATTTTTAATATCTCTTGCTATGTTTCAGCTGAATGAAAATAAGTAAGGTGATTTTTTTTTTTAAATCAGTTTTCCAAATGATTCAAAACTTTGCACAGCTCCAACTTCCCTCTCCTCTCAATATTAGTTTTTGAATGTATTTGATTTGATGTGCAAGTATTCTTTTTCTTTACTTATTATAGGGAGATCCAGGTGAAGTGATTGGTCTTTTACCTTCTGGTGTGCTAAAAGGTGATAAAGGGTTTCCTGGCCAGCCTGGATTGCCTGTAAGTCTAAATGATGTTTGAATAGCAGTGAGCTTCAATTAAAATGATATCAGTGTCATGAAATTACCAGATAAGGATCACTTTTTTATGATGTCATTTGGATTTTTCGTAGGGTCCACCAGGAACTTCAGGATTCCAGGGACCAATGGGGCCACAAGGTCCTCCAGGAGAGCCGGTAAGTTTCCTCTCATGGTGATTTGCATGTTACCTATAGAGCTTTACTATAAGAATGTTCTAGAAGGTGTGTGTAGGAGGTCTTGGTTGGGATTTGGGAAAGATGGCCTGTGGTTTAGCCTCCAGAACTGTCCCATGGCAGAAATTACTAGGCAACGTAGGTTTTCAATAGCAGCTACTCCTACAGGCATCTTCTTGCACTCTTGGAGCATATTTTTGTGGGAGAGAGACTGTAATTGTTATTCCTCCTTCCCTCTCTTCCTCAGCTTGATTTTTACAAAGTAAACTACAAACCTAGCAACCAGGCATAAATCCAAATGAGGTTGTTCTTATAGGTAGCTGCAGCGAGTAGTACTGTGGCAGCAGGATATCAACTACCTGTTATTATGGTAATTATTGAGATATTGCACACAGATTTTCTTTGTTATTATGTTTTGTTCTAAGTTGTGAATTGTGCACAGTAGCAGGAAAAGACTTTTTGTCTTGGTTTAATGAAAAGATCTGCCTTTTTACTGCTTTCATAGAATAAGGCATAATTCCATCTAGTGTACTATGTACACGTACATGCTAAAATGTATTATCTTGTAGGGTCCCCCAGGGCCGCCAGGACTCCCAGGCGAGAAGGTAAGAGTCCTTATTATAAATATTTAGTCTATCTGTTTATTTATTTGGCATACCAAATCCCCAAAACTCTGCAAATTAATGGTCCTAAAGGAGTGGGGTTTTTTACACTTTGGAATCTATTTCTATATGTTAGTGGACATCATAAAGAGAAATATTTTACACTTTTTTCAAATTTATCTATCTCTGTTATCTCACTTGATCAAAGCAATAGTAATTGCAACATTCTATGGTTATTTGAATTCATTTTAAAATGTTGACATTTTCACTGAAGTGTTTGAGAAAAGAGCATATTGACAGAAAATTATCTGATAAATTTCAATTTGTTTTTTTTTTTCGCAAGTTGCTGTGATATAGGGCAAAAAAACCAGCAGGGAGCTTAGGACATGGTTATGTATTTGTTTTATATATGCGTTCTAAAGACATATTCTGCCTTTTATATTCTCAGTGTTTGATGTGTACAAAATATTTTCATATGTGTATATATATGCATGTATGCACTGCTGATAAAAAGTGACTAAATGTGTATAATTTGCATTTTCAGGGCTACATGGGCTTGGGCTTTCAGGGTCCCAAAGGTGAAAAGGTAGGTCTCTTGTAAACTTCTGGAGAACAGCTGTAAGAAATATTTTTGATACTGTGTTTTAAATAAAGAAAACTGTTTGAATCATTCAGTGGAGAAAATCAGCATTGTAATTTTTGGAAGACTTGAATAAATCTCTAACTTACACCCAAATGAAGAAAAAGTCATGAACAGTTATGTAATTTGTTAATGATGATGTTATACCTGACATTAATTTAGTTCACTATCCTATTTTCCAGTTGTGACTGCAAAACTACTGAATTTGAAGTAGGCAGATCTGGAAATGTTTACTCTGTATATTAGGACTTACCGTGAGGTTTTTTTGAAATCAATTTATTTCTGAGGGTTGAGATTTAATGTGCTGTTCAGAATGATCATAATTCATTATGGTAGGACTTGTGGTCCTGCCTTAGTTTGGTTTGGTAGTGTATAAATTTGAAGCAGACCTTTCAGTTGTCCCCCTTTACTGTGTTTTGTCACAACCAGGAAGAGGTTTCAGAGCACACAGACTAGTTTACTTTTGAATGAATCTAAGCAAAAAGATGTGCTCCAGGTTGCCATTTATTCTCGTACTCAGCATCAAATGGGAGGTAATACATGTCAGCTTTACTCTGTTACCTCCCACACTGAGAGTTCTGGGCCGAAGTGCCTTACGTTGTGTTTCCAGGAGCCAAGAATTGCATGCACATCATAATATGTCTGAGCACTTCTCCAGAAGCTTCTCATGAGTGTCACTGACAGAAGGCTTTTGGAGTGTCACTGACAGAAGGCTTTTGGAGTATGAGTAAATTATATTACTTAGGTAGGGGTTTTTTTTTTTCAATCTACCACCTTATTTATGCATTTTGAGCCACAATATTCCTAATGGGTATTTTTTTTGTGACATGACATGTAATTGAAATTAAGTTGTTATCATGAAATTTATTGAAAATTGTTAATCATAGAAGTGTGTGGAGATTTCTTGTATGCCTCAGGTTTGTCTGTAGCAAAAGATTAATGGTATTGCTGTGCATTACTGCTTGACAGAAATGTATCAAGCCTTTTTGGAGGTGTTTTACTGTAAAAGATAGTGCTTTTGTATCATATAAGCAGATGAGCTTCTGACCCGGCATTGGACATGTATATAAAAAAGTATGATGCACAGTTAGCACCTTGAAGATGACCTTTATGGACAGTTGTAAAACCGATGAAACACTTTAAATTTTGACTAACATTTTGTTTTTAGGCATTGACTTTCTGTATCAGACCTCTTTCCTCCTAAAAGAGACACTAGAAAACTTTTGTACTATTGCTGTAATTAATTGGAAATGTTCCTGATATTCGGTATTAATCAAACTTCACCCTAAGAGTAAATTCAGAGGTCTTTCTTCAGGGCAGTCTCTGTCCAACCAATTACACAGTAGTGACTCCTGTAACTGTGTCTGTAACGCTTTCTCTCAATTTTACAGAAAGAATTTTTTTCAAACCTCTTTAGCTATAATTTTAAAAGCAAGTGGTAGTTCTCTTTAATGTTATTGATCTTCATAATGTTTGATCTCAGAGTCATGCTGTTTTCAATGGACTATGCTGGATTTGCTGTTAACAGGGAGAACAAGGGGTAAGGGGCCCCCCAGGACCTCCAGGACCGGCACCACATATGAAAGAAAAAGGGAGTGAAATCATAAGGGGAGAAAAGGTGAGATATGAAATGACTGAACTTCTTGTACTCTTCATTAAAATATGATCAATAGGAATTAGGAAACAAAAGGGAAACAGAAAAAAAAAATCACCTAAAGCACACTTTTCAAAAATTTCTCTCTGTTTTACTTCATGCATGAATGTTGAATGTCATTCTAGAAGTCTCCCTAAAAATATGTGATAAATGGTAAATAATCAATACTTCCGTAAAAAAAAGTAATTCATGCTGCCGATGACTTTTTGAGGAAGGAGGATTGATAAGGATAGGATATTCTAAAGATATTCTAAAAGTTTAAATTAAGTAGTAAATGTTGTTTGAAGTAAATAGTAAGTTTGAATTCAGTATACTCGACTTTTCATATTCAGAATCACATTCATGAAATCTGGGTGCTAATGAGTTTTTCAATTCTTGAATTAAGCAATCTAAGCAATATATATACTAGTAAACTAAACTACCTTAATGGATTCACATTCTGTATTTGTCTAAATTCTTGCACATCATACTATCAGGCATAGTTTTGAAATGGAGGACAGGATTAAATGTGCTTTTGATGATACGAAGAATTATTTACAATCTAAATGACTAACAGTTAAGGTTTTGTTTGCTAATCTACTTTTTTTTTTTTTTAATAATTTCATTAGGGTGATCCAGGTGAAAAGGGTGAACAGGGAATCCCGGTGAGTAGTGAATATTTCTATAGCTGTTAGATAAAAGTAAATTTACTTTGGAATTTGGCAGTATTTTTAATATGGTGAGTATTTGTTTTCCAGGGATTGCCAGGTTCAGGTTTCAAAGGAGACAAGGGTGAACCTGGACAGCCTGGACCACGTGTAAGTATACTCAGCTTTATTAATACCATAATTGCAGTTATTGTATTGTTTCCATGACCTAATTAAATTTAGTAGTTGGTATATTTCAAACAAGCAAGTTTTGCTGTAGGATAGGTGTACAAATCAAAGTATTAATAACATGTAGTAATACTAGTATGTAATGTGTTTCACATAACTAAAGAGACTTAACAGCAGCTTGCAGTGCTCAAAGCGAAGGCAAAACTCCCATTGATCCCAACTGGAGCAAAATTGAGGCATTCCAGAACACAAAAAAAAGCAAAGCAAAACAAATCACTCTGTAGAAGTGACTTAAGCTAAATAGAACATGTTGAATTCAGTTCAAATGCTCTCACATGCAATCAACAACATAAGCTGCTTAGCCTAGAGTTTCTTTCAAAGACAATGAATGGAGCAAAAAATTTAGGTGACTGACATACTTTTGCTTGCCAGCTTCTAGCCTGACTGTAGATGCTCGAGGCCATAGGGTCTCTTAGATTTGCCTAAACCTATGTCATGGTCTTGTCTATACAACTTCTGCATGAGTCATGCAGTATCTTTCCTAGCTGAGCTGGTAGCAAAATTGTACATTTTCTGCATTCAAATGTATCAAAAGTATTCTAAATTTCTCAGATTGTGGGTCTTCCTAGGTTGTTAGACCCATCTATAAGCATTGAACTGTACTTCAATCTG
Source organism: Campylorhamphus procurvoides (assembly GCA_013396655.1). NCBI lineage: Eukaryota > Metazoa > Chordata > Aves > Passeriformes > Dendrocolaptidae > Campylorhamphus > Campylorhamphus procurvoides. Next base: position 1,272,769 of record WBMV01002889.1, read on the forward strand.
AAAAAGAGAACTGTACATCAAGGTCAGATGCTCTATTATCCTTTCAGTAAAGATATGTGATGGGATTATCTTTGCTATCATGTATGTGTTTTTACTTTTACTGTAAATGAGGGCTTGAAGCTGGAAGAATGGAGAAATGTTGGCTTTGACCTTGTTGAGGAAACCAGAGCATCTGAATTTTTCAAAAATATAGTTTTCAGTTTCTGCAAAGTTACCTGAACAAAGTTTCTAAGACATTTTACATATAATTGTTCAGGAAATCATAGTTACTTCTGAAATTAAGATAAGGCTTGAAAGATGAACAGATGTTAAGATTTCATGTTGTTTAATAGAGTTAAACCATACGATTAATTCCAATCACAGGGTACATTTGAAGACTTTCTTGGCTTTGCAGATCGTAGTTTTAATTAAGCATTAACAATTACTTGTAACTCTTCTTTATAAGATACCATAGCTGAATGCTTCAATGGTGGCAGCTTGCTCATGTTTGTTACATCATTTTTATCCTTCAGTTGCATTGTTTTAGGCAGAAGTTTTTGACCTAAACTAATGGGATTAGTTTTTATTCTGAATTGTATGCACTGTTACTTTGTGTATTAAGTATATACATTTTCTTGGGTTTATGAGACAAAGCATATGCTATATGTACAATCTAAGCACTGGGACACCAAATAAAAGCCAGACTGCAGTGGATTAGGCTTCAAGCTGACATGCCAGTCCTTTTATGGTGCAGAGGAAGAGGAAGGGAATGCTGAAAAGTAGGTTAGTCCCTCTAGGTCATTTATCACGTGTCTGTTGATTACTTCAACAGAATCTAATCCCCTCTGTAGGTTAACACAGTGGCCTAATAGTTAATAACTTTGTTCTGGAGGAGGGAGTTTTGGATTCTAGTTTATCATCTGCCTTGTGATTTGAAATTATATCTTTCAATGTAAGGGAAGTGGTTTTTACCACTAGATTACCACGCAATCTGATACAGGGCCACTCTTCAAGCCTTCTGCTGAAATGGAACTACCTTATATCTATGAGTAAAGATTCTGTGAAGCGGAGCAGTATATATATAGATAGGGATTGCTATGAAGGGAAAAGATTCTCTGTCTGGTTCCAGTTTTCTGTGCTGTTGATATATTTTGTCTTGAAGCCTCCTTGACAGGAAAATCACCATGTTTTTCCTGAATCTGGGAACAGATTTGCAGGATTTTACTCAATTTGGTGTCTTGGGTATTGGATAATGTAGAGCATTCACAATTTGCCTGCTTTGTACCCTCTGCTCTGTTAGCTGCATTAGCATGCTTGGATTACTACACTGCAATAGTGATTGTTTCATTCTAGTGTTTCTTCCACCATATTTAGATATTGCATGTATGTGGCTCTCTGTTTAAGCAGAGTGGAACTTTGTGTTTTACAGGGGAAGCCTGGAAAAGATGGTGAACCAGGACCAAAAGGAGACCGGGTATGTATTTTACTCAATTTCCAGTACTGTTTTTTACATTCCAAACAAAAAACTGTTTGTGTATTATAAAGGGATGACATTTTCTAGCCTTCTGAGTTGTTTACTTAAAGTTGTTGCTTTCCGTGAATTAGTGACTGGTTTGAAAATCTAAAAAATTTGATGCTGCCACGGCTAAGATCCAACTATATTTGTATCTTCTGATTTCATTATCTTCTACACACAGGGTTTGCCTGGTGGGTTTGGGATTCCAGGACGACCTGGGGAGCCTGGTACGAAGGTGCGTAGTAGCAGCTTTTGATTCCGCTCACACAGAATGAGTTAAGATAGATGTGCATTAAACCAACAAATGCACGTAAAGGAATATTAAATGAATGTTGGTAAGCTGTATGTCATCACTCAGAGACTAGGTAAAGTTAATTAAAATTAAAAATTAAGGTAGTGTGGGAATCCCCGATTTAGATGTTTTAATGAATTGATTATTGCAGGCTTTATTTTCACAAGTTGTTTGCCCAGCCAGCAGAGGTACAAGTGTACTTCCCTACAGACTCCAATTTCTCTTTACATAGTCCAAACCAGTACAGGCCTGCAAACAAAGTACTTACTAGAACTGTTTATTATAGTGATCTAGGTACTTATCATTTGGAAGTTGTATGAATCTGTATCAAAGTGTCCATTTGTTGAGGAAATCTGCTTTTGTTGGGAAAAAAATTCTGATCTGGATTTAAAATGTAAATTCTATTTTGATTTAGGGTGACAAAGGAGAGCGAGGTTATCCAGGACCTCCAGGAAGAGTAAGTAAAGTAAATTTGTATTTTATTTTAAACTTAAAATTAAATTTTGTGAAAGTGCTCAATTAAGGGAAAAAGAGAAACTATGCATGTTCTGATCTCATTCTCATCAGTCATGTCCTCATTTTTTCTTAATGGAAACAAACTGGATACAATTTTTTAAAGTATGTTTGAAATTTGGGAAAGGAGCTTGTGAAGAATATGAATTTCAAATGTTTTGGACTAGCTTTGAAGTTGTTGTGGTTTAGCCTCAGCTGACAACTAGGTACCACACAGCCACTCATTCACTCGCCACCACTACTGAAGGCGGGATGGGAAAGAGAATTGCAAAGAGGTAAGACTCCTGCATTGAGCATTAATTGAAATAAAGTTAATAATACAAATAGTAGTAGTGGTAGTAATAATGAGGAAAAGGAAGATAAAAAGAAGAGAGAGAGGGAGAGAGAGAGAGAGAGGAATAAAAGGCTGAGAAAGGCAAGTGATGCGCAATAGAATTGCTCACTGTCTGCTGGCTGATGTCCAGTGAGTCCCTGAGCAGTGATCAGGCTCTATTCACAAGAAGAAACCAGGAGAGCAGTTTATAACTTTTTTAACACTTCAAATTAAAAATGGGGTTACTCAGCAACAAATACGTCATTGATGGTGCTGCTTTCCCAACATGAGAAAAATTCCCAACATTTACTAATTTGATTTGAAAAATTGTACGTTTCCTGAATATTTTATTGTAAATGTTAGTATCCTATATGTCAAGGTCAGCTCAATGTTAGCAGAAATCACCAGAACATAATATTTTAAAATTTAAGGTAATGCAGACTTCATGGGTAAGTGCTTAGACCATGTTGATGTTTGTTGGCATCATTCTTGTTAAGGAAGATGCTATAAAAACTCTCCGCTTAATCCTGTGACTCCTCCTATGAAGGAATTTTGATAAAATAGGAAATATTTATTTTCTGTGGTAATTCCTTGCCAGCTAGAACCTTCTCACAGCAGTTGTTACATTATCACTGAAATTGCAAGTATAACCATAACTGCTCAAAATTGTTATAAAACAAAATGGCCTCTGTACTGTCAGATCAAGATGGGGACATACAAGTGAATGCACAGTTTTATGTTTCTAGTGTCTTAATCTTTGTCCTGTGATTCAGATGATAGATGCTGGACCAGTAGATACCTTTGGTGAAAAAGGAGACCCTGGAGTTTCAGGCTTGCCTGGACTGAAAGGTCAAAAAGGTGAAAAAGGTATGTATTTTGTTTTGCCTTTTTGACTGAGTTATAATTTTAGTTTTCTTACTAAAGGAAATTAAAATTGAAGGAGCTTCACATGACAGTGTAATGTTCCAGTTATTTATTTAATTGTTTTCCGGTTATTACATTTTGTAGTAGCTTGTAGGACACTTCTGCTTCTCAACATAACTAAGACTGCCTTTCAGTTATAGATGGAAAATTATAAACTAGGATCTGCCTTGATGACAGTTAAATAATCAAGTGAGATTATTTAAGAAATATGGAAATCAACACAAATATAAAGAGGAAAGTAATACAGAGAATCTTGAGATTCCTTTATAAAAGTCAGTAGCTTATTTTTAATCTTAAGATTAACTTGCATATTTTTAAGAAGCCTTCAGTAAACAGAGAAAATCAAGCATTCCCTTTCCCATTTTCCACACTACAGACCTTAGCCTGTTTAAGAGAAACTGGAGAGGTTTGCACACAGCAGGGCCTTTTCCCTGAATACATTTCTTGCAGCTGTGTATAGGTTATTTAACTTCAAATTTGATTCAGAATGTACTATCCTGAATGAGAATTTAAATAATATATACTAGAAGTTCACTTGCATTGGCATTGCTGAATTCACTACCTAATTGAAAACTTCTCTTTCTAAAGGTTTCCCTGGTGCACAAGGAATCCCAGGACCTCCAGGTATGAAATTATGACCACTGATTTTTTCACGTTTTTCATATGTTCTTCTGGGATGAAGAGTTCTGAGAGATGTTCTCATTAGCTGCTGTTAGTTACTGCCTGACTTACCAAACACCCAAGCAGTGACAGTTCTCTAACGGTCTAATCATCCCTGCAGACCCTTTGCTTTCCTCGTGTCTTTGATGTGATCCAGCCTTGTTCTTTCTGTAGAGCCCTGATAACTTTCTGCTGAAACTGAAAAAGTAGGGTACACAGTCTATCAGAGATAGCCCAGAGAGTTTGGCTCCATCAGGCAAGAAGAGTTGTTAAGTATGAATAGGTGTGTGGGTGTGTGCTTATATACCTGAGTATGTATACTCAGATGTAGATCATTTGTTTTGCACTCACTTCAGCTCTATATGTGTTTGCATAAATATAATAAAATAAGGTTTGCAGGAAGAAATAATATTATTGGATCAAAGTAATTCCTGAAGGGTTCCTGCTTTTTTTTTTTACTGTGTCATTTGATCAATAGAAGTTATTTCTTTTGCCTGCAAGGGTTGCCTTTTTCATAATCTTAACATCTTCACATCTGTGATTACACTACTTTTATGTTTATATGTATGTGTACACATGTTTGAAGTAAACCATATTTGTTTTTTAAAAATCAAGCAAATAATTCCTGGACACACAATGCTATCACATCCTGCAGTGATACTGCTATGACCTCCTTTGCTTTCATTTTCTATCTTGACAGTGAGCTAAACATGAAATTAATGTGGGCCAGGGTCAGATAGGTTCCAGGAAATTTTTCACAGTTTAGGGAAGAGTTGCTATATACCATAGACTGTAATTATAGCTCTCAGTCTGTCTTTACCCTACAGAAATGGAGATTTTGGTGACTTTCATATCTTCCTACAGCGTTGCAGAAGACTCAAAATGGTTTAGTGATCAAGTCTAGTAATGAGTTGTGAACTAAGTCAATATGAAGACCTGTGTGTCTGTATAAATAGCTAAAAGGAGATCTTAAGTAGTTTTTTTCTGTTTAGATGCTTCTCTTTATTGGCTGTTGTTTGGTTATTATTCCTACAAACCATTTTGATTTTAGCATTCCTGAAATCTGCTTGTGTTGTTGAATACTTATTTACTGAAGTTATTAGACACACTCTCCCTTTCTACGTATGTCTAAAATTTGGTTTATTATGAGGTAAGAAAGTGTGTAATACTTTCTAGGTGTAATAGCTAAGTTAACTCCTGTGTTGACACCATTTGCTACCCAGCAAAAGTGGATTCAGCTAAATCTCAGGAAGGCACTGGGTACAAAGCAAGAATGTTTGTTATCTAGTGACCTAACAGAAGTAACTCAGCCGTAGTGAGTATATAATCTCAATTTTGTATAAATCACCAGTAATTAAAATACAGTCCCTTTTTTTCTTTTGCACTCTGCAACCCCATGAGAACTAAGGTGTTGATAATGTCTTTTCACTTGTCACTTTTTCATGTATGTTTTCCTGTCTCCAAAGGTCGACCACTTCCAGACAGGGTAGGATCGCCTGGTGTCCCTGGAGAGAGAGGTGAAAAAGGTGAAAAGGGTTCTCCAGGATTCCCTTCACCTGGAATGCCTGGAAGAGATGGTTTCCCAGGTCCCCCGGGGTTGCCTGGCCCACCAGGACCTCCAGGTGTAACAGGTATGTAAAGCCCTTCCTTGCTTTTCATGCCGAAGACTCAATAATGCATATATAAAAGAAAAAAGAAACAAGATTATAAAAGCTACAGTCAGGATGCACCTACATTGTGGAAGAAAATTATCTGAGTTGTTGATGGACTAAGTGAAAACTGTAACACAATTCAGGAAGCCACTTGCTTTCTTACTGGGACAAGAATTCTTTGCTAAATAGATGTTTTTAAAATTTCTTCAAAGTTCGTTGTAGACTGTTAAAACATAAACAAACAAGTGACCTTAATACATATTGGTTTATTCTGTGTCCTATTGTGCCTACCTAGATATATTTGTAGATTTTCAATTAAAAAATAGCATATACTAATAATGTTGTTAGTATAAAAGATAGCTGTTCAATATCACAATTTTCAAGTCTGTCTGTGTAACAGATTGAACAGGTGTGAGAATTGCAAAGTGAGATACTAGTCTGCCAGAAGTTTTTATTGTAAAATTAAACTATCTTATAGGAGAATGGGATCATAGGAAGGCTAGGGTTGGAAGAAACCTTAAAAATCATCTACTTCTAACCCCTGACATAGGCAGGGGTGCCACCCACCAGATCAGGGTCAACAATGCTTTCTAGAGTTAAATGAAAAGCTAGTAATGATATGACAAATAGATAATATTAGCAGTAATGATAACATTACTAATGATAACACAGCTATGTTTTTTTCAGATTGGGATAAAGCAATTTTAAAGAGAAAAATGGTTTAGCTTTCTTTTGCAATGAAGCAATAATAAAAGTACATGTGGAAGTGGCCCATGCTAAATAGCTCCTTACAACTGATGTTTTTAACTCTTTTATGGAAGTAGAACTTTTGCTATATGTGATACTGGTATTGTGAGTTAAATTGTCATTTCAACATCAAGAATGATATCCCTATTACAATAGTTTAGGTACCTGAAAGCTATTGAAAGAAACGTTCCTCTATGGAATTGTTAAAACAAAAATACTTTGTTTAAAAACAGTTGAAGAAGCCTAGTTGTTGCCATGTTTGCCAATGAAGCAGTACAAAATGCAGCACATAGAATATGGAATTAAAGAGCTAAATCTTACCTTGTCCTAAAAATAAGAGCAATTCCCGTTTTTTGCACAGCATGTTTCTGTCATTGATTAATTATGCTCCTTCCCCAGATACTTCTTTAGCCTTCTTCAAGTGCATAATGGGAAAGAATTTGTTTTCATTTAACTGTTGTTTTCCGAACTTCACATTAACATTTTGATTACTGGCTTTGGCCAAAATGATGTCATATTACATTGGGTCAGAACCTGTGTCATACCATCAAACAAAAGAAGCACAATTTATATTCTCATATCAAGCCTACTAAATATTCTGATTTGTTACCCATTTCAGTTCCTAAGACATGAAGTTTGTTGTTTTCAGGAAGCTTGCTCGGCATGATGAAGTTAAATAGGTGTTAACAAGCTGCTCTTGACCTAGAAAGTTTCCTAAAATGTTGAAAACAGAAGTCAGGGTACCAAACCCCAACTTAATGAATTTTTTCAGAGCATCAGTACTCTCCATTCTCTTCAGGATCAGCAGTTTTTCACCCACAGTGATTTTCTTAGCCAAAGCTTACAACGAAAATGGATTTTATGTGAAAGTTGTTTCTAACCTTATTATTGCAGAGCCTGTCTTTTCTCTGTAATTCTCAGGGTTTCTTAAGAAATATATGTGGAATCAGAATACAGAAGCCCAGTTCAATTTTTCAAAGTAAATAAAATAAAAGAATAAAATGCTATCCTGACTTATCACTCTTCATAAGGAACACTTCAGCTACAACATTGCGTAAGTGCAACCCTATAATGGAAACTTGCACTTGCCAAACCAATATTCTTTATTGTGTTTCCATTGCAGATGGAATTGATCAGTGCCAGCAAGGAGAACCTGGTGCACCAGGTAGTCCTGGACTTCCAGGAAGAGATGGATTTCCAGGAGAGATGGGAGAAAAAGGTAACAATACTTTGAAGCAATTGTTTTCTAATGTTTAGTACCTTGGAGCTTGGTTATGTAAAGAGGCTGGGCAAATTAGGCTGGCTACAAAGAAAGTATATTTAAAGTTACATAAATAAATAGTTCATGGGCATGGAAGATGTTTCTTGAGTCTCTGGTGAGTACAAGAAGGATATTGTGTATTGAGCTGTGTGACACAAACTTGTCTTACCTTTCACTTAGCCTACACATTGCTGGGAAGGGATAAAGGATGGCATGGGGCTGAAAGAGGAGCTGGAAAGAAGGAAAGGGTTGAGTAGAGCCCCGTGAAGTATAAATCGAGCTGTTCATGACAATTTAAGATGTGAATTCTGAGATGAAGAATTAGAGAGGGGCAGATGAGTTGGGAATGAAAATGGTTTATGAATCATTGCCATGAGTATAATTGAAGATAAAATTATAGCACCTCTAAATAGGGCTATCAACCACATGATTTAGTGGCATTGAATAAATGGACATTTAAAAAAATGAGCTACACTCATTTACATGATGACTGCTCCTTCCTAATCTCATTCTGTTTACTGCTTTTCTAAAAGTGTAAAATTACACTGACTGTAGAGGTTCTCCTTTTTCTGCTATAATCTTTTTATTTCCTCTATATCCACTGAATATTCCTTTTCTTCTTTTTGATCCTCTTCAGACTGGTCCTTTTAAACTGTTCTGTTAAATAGTATCCCTAGGATAAGATTTACATTGATTTTCATGCCATTCCTGTAAAAAATTAAACAATATTGAACATCAGTTTGCTGATAAATTCTCTTTGAAGCATGTAATTAGAAGTAGCACATTTATTCTTTCTACACGAAGTGTATTAAACTGACTTTTTGTTCCTGAATCCGCCTGCTTGCACTTGTCTTAAATCCTTTCATTGTTGTTTATTTGTATTGTTGTTTTTTTTCAGGTGACAAAGGTGAAGCCTGTGCCTTGTGTGATAAAGTAGGGCCTCCTGGACTTCCAGGACCACAAGGGCCACCGGGTCCAGCAGGTAAAAACTCAGTAGTCACCTGAAAACATGGTACATGGGCTAAATTCTGAAAATGCAGCATAGGTAATAAAATTAATTACTTTTTGTCCCACTAATCCAGTTGTTTGTGAAAATTCCTATTTTTGGCCTGATTCCAAATTTCCAGTGCAATCAACAAGCATTACCAAGGAAGCAGAAATTAGCCACAGTGAAGGGTCTTTGCAATTTGTGATGCAAATATTTTCATAGATGGTTGGGAAAGTGAAAAATAATGTAGGAACCATTTGCCTGTGTACCCAGGCTTGACATGCATTCCCAATTCTACCATCAAATTCTGTGCCCCTGAAAAAAATAATCATTTTTCTGCTACCATATGAGAGAGTGCCACATGCAAAAAATTATACTTCATGTTTGTTCTAGTGGCTGTTCAATAAAATAAATATAGATTAGGTAGTTTCAGGACTGCACTGGTTACATGATAGGTCTAAATAGTAGGGTGAATTCCTAAGTCAAATGAACCTTCAACTTCTGAGTTTATGAATGCTGACATGCAATATATTAGCACAGGAATCCAGAAAACTTCACTGACTTTAGCAGCATTATGTTCATGTAACTGGGGATGAAATGAGATGCTTTGAGAAGGGTCACAAAGAATTCACATACAATGAACTACTTGTAAAAGCGTGTAATAAATAAAACTGTATTTTTTGTCTCTCTGCTAAGGTTTCCCAGGACAATCAGGTTTCAAGGGTGAAAGAGGCTTACCTGGACTTGATGGACTTCCAGGGGTACCTGTAAGTAATGCCTTGCCAAATACTGCATGTCTTACTAGTCATGCAATCAAAAAACATGTGGTGATCAGTGTATGAGTGTGGTTGTGTAACAGTTCTGTTTAAAAACAGACTAGTGCAAGAATATGATAAAATTAATTATACCTAATAAAATAAAGTAGGAAGCAGTGGGGTTGAACTATGAGGGTGAAAAAAAGAGCTGTCAGATATTGGTTTTATTTCTGTGTTTGCTCATGATATGAACTCAGCAGGACACATAGCCTTCTGTCTGAGAAAGCTAAGCAGTGGAGTAGCGTAAAGAGTAGGGTTTCACAGGAAACAGATGCAGGTCTTCCCTGACCTTCTTGTGAATTGTTCCAGTGACTCTTTTCTGTTTTAGTACATATATAATGAGAGAGAAACAGTGCCATCTAGTGTAGTGTAAGCAATCTAATATTAGCATGCAGCATACTCTGGCAGTTTTTCTGAATTTTGAATAATAGAATATGCTGAGTTGGAAGGGACCCATCACAATCACCAAGTCCAGCTCCTGATCCTGCACAGGACACCCCAAGAATCACACCATGTGCCTGAAAGTGATGTCCAAATGCTTCTTGAACTTAGACAGGCTTGATGCTGTGATCACTTCCTCAGTGGTCTAACACCCTCTTGGTGAAAACCCTTTTCCCGATATCTGCCCTAAGCCATCGCTGACACAGCTTCATGACATTTCCATGGGTACCTGTCCCTCACTTGCCCTTGTGAGGATGTTGAAGACTGCTCTGAGGTCTCCCCTCAGTCCTGTCTTCTCCAGGCTGAACAAACCAAGTGATCTCAGCTGCTCCTAATACAGCTTCCCCTCAAAACCCTTTACCATCCTTGTGGCCCTCCTCTGGACACTCTCCAGACATTAAGCTGAATGTCTTCTTTGTATTGTAGTGCCCAAAACAGCACACAGTATTCAAGGTGAGGCCGCCCCAGTGCAGTGCAGAGCAGGACAATCCCCTCCCTCAACAGGCTGGTGATGCTTTGCCTGGTGCCCCCCAGGAGAGGGTTGGCCCTCCTGGCTGCCAGGGCACTGCTGACTCATATTCAACTTGCCATTGACCAGGATCCCCAGGTCCCTTTCTGTGGCACTGCTTTCCAGCCTCTTGTTACCCAGTCTGTACATAAATTCAGGATTGCTCTGTCCCAGGTGCAGAATCCACCACTTTCCCTTGTTGAACTGCATGTGGTTGGTGATCGCTCATCTCTCTGATTTGCTGAGGTCTCTCTGCCGGGCCTCTCTGCCCTTGAGGGAGTTGACAGCTTCTCTTACTTTAGTGTCATAGGCAAACTTAGCATTCCTTTGAATCCTGTGTCCAGGTAATTAATAGAGATTTTGAGAAATGTCTGAAATAAATGAAATCATGGGTAGGCCTTGTATAAACCTGTCATTTTGACTGTTTGATTTTCCATGCTGGAATAGTGCTATTTTCCTTTATTAGTACTGCTTCTGCTGGTATTATAAATTGTCATGGAAATGCAGAGATAGTTTTGTTGTATTTGTATCAGGGAGGTGGGTTCCACAGCCTTACCAGAATTCAGCAGTTAAATGTTGGGGCACACACTTTAACTCTGAAAATGCTTTTTTAAAAAAGTCTTGTTTACCTTGATGTTGATACTGTATAAATATGCACAATTGAAATCCAGTGAGTAGTCTACAGAAAATTTAGAGTCATCTTCTGAGATCATGGCCTGCAGTTCTTGTGTAAATGGTGTAAGTTTATATGTACTATCTAAAATTATGTACCTTTGATATGATAAGTGACAAAGTAGTTAAGACAAGAAGATAAGAAGATTGACATTAATTCCTGATTCACATCGCTGTGCCTTGGAAAATATTCTCATTTGACCTCTTCAGTCAGAAACTTAGTGGTTGCCTTGATTTGGGTCTGCACTTTAATTTCTGAAGATTTATTTTCTTCTGTATCATTTGAAGGGTTTGTAGGGCAACTAATGACATCTAAATTTATAAAATTTCAGGGACCCCCCGGCACTCCGGGCCTTATGGGCAGCCCCGGGGCAAAAGGAGAACCTGGAGACTTTACTTATGATGCTATCCTGAAAGGTGAAAAGGGAGATCCTGGTTTCCCAGGACAACCAGGTATTCCTGGAAGAGAAGGAAGGCCAGGAAAAGATGGATTTCCAGGTCCCCAAGGTCCAAAAGGAACACCGGTATGTGGGTTTCTTAATTTTTAGCTATTGTCCTACTGTGAGTTTATTTATGTTTTCATGCTGTCCTATGCATTAGGTTTTTCAGATCAGAATTCACACACTTCTGTGCCTATAATATTTTATATTTATTAGCCTCATTCATTTTTCCAGATCTTGTCCTTAACTTGAGTCGTACATTCTTCCTCAGAGGAAGATTCCATTTTCACTGGAAATAGTGAGGAAGACAGTCCTTCAACAACAGACTATTTCAGAGCTAGATTTTGACCATTTCTTTTTACGTGTCATGCAAATAAGCAATCTGACTCAAATGCATTCATCATGGCCTATTGCTTTCCAGACTCTGAAGTAAAGTTGTGGACATGGACAACTTTCTCGCTTTCTCAGAGGCTTGATAGTGAGAACTAGTGCAAATGATTTAGCTGAGATTTGGAGATGATTGAATGAATGCGGTTCTCCAAGTAGAGATTGTTAAGATTCAAGTCTGTTTTAGCATATTTCTCTCCTGGTAGAAACGAATGCTTCAAAATCTTGCACTGATAGAGTTCAGCTGATGGGGGTGTGGAGCTCACATCTGCTCCCAGATCCACCGCTGGGAGCATGGCCTACATGGTCCAGTTAGCTGCATTGAACACTAGGTATGATTTCCATGTGCTGTTCCACATGGAACCTAGTTCTGTTTCCATTGAGCTCAGCAGTAAAAAATCCACTTTCTTCAATGTTATAGTTACCTGTGCTAAATTCCAAGTTACAAAATATTCATAGAGGATGATGTGTTCTGTCTTGCCAGTCAGGCAAGAAGTACACTTACACTTTCCAAAAACTAGGGTATACCTGGCTTGAAAGGAGAACGTGGTCCCCCTGGCCAGCCTGGATTCCCTGGAGTACGTGGTGAAAGAGGTTTTCCCGGCCCTCCTGGGGTAGGTGCTGCAGGGTTACCTGGTGACAAAGGAGACCGAGGCTTTGCTGGAACTCCAGGTTTACCAGGCCTTCCAGGTAAGGCTAGAGTATGCTTAAAAATATATATAAAATAAATTACAAAGGTTTAAGGTACCCTTTAAGTGGTGCAGCTTAGAGGATCACCAGAAATTAAGACTGAAATGAAAAGACTTTTCAATTTAAATCAGTGTTTGCTTTCAGCAGCATAATTGCAAATCTTTGAAGGCAGTTTTCTGGAAGAATTTTCTAGGCCAAACGGGACGGTTTAGGTTCATCCTGGTTTTCTGTGAATCTTCTGAAAAAAAACCTTCATGGCAAGTCACTTGTAATGCTATGGGTGAACTAATATTGCTGGCTAGGTGAAACTGCTTTGTTTAGTTTCATCAGTTCCTGTACTTAATACAATTTTACATTAACAGGAGCAAAGGGTGAAGCAGGACGAACTGTATCCCTGCCTGGACCTCCCGGGGCCGATGGCCTCCCTGGGCCACCTGGTTTCCCTGGACCCCAAGGTACAGCAGTCTGTTAATCTTTGGCTGGTGATCAGAATGGTTCTGTTCCCCAGAAGTTAGCCTTTGTGTTAACATTTGTCTTGTTTTCATTTGCAAAGGTGACAAAGGAAATCCTGGGCTTCCAGGTAGACCTGGCCTACCAGGAGAAAAAGGTGCTGTTGGGCAGCCAGGTATAGGGTTCCCTGGACCTCCAGGTCCCAAAGGTAAGATAAAGTTATCCATCTAACAGAGCTGGTTTAACTTTAGTATGGATGGAGGCCTACACTGTCATCCAGCCATGGCTGCATGGGGTTTGGAGGGTGCAGCTGAAGAACCTCCCTTGTGAAAGCCAACAAGCACCACAATAAGCATTCATTTGATGGACGCTTGCTCTGTGCAGTGAAGTGGTGCAGCTACAGATGGTGTCACAGCTGCTACCAGAGGAGAAAATGGTATCGTACAGAATTTTACGTAGCAGCAGCTGAGGTTGCTGAGAGATGACCCTTCTGAGAGATGAAAAACACTGTGTGTGTTGGTCAAAATAATATGCTGACATAACTGTAATAGTTTTGGGCCAGAGCTAATAGCTCTGCTGTGTCCCAAACAGCTGAGAGTGGTTTGGCTAGAATTTCAGCTTACTCAACGTAAGTTTAGTCTCCCCTCCATGGCCATTCTTAGGGTATACAAGCAACTTAGAGGCAGTCTAAATGTTCATATTCTAGTTTTGGATTTTTCTAAGATGTATTTCATAGTGCCAATACTCATTTAGAAGTATTTCAACAGAGATTTCGGCAGCCGCTTCAACCACCAAAATTCTTGTGTCTCTTCATTATTATTTGCTATGATTCCACACACCAAAGAACTGGAAGGATTGAAACCTTAAAACAGAGAAAGGATATACTTTTCCCTATGACCACCTCTAGTTCCTCTGAGGCTGCATTGGGACAAACCAGAATAGGAAAGGACCATTAGGGTCCATTGTATCTGGAAAAGAATTGCTGTATGCACTTCGATGCCAGCAAGAGAGGAATGGCACATCAATTACATTTCTTTCAAGGACTCTTCCTTGAACTCAGATCTGCCCAATGACTTTCCTGGTGCTTAGCCTAAAAGCTGTATTTCCCGCTGCCTGAGACCCTTGCCTGCAAGAGGAGCTTCATCTGAACTTATTGAGTGTGTGTTGGTGTTAAATGAGTGCTATTTTTAAGTGATTTGCAGAATGTTGTAAGTATTCCTTCCTGCGTTCCCAAGGTCCAGTTCATGGGCCAGCTATGGCATAGAAACCTTCTGTATGCAACCCACACTGGGACAGTTGTAGGAGATGTCACCAGACATCTACTGAGCAAAAGATGTTGATTCACAGGTGGATTTTTCTGTGCCTCCCTCAGTCTGATGGTCCACACATTAAGTTGCCTTTTCTGAAGGAGTCTTTGGGAATCCAGTTTTGCAGATTGGGTGTTTCTCCCAAGGGAGATGGGAGATGAACCTACAAGGCTATTCATTTAAGAAGAGAAAGTCAGCATTTGTTTATTCTGGGTGGTTGCTTTTCATCAGAAGCTAAGTGCTGCACAAAGCTCAGTGTTTGAATCTTTGTTGGGACGTTTGAGTACTGGCATTCCTAGGAGTTTGACATAAAAGACTACACAGATTTTTTTTAACATGTCCCTGCGAGAATGTGAATAGTTCAGTTAGAGGCTTGAAGAAACAGCAGAGGCCACCTACAGGCAGAGACAGTAATGATGTTTTGTTTTGTTTTGTTTTGTTTTCTAGGATTTCAAGGTCAGCCTGGCTCACCTGGTCTGCCAGGAACTCCAGGAACCCCTGGCCTGGATGGTTTGCCAGGTGTTCCAGGTTTACAAGGTCAAAAGGTAGGTGGCAGCTGCTCGTACTTTTATCTGTGATTGCCCATGTTGACAGGAATGTGTGCAAAGATCCTGTTCTTTAAAAGTTGGCCAAACTGTCTTTCATCTTATGTTTCCCACTGTGCATGCAAAGGGACACAGTAGCTGGATGAATGCTTGACATTAACACTAAAAGATTTACAGCTCTCCCCTAAAGTCATGTATAGAGCTTTGTACATGAGCTCTATACTGCATGATTAAATACACTTAGTTAATGATTTCTTGGCTTTGATGTATTGATTCCAAATCTATTGTGTTTCTTTGGCCAGGGTGAACCTGGTGTAGGTCTCCCTGGCCCTAAGGGATTGCCAGGGCCTCCTGGCCCAGCTGGCATTCCTGGAGAAAAGGGAAATCCAGGACTGCCTGGCTTACGTGGCGAGCAAGGCTTTCCGGGAATACCTGGACAGCAAGGATTCAGAGGTAACATTGCCAGAAAAATACAGCTCTGTATTTCTATTTCTTTTTAAAATCACTCCCCTGTAGATGCAGCAAAAAGTCTATTATTCATCACTGAAATATCCGACTGATACCTTGGGGAATTGCTTGCTTTCCTTAACCTTGTTTTCTCCTACCAGCCACCAGTATCAAACACTAGCAGCAAAGAGCAGCCCTTCCCCCAAGTCCAGGCTGGAGGTGTTAGAGGCTGCATGAGGTCTTGTTGGCCACATTCTTCCAAAGCACCTTGTCTGGCACCTTCAGCAAACAAGATGTCAGTGTTGGAGGGTGCTCCGTCTATGTCTCTGCTGTCTCTCCACAGGTGACCCTGGCCTTCCAGGTCTCCAAGGCTTGCAGGGCCCTCCAGGTGCACCGGGGCTGGGCCCTCCAGGATTGCCAGGACCTGCCGGGCAGCCGGGACCCCAGGGACCACCAGGTGAGAGGAAAATGCTCACATTTGTGGTGGTGCTTAGGAGCAGAATTTTGGCATAAGTGGTTATTGATGCTGGTAGAAGTGTCGCTCATGAAATGTTTTGCGGTGTGAGGTTGGTGAGGGTGGATGGGGGGACATGCCAGTGAGCTTCCTCCGACTGATCCAAAATGCAGGGTGAGGCTTCCTCAGAGGTTGCCTGCCATTTGGTTTGATCTTCTCTGGTTATTGGTGGGTCACAGATACAGGTTCAAAGCCTCTTTTAGAAAACGAAGACTGATTCTGCTGTCTACTTTTTAGTCTTCATTCTCCATGTCATGTAATTTGTGAACCACAAGTGTACATGCTCACATATGCTTGTTAACAGTGTTCCTTGTTCTCTGTTAAGGACTAATTCTGTATCTTCTGTTTTTCCTAGGATTTCCTGGAGTAAAAGGAGAAAGGGGCTTCCCTGGTATCCCAGGTCTAGACATGCCAGGACCAAAAGGGGACAAAGGTAGCCAGGGCCAGCCAGGTGTACCAGGCTCTGTGGGGTTACCTGGCCCGCCAGGTCCACAGGGGGCTGTTGGACTGAAAGGATCAGCAGGTAAACATCTTTTCCCTCAGAAACCTGCGTATTTGACAACAGTTTTGTTAAGTTGTGGTAGCATAACATTTCACTTGGTTAGGAATTGATCCATCAAAGACTCCAAGCTTGGGAAAACATATGGACTGACATAAGTAAAGCAGCTCTGTGCCCATGTAACTGAACTGCTACTGAAGTTCTTTGGTGGGTCAAATCCAGCAGCTTGTACGAACTAGCCTTTAGCTTGTAATAATAAAAGGGTGTTATTCTGCACAGTTTTCGTGACAGAGTATGGTTCTAATAATGCCTTTGTTAATGACAGCATTGTTTGCTGTAGTAGGAAGTTTTAAGAATTTGTCAAAACCCCATTATAAACTGTGTTTTTTTCTGGTTTTCGTAACACTGTTTTTACTGGTGTTTTCTCTATCAGGCTGTTTCAGGTTAATAATCTTCTTTGTCCCATTTTTCCCTAAGTAGTGCAATTCCTAATATAATAGGCAGTAAATAATTCTGTTTCTTCTACTTCTGTGCACTGCTTGCTTTATTTCTGTTATTCACTCTTTCACTTTGACTTCAGGACCCAAAGGAGAAATGGGAGTTATGGGAACTCCTGGATTACCAGGAACTCCTGGACCAGTTGGAGATCGAGGGTTACCTGGTGAAAAAGGTAAGAGAAAGATTTTCTCAAAATCAAAATTGTAAAATCCACCTTTTTCCCAGCAAAAGACAAGTCTAGAAATAAGCAAATATAAGACGTATGTTTGGCCTAAGAAATGGCTTATGTCAAGTAACTGTCCTATAAGTTAGAAACAGCATAAAAAACTGTATCTCAGGACAAGTTCTGTTTAGGCACCGGGACATGATTTTTGATCCTTTTTTCAACACCACAAGGTAGGTGTGGGGATGCAACAGATATTACTTCAAGAAAAATACAGTATATGAAATTATAAAAAGCCAGCACAAAGGTCTTAATTAAATGCTTCAGATAATGTTCTGTATTACTGCCAAACTCCTGTCCTTATTGTTTCAAGAGTCTAAAATTAATGGCTGTGAAGTGAGAAAAATATGCCAACTTTTTGACAGAGCTATTGTGAAGTCCTGATATAAAAAAAAACTTCACAGGAGATGTTCCAGAGCATGGTATTTGCTGCTCAAAAGTTGAATAAATAGCTAATTTTATTTGTTGTTGTCTACTAAATAATTTTGCAAAGTTTTATAATATTCAGTGGTGTCCCTTTACAGGTAGCCAAGGTTTCAAAGGTGTTGTTGGACCACAGGGTGATCCTGGTGTCAAAGGAGATAAAGGTGAAGCTGGTCTCCCAGGAAAACCTGGTACAATGGACAACATGGACATGGTTAGTCTGAAAGGCCAGAAGGGAGATCAAGGAGAAAAAGGTAACTTCAGTCTTTAACTGTGAATATGTGTAATTGACACTCATATACTATCAAGCAGTAGTGCTTTGAGTTCAGTTTTGTCTTAGTTTTAGACAACAGTTAAAGATTTTCTTACAGCAATTGCAGATATTTTTCTGCTATTTTTTAATTTCATAGAAACAAAGATTAATCACAGAACAAAGGGCTTTTGGGTGAACAGAAGAAGGTCAGTTTCCCCTTATAAAATCAATTTTACCTCTTTCATCAGAAGACTCTCAGAAGAAATGAAATTTTAAAAGTGAAAACTAGAGCTTTCCAGAAAAGAAAAACTGTCTTTCATGTAAAACGTATGGTGGAAACCGTGTTGTGGCCATGAAGATCAACTGATACTGTAAGAAAAAAAGTGAGCAGTCTCTTTTGACACACATGTTTCTTGTGACCAGAAGAAAATTCAGGAAAGAAACACATGTATGCTACTGATATCAAGAAATCAATTTATGTTAGTTTAGAAACCTCTGGAAAAATGCAGAAGAAAGGCAATCAGTTGTCTCTTTTGAAACTTTATTGTGGTAGTTATTAACTTTCTGGATAACACATTCTTCTTGGATTTTTATTTTTACTGCTACCTGAAAAATTAGTTGTTTAAGATCATTCTCTCTCATCCTTTTCTAAGAAAAATAGTATATATTTTGTATATTTCTAATATTTGTTCTTCTTATTATAATTTACTTTTTATTAAAAATGACGTGTTTCTAATAAATTGTAACTTTTTTAGTTAAAATCGTAGTGTAGAGTAGGAAGGGAGCTACTGAGGTCATGCAGTCTTTCCCTCAGCCAAGACCTTCAAGCTTTCATTGTATGTCATGTTTTCTGCTACATCATTCTTTTTACCCTTTCTGATTTCTCCCCTGTTTGACTGCATCCTTGTTAGGATGCACATTGCTGAAACAAGCAAAGTACTTCAACTCAGGCCTTGCTAGAATGATATTTCCCTTTCTTGAAACAACAGTTGACTGAGTTTGTGATTAGCTGTAATTTTTAGTTCTTTAGTTCTGGACTGCTGCCTATGCAATCATTTTTCATTTTGTATGCATGCTTTGACTTCTCCTTACCACACAGGTGGTATATTAAACTCTATGAATTTCATTATGTTGATTTTCAAGCTTTACTCTGATTCTTCATAATCCTTCTGCACTCTAGTCCTGTCCTCTTTTTGAGCCTTTCCAGTTCAGTGTCATCTGTACATTTCATCAGTGTATATTCTCGAGCCTTAGACAGAGCACTTGAGACTTCTTTCCAGTTTGGCAGTGAATCACCAATAACTATACTATGTTGTATTTGAACTGTGGAAACAGGAGACTTTCCCAATCTAGCTACCTCTTATCTCCATGTCCTGACTCCTTGTCAGAATGAGACCTGGGCTCATGTGTTCCAGCTGGGTCTCAGAGAAACCTAGGCATGTGGATAAACAGTGCCTCCTAGCCTGGACAGCCAGGGACTTCAGGCAAGAACCTGAATAGCTGTGGAGTGCATCTGCCTTTAGGCTGAGGTGCAGCTTCTTAAGAGCATTTTGTATTTAATGAGGCTCCCAGCCTATAAAGGCTTCACCTAGATTATTTTTACTCATTTGTTTCAGACCTTGGTATATATATGATGGTATATAAAGTTCTACAACAAATTCACATAGGTTGCATTTCAATATTTTCTTGTCTCCTATTGGCGTGTAGGACAATTAATTTTATTTCCAGAAATCTAAATTAGGCACACTGGTTACATGCATATAAAGAAACCTTTGCTGAGGTTAATTTCTTTGGTTTCTGACTTCTTAATCTTACCTGCTCTAATAATACACACTTGCAAACTTGTATGCCCTACCTTTTATGACCACACACAGTCTACACATTGGCCTGGCTCAAACATCCTGGGGAAGTAGGTTCCAAAGAGATCCCAGCCTGCAAATTTCTGCTCTTGTCTTGTCCTCTTCAGCCCAAAGATACTTAGTACCAGCAGAGAAAAATAAGCTACTTATATTCCATAACTTTGCTGATCTTCTAGCTGCCTTCATTTCTCTGGACATGAATATCACAGTAATGTTTTCAAAAGCTTCCAAAATACAAACTGCGCAGAGAAGACACAGCATTTTTATAGCATATTGTCGGTGGTGTTTATTGAAAAAATTGGGTTTGAACATCTTGAAATGTTTTTAATAAAAGCCACTTACTTAAAAACATTCAGTGAGCTATCTTCAGTAACCTGGTGTCCTGCAGCTATACGCAATACTAACAGAAATGTTTATGACCAAAAAGTATGGATCTAAAGCTGGAGAAGGGGCACACCACAGAATAACAGACCAAACTGCCTGGAATGGTGAAGGTGCTTCAACATTAAATGGAACAGGGAAAACATCAAATTTTTGTCTGTGAACTAGTTGTTCACATGTGCCTTTTCAGAGACCTGAAATCAATCAGTCAAATCAATAATTTCTGTTAACACCTGATACTGTCTGCCACTTCTCAAATAACTCACTAATCTAAGTAAAAAACACATTTATTTCAATTTCTTTTAAAAATGTAACCTGATTTGTAATTGCATAGACACCTGTAAAATTGTGATGGTTTGCAGCCTTTTCTCAGTATTGGTTTAGTGATTGGAGAGTTGTGTTTTACTCAGCCATTTACTTGTTCAGCAGAGAGAACCAGCAGTGATCTCTGGAAGTCAACTGGAAGGATTATTATATGTCATTACAGTAAAATTTTATAAAACTTACCTCACTGTGTTTGTCTTCTTGGTATCCAGGGGACCACGGAGCAACAGGAGAAAAAGGACTACGTGGAGATTATGGAGAACCTGGAATTCCGGGGCAGGATGGTGAACCTGGTACTCCAGGACAACCAGGTATGGCTGAAGCTAACAGAGGAGACACTGATTGTCAGGTGTTTTGAACTTTATTAACTAATGGAACTCTTAATTTCTCTGTTGTCTGTAGGACCTAAAGGTGATCAGGGCCCCCCAGGGTACCCAGGGGATCCAGGAGTTCCAGGACAAAAAGGATCAGTTGGTGAAATGGGTTTGCCAGGTATTGATTGCTAGGAATTTCTTATTATTCTCTTCCTCCAGTTAATATAGAACATTATAAGAGACCTGTATGGAATATTTGTTGGTGTAGATCTATTAAACTGTCGCAGTATTTGCAGTTCCTGAATGTTAGGCTTTTGGGACTTTACTTTTCAATCGTATTGCAATATACAAAAAATAGGATGGTTTCCTAAGTTCCTATATGCAAATCTTTTAGCTGGATGTTTAGGATTAGTGTATTTGTTTCAGGCAGGCAGTTTTTCAAGTGATGCCTATTTGTCTGTCTCTGTCCCTGCTAGTGTGTGAACTGCGTTAAGCTTCTTGTGTATTTTCCACCTTCTAAAAAGTTTGGTGAGTTGCTGTGTACTGCGTGTTAATTACGAACTGTAGTGGTTTGGGAAGAATGTTGTTGTGGAGGGGATTGGTAAAAAGTAAAATGGAGAATGATCTATATCTCAACATGGAAACCTTGTCTCCATTCAGTTGGCCTTATGTCTAGTGTATTTTGGAAATCAAAGGTGAAAATCTGAAATGGCGGAGGACAAAAAAAATGTGCTACAGAAGAGTCCATTTGTCACTGTAGTCCTGGTAGAAATTATTCAAACAAAAATAAAGTTTTATTCAGCTGATATTTTTAGCAAGAGCTCTGTTTACTCTGAATCCAAGATTATTACCTTCTCTTATGAGGAAAGCTTATCATCCCATAAGAAGTCCCATTTAGAGGCTGAATCTCAAAAGTTAATTTACTTGCTTTTGTAGCTCTGAATAGTTAAGGCAAAACTGAAAAATCTTTGGCAAAACTGCCAGGGTACTACTGATTCTGAAGCATTCAGAACCATTTTCCTTTTCCCTTACTAGGAACACCTGGAGAAAAGGGTCTTCCCGGAGTGCCAGGTTCACCAGGCACACCAGGGTTTCCTGGGCAAAAGGGTGAAAAAGGAGACAAAGGAGCACCAGGATTTCCTGGAATTGGCTTTCCAGGGTCACCTGGTGAGAAGGTATTTATACTCCTAAGGAATTTTCTCTACCAAACACTTCATTTGAAAAAATGCTGTTTGCCTTTAAGCTGTTTTATTTTGTTTTCCATTATGCTAATTTGACTGCCTTATGAGAAACTTGGAAGGTGTACATGTGCCCAGGTTTAAATGCATTCTGTTTGATGGGATCATTATTTCCAGGGTTCTTATTTATTCTCTGTTCAGAATAGTGTAATTCACAGTGCTAGAAATATGGGGGAGGTGAATAACTTTTAAAAATACTCATTAAATAATGTGAAAAGGGCATATTACAAACAGAACAACTAATCACACTGAAATAATGTTACTGTACTTTTACAGAGATACTGGGAAGTTGAAAAAAACTATACAATGCTCAGATATTACTGAAAAGTGAACTGTATTAATACTGTCTGCAAAGTTTAATTTAATCTCTAATAGTATCTAAAAGGATTCTCATTGGTTTCATATTCCTTTTCCTAGCTGTACAATGACAGTTATCATGAATTTATAAGTAAAAACTGTAAAAATAATACTTACTCATCTGGTAGAAAACTTGCTGAAGACTTAAAAAAAAAAAGATTATTTTTAAAAGTTTTTTTTTGTTTTTTTAAGATTTTTTTAAGATGATGAAGTGTAATAAGTAAGTTAAGAGGCTAATTTGGAAAAGACTGTGTAAAAGTCATAAAAATGCGTAGAAAACTGCTCATTTTCATATGTAGGTGCTAAGCAATTGCTAGAAGTGTTAAAAACTCTGATAGTGGAATTTAATGTCAGATTTAATCCTAAATTACTTTGTTTATGAATAGAATGAATGAATGGAATTCTTTAAAAGTCAGATGGATAAGAGGGTGACATCTGCTACTGCAAAAAGGAAAAACTGCTTCAGAATTAATGTGTGGATTTTATGTGTGCTGCTTCTTCTAGGGAGAACCAGGAAGAACGGGTAGTCCAGGTTTGTCTGGAGATAAAGGTGAAAAGGGTAGTTCAGGAATTCCTGGAATGCCGGGTGCCCCAGGTCCCAAAGGATCCCCTGGCATGGCAGGATTTCCAGGCAAGTGTTTATGGTTTTATAAAACAGAAATTGCAGTGAAAAATTAAAGTGAAACTTACACAAAATATCCCACATGTATATCCATGTCTTCTTCCTTTCTTTAGGAAGCCCAGGCCGCCATGGAGAAAAGGGTGAAAAAGGACTTCCTGGCTTAAGTGGCATTCCAGGTTTAAAAGGAGAACCAGGTAAAAAAGAAATTTAAAACACCAAATGCTATTTAAGGTATTGTTCACCTCCAGGCAGTGGCTAAAACAAATTCTTTAGCATTCTGTATTCATTTTTGCTCAGATATTTCATGGTACATTTTTTAATTTCATAAGCAGAAAAAGATGTTGCAGTTTTCCAGGTAAATCTGAGTCAGTGTAGTGGGGTGTTAGTACTTCTTTTGCACTGTTTGAGGAATAGATTTACCAGCTTCCACAAGACTAGTTGTTGCCATAGCCATTAGTTCCGTTGTTTCTGAGTTCATTTAAAAACAATACAATTGATCTATATGCCCAAATCTGAATCACCACATTAGCCTCATTACACAGATGTGAAAGAGGAAATAGAGTATGGAGGAGAGCAAGTCCATTGCTGTTAAGAATATAAGAACATTTTTGAACTTGGAGTCTTCTGTTCTCAGCTTTCTGGCTGCAGCACACACCATCTTATTGGAAAATGGACTGTGCTATTCACAAGTCTTTGCTGGATTTCCTGCATTCTAAACTCACTGAGTTTCATGATAATTAGCTATGTCAAAATCTTTAATACTTGAGCCATGTCTCAGATCGATTTAATTCATGAGTAGCTGCGGAGAAAAATCACACTGAAGTCACCATACAGTATCTGCTAGGTGTCTGTGGGATCAAAGAAAAAGTTACGTTTTTCTTTAGAGGAAAAGAAAGTCATAGGTGAAATAAAATGTCAATCATTTTTCAGGTGAACCTGGTGTTCCGGGTCCTGCTGGTTCCATTGGTCAGAAGGGTGAACCAGGTTATGATGGGATTCCAGGTGCAGCTGGTGCAAAGGGTGAACAAGGTACTGTGACTGTTGTCCTAAGTACAAAAAAGTACAAATACAGGCTACGCAAGAGTAGCTGGGTTTGGGGTACACTGGATGAAACTTTAGAAAATAAAGTCAGCATGGTGTCTTGCAAAATACTTGCTATCATCCGTCATTGTAAAGCTGATCATTTAGATGAGCCACTGTGTTTAATCAATGTAATCTTGGAAGAATTTCTTTCACAAAAGCTGGCAATACTTTAAAGAATTGTGTTTTGGCATTAATTTCAGCCTGTAACTTAGCTGTGAAATAGTGGAGCAGTCTTGTCTTTTTTTAGGGTAGGGTTTTCTGTCATACAGGACCCATTGTGCAAAATACAATACCAATACATAACGAAAGCAACATCTGCCCTGAAGAGCTTTTGCATAAGCCATGTATTTGGAGTTTTTATTTGCTTAATAGAGTTTTATTCATTACAAGTTAAATTTAAGTACTTTCCCATCTTCTAATTTTTTGCTCTGTCTGTATTGCAGGTCTTCCAGGTAGAGGACTTCCCGGATTTCCTGGTGCAAAGGGAGATAAAGGTAACAAAACAAGCAGCAAGCCTCCCTCCCAACATACTACAACCATAATTCTGTAATGCTGTCATATTTTCTACTTCATTCTTTTACATGCTATAACTTCTCAGAGCAGAAAGAAGCTCTGAGAGTCTCAAAGACTAATTTCTATTACAGTGGCAACATCTTGGAACATGAGTTAGCTATGCCCTAAAATAGGTAATTATTCATAGTGTGGAATTTACTGCAAGCTGTGCTGTGATGAGGTAATATAAATAACTCCTGTATTTGTGTGCTGTGCTTTTGACTCCAAGTATTTCTGTTTTCCTACTAATTTTGCAAGAATCAAAATCTAGTGAAACTCTGTGTCCAAGACAGCTGTAGGCAATAGTTTTGTGGCCAGGATACTGTAGTATTTTTTTTTCTGTTTTGCAGCCCAGATTTATTGATTGCTGAAACAGTTATTCTCAATAGCTCAGTGGAGCATGTTTAAGCCATCTATGGTGCATGAGATGTAAAAAAAGAGCAGAGACCTGATGAGATCTTACTGAAAATTGTTATTATCTGGACTCAGAACTTATTAGCTTGAGTACAGGCACACAGTTATCACAATTTCAGGTCACTACACTGTGCTGTGGCAGTAGCTTGATTGACTCGAGTCAGTGCTTGTTCAAGGTGTTGGCAATGCACCATGCTGTATTTTATGAAATAAATATGTCTGAGACACTAGACTGCAATAGGTACAGTAATGAGGAGTCATGAAGCTGCTCCTGATAAAGGAAATTGTGTATAATTACAGGATTTTTTATTTTAACCATCCAGAAAACACAAATGATTCAACTAGTCCATTTATGAAATTGGCATGGAAGATTTTGAAGAACTTATATAGCTTTAAATATCAATGCCCTACCTCACTCATTTGTCTTATAAATACAGGAAACTTGTCTGGGCAGTCAGAACTGATAAATCAAAACTTTAGAATGTGTTTTATTTACTGTCTTGGACTAATTAACATTCATTAATTGCTGAGAAAGCCCTAATGTTAGAGAATTTAATAAACAAATTTTCTAATCATAACTTAGTAGGGCATGTAGAATGCTGGATTATGAGAACACGTTTCTCACCTTACCCATATCTCTCATAATGTTAGCTCAGCTCATTTAAAAAGGATTAGAAATGCTTTTAGATTAGATATATATTCAACTGACATAATTTGTGTTCCAAATGTATTGTAGTTCCAAAGAAACAAGTCCAGGATTTAAAAACCTTGTTCTGCTCAGGCAAAGGGCTAGCGATAGTATTCTTTATAAATTTTATTTCTCTTACTATTGTACTTACACCAGCTACTCTATATTTGTTTTGTTCAATCTTGACCTAAAATGAGATTGAATTGCAATTGTTAGCTATTTGCACAAGCCTGAAAGTAAGTGTCTAAATCTAGATCTTAAAGAAAAAAATACTCCATTTTTCTTCAGGAGCAAGTCCTTTTGTGCTTAGTCAAGCAAAACATCCATTACTTAGCTGACTATAATAATGGTAATAGAGTAAGCGTTTAGGGGCTTTATAATCCTTATGTAAGGAGTGATAGAGAGATTCTGAATGTTGGAACTATTTTTAGAGTGGCTTAAAATAGCCCAGTGATCATTTTAGATAATAAAAGATATGTCCATCAAACTGCTTTCCTTATACTTTATATCAGAATGTGGAGAATAATGCAGTTTTCCTAAAGCTTTGCATTTTTATAGAAATAGATAAAGTCATTTTTTTCATTCGGAATAAAACTTACTATGAGTGGATAATAAAGCAGAAGGTTTCAGTCATCGTGATTCTTTCTGTAGTCATGTTCTGTGGTTCTTTCAAATCTTAGGTGCGAAAGGTGATGTGGGTTTTCCAGGATCCCCAGGAAGTCCGGGGATCCCAGGACTGAAAGGAGAACCAGGATATGCAGGTCCACCAGGCCCTAAGGGTAGCCAAGGTCTCCCTGGACTCCCAGGAAGTGCAATTGAGGGCCCTAAAGGAGATAGAGGACCCCAAGGCCAACCTGGTCTTCCAGGTAATTCTTTAGTATTAATGTACTGCTGTTTATCAAAGCTCACTAATTAATTAAAAATGTAATCAATATTGCATATCCTTATTTTTCCTCTTCTCACAGGTCAGAGAAAATGCTCCCCTTCATAGGCAGTTTGGCCTTAACAGGCTGATTTTATGTCCTCAGGCAATTGGTTTTGTCCAGATGTCTTTCTAAAGTTGAAAAATTTCCCTCTCATTTCCATGTTTTCCTATGGACTTTATCTTCTGAAGCATCCATGGCTGTATGTTCCTATGTCCTGGAGTGTTAATGTGTTTAAAAATGGCCCAGCATGGCTTTACCATGGCAGTGGCTCTCTGCTAGAGGTTAAGGAGGAGAGTGGAGCAGACCTGAAATGTATCTTTAGCATGTTTATTCCTGAGAACATACTCTCTGCTTGTTTTGTACATGTCGGAAACTCTCCACTATTTTCCATCAGCCCTAGGCTGATAGATGATAGGATGAGGACTCATATGGACCTCCCTACAACAAATTCAATTACTTACTTTATTTAAATGTTATTATGACAATTATTTGGTTCCATCCTTCTGCAGATTGACTCAGTTCTTGCTCCATCAGGCACTGCTCTGCACAAATTTTGCCACTAAATACTCTCTTCTGGCTTGTAGGTTTACCAGGTCCAACAGGGCCACCGGGACCTCCAGGTCAGAAAGGCGCCAAAGGGGAGCAGGGAATCAATGGCTGGCCAGGGACTCCTGGGGGTCCAGGAGTCAAAGGTGATCCAGGTTTCCAGGGCCTGCCAGTAAGTTACTTTTGGTACACTTCAGATTTGCTGAACGTTGGTTCTTGTAATTAATGGATATATTAATCATAGAATTTCTTGTTCAACGTAATGATACTTTATGCTCAATGTGCCTCACTGCTGCTGCTGAAAAGTCAGTTTGAAAACATCTCTTGGAAAGTTCCCTCTTTGGAAAGGCTGCCTAGCAATAAGCCCCAGTGAGCTATTGAACTTATTAGAAATTTATAGATAGTGAGTGGTAGGTAACCTACAACACCCAAAATACAATTTACAGTGTTTTAACAGTACAGGATGACTGCAGCACATCCATAAATCCTGCAAATGCATTAGTAGTTAATTTTAAAGGTTGCATATTTTGTGATAAATTGCCTTCTGAAAATACCTGAACTGTTTGCTTTTGTTGTGAAACCTTTCAAATAAAGTGCACTTTCAGTACTGTCAGTGATGAAATATAGCCTCTGGTTTAGAAATACAAACAGGCAATGCTATTAATACATTGTTGTCATATATTATTCATTTTCCCTGGCCTAAAATAGTCCCTTTTCTGTATATTAGGAAGAATGAAATAGAACAGGACAGTCACCCAGAATAATTGGTCTTCTATACCCTTTCTATTGGAATCTCCGCTACCTTTTAGCACACTATAAAATACGCTCTATTTTTCAACTATTCATTTCCTCTTTCCTACTACACTGGGAACTGGGGATGTTTAACTTGGAGAAAAGGAGGCTCAAGGGAGACCTTATCATTCTCTACGACTACCTTAAAGTAGATTGTAGCCAGGTGGGGGTCAGCCTCTTCTCCCAAATAATGAGTGACAGGATGAGAGGAAATGGCCTCAAGTTGTGCCAGAGGAGATTGAGATTGAATATTAGAAAAAAAATACTTCACAGAAAGGCTGATCTGGCACTGGAACCAACTGCCCAGGGAAGTAGTGGAAACACCATCCCTGGAAGTGTTCAATACACTGTGTGGCTGGCTATAGCACTTGAAGTTTTTGGTTTAGTGGGGAGCGTGGCAGTGCTGGGTTAATGGTTGGACTCGATCTTTGAGGTCTTTTCCAACCTTAATGATTACATGAAAAAGACAATAATAATAATATTTATGGAAAAAGAGATAAGAACGTTGTTAGTTATGACTCAACAATTTCTCATGTACAAAAGGAAGAAAGACCCAGGAATTAAGTTCTTATATGTAAAGCAGGACTTAAAAGTTCACATTATTCTCGATAATGTAAAGGTTTACTGCATCTTGTTCTGCATCCAGGAGTCACTTCACAGGGACATTTGCTTTAGTGTTCATACCTTTCTGTGTTTGATACCATAGTGTAATATGCCATACCAGCTTTGAAGGTAGTAAATTTCAAAATAACGTTCCAGTATATTTTCTCTTAAAAATTTGCTGTACTTTTTTTACAGAAAGCTAAAATTCTATGCCTATGTAAGGCTTTTCACAGGTTGATATTCCAGTCTAAGACTGTCGGTTTATCAAGAATAGGAAATGCCTAAGGATTTTGATCCCATGCCTTCAATCAGAAGAAAATTTTTACTATCCTTGAGCCACAATGCATAGTAGCAGGTTGTTAACTCGATGTGAAATGCTGCAGTGAGATTGATACTAAGTATTTAACTTCCTCTGGTGATACACACTCAGATGAGTTTCTAATGTCTTTGTATCCTCCCCAGTGTGGCAGACTCCTGCCTAATTACAGCTCAGTTGCTCACACAAATCTCCAGGTACATGGTAACCTGTATCAGAAGAGAGATTTGGTTACAACATGAGGGACACAGCCTGTCCAAAAATCCTATCCAAAAAAAGTGAATGCAGAAATCAGACTGTGAAATACAAATCCCACAGGTTTTTTTTTTCTGTTCACTTCAACGTTGAAACGAGACAAGAAACATTTTTATAATTTCACAAACTGAAGTAGTTTTTTTTTTCTGTTTGGAACAGATTCCAAAAAATGTTTGCCAAGCTATATCTGATGAGAAAAAAAAAGTTTAAAAAATGTGTACTGTTGTGGAAAAAGTATTTTGATGGAAAGTTTCCAATAAATTCCTCTTATAAATCCATTTTATAACCTTAAAAAAATTAAAAAAACCCATATCTTTTAATGTGACTGGCTCATGACTGTCTTCTAAATGAATGTTAGCTTTCCTGTTTTGTGCTTCAGAAGTTATGATACAAAGAGATGACCATTTCTTTAATCAATATACCTGTGTGCCTATTCTATTGCTCTGCAAATATGATAAGATGCATCCTACTATTGGTATTATTTTTCATTGAATATTCAATTCCAGTCTCTGATTGGTAGGCTACTTAGCAAAGGAATGTCATTTCTTTCCTCCACCTGTTTTCCACGTTTCATTATATAGTGGACTATCACTGCCATATTGCTTCAGCCAGGGAGAAACTCTAAACTGCTTAAAAGGTTTTTGCAGATGATCTGCAACAGACAAAAGAAGAAAAGGAAATTAACTATCATTTGAGTGACTGTTTACACTGTGTTTTGAAATATGGGTTTGGTTTTCCTTTCAGTGAGGCTACAGTGAACTTGTTACCATTAATTTCAGGAGAACAGTTTAGAATGGTGAAGGCAGAAAGAGGAGTTTGTTTGTGTTTGTTTGTGTTTGAAATGTTTTAAGTCCTTGAGTATGTTAGACCTGTTGAAATGTAGCAATATCCAGAGGATTATAAATTGTTGAGCATATTTAATTTCACCCCACATGTGAATGTAAGGAGTTTTCAAGTCTGCTGTGGTCTAGATTGACCCCATTTAATTATCCAAGTTGCAGTTGTCTGCTGGGACTGCACTGAAATTGGTATTTGCTGGGAATTGTGCTTACGGATGTTTTTCATAACAATATGGTCTATGGTTGAGAACCTTTTTATTAGCTATACTGCTAGTGGGACCTTATTCTGATCTGGTCTCTTTGTAAGGCAAAAGATAGTTTAGTAAAGACAAGATGTCACACTTGTTCCTGTAGGAGAAACTTCTCATCTAAACATGGGGGAGAATAACCATTAATTAAACTTAATAATTTTCCTCATATTATGGACATTTTTCACAGGTTTCCAAAACCACACAGCCTATCTGAGAATCATATCATAATAGTGTAGGATAACTATACTTCACATTTTCTTTTATGCAGGGTAGTCCTGGTTTACCAGGAGATATCGGTCCAAAGGGTGATCTCGGACCTCCAGGGGTTCCAGGTGTTCCAGGTGAGAAAAAAGCTGACCATACCCCTGAAAAGCTTGCAAAAATGTCTCTTTCGTATACTTCCTCTCTCGAAAGAGACACTCAAAGAATGTTGACTCTATGTTATGAATTACTGAAACGGGACATTGAAAACTGTATCAAGAACATTGAGATTTTTCTCAATGTTTTCTGCCTTTTGCCTGTTCTTGCTTTGCAAATTTTAAATGTGCACTTCCTTTAAAAAGTAGGTGTAAAATCAATTGCTAGATATTACCCATCAAGAATCTTCAAGATTTTCTTGGGAACTGAAGAGGCAAATGTAATAGTTATATATGAGGAAAGATGGGCTCAGTACATCTCAGTTGTTAACTATTTTGGTGCTACTGTCACCATCACATACAGGAAAACACCACATGTATAAAAAATATAGTTATTTGTAGAAGAAAAGCCATAATGCTTATAATTTACAGAATGATATTATTAAATTAAGACAAATTTGAAGAGAAGTAAGAGAAAAAGTAAGAGAAATTTGTTTTCAGTTATAATTTCTTTGATGACTTACTGCTGTTTTTATTGTGTTCCTGCAAACAGTTAAAAAGTACTTGTGCAGATAAAGTCATGTCCTTTACAGGATCGTGGAGTCATACATGATTATTCTGCACGTACCCTTCCAAATCAAGAAATTAATGAATTTTTATGTAAATGTTTCCTTTGACTTCAGGTCCAAAAGGATCTCCTGGCTTCCCAGGCCTTAAGGGTGAGAGAGGTGACCAAGGTCTTCCTGGATCTAAAGGTATAGTATAAAGACTTTCTTTTCTTTTCCTCGCAAATATTGTTGGCAAAAGCGTTGGTTAGAGAGTGAATGTATTTATCTCCTGCTCTGAAAAATAAATACTGAGGTATTGTCATTGTTAGAATCTTTAAATAATATCCTAGAACCACAGATTCTTAAAATGGTTTGTTTTAGAAGGGACCTTAAAGAACCCCTAGTTCTAACCCATCTGCCAGGCAGGGACATCTTTCACTAGGCCAACTTGCTCAGAGCCCCATCCAACCTGGCCTTGAATGCTTTCAGGGATGGAGCATCTGTAGCTTCTCTGGACAGCCTGTTCCAGTGCCTCACCACCGTCACAGTAAAAAAAGTCCTCATTAAGTCCAATCTAAATTTATACTATTTCTGTTTTAAACTGTTGCCCCTTCTCCCGTCACTCCATATCCTGGTAAAAAAAACTCTCTTAGTTTTTCTTATAAGCCCCTTTTATATACTGAAGGGCCACAGTGAGGTCTTCCTGGGGCCTTCTCTTCTTCAGGCTGAACAAGCCCAACTCTGTCAGCCTGGCTTTGTGGGAAAACTGTTCCACCCTGCTGTGGTTTTCATGGCCCTCCTCTGGACCTGCTCAAAGGGGTAAATGCCCTGTGTAGAGGGGACCCCAGAGCTGCATACAGTACTCCAGGTAGGATCTTGTGAGAAGAGAGCAGAGGGGGAGAATTACCTCCCTTGACTTACTGGCCATGCTTCTTTTCGTGTAGCCCAGAACCGACTTGGCTTTCTGGGCTGTGAGCGAACGTTGCCGGCTCATGTCCCTTTTTTTCATCTCCCTCTGTTCCCAAGTCCTTCTCTACAGGGCTGCTTTCAATCCACTCATTCCCCAGTCTGTACTGATATTGGGGATTGCCCTGACCCATGTATAGGACCTTGCACTTGGCTTTGTTGAACTTCATAGGTTCCCATTGGCTCACTTATCAAGCCTGTCAATGTCCCTCTGGATAGCATCTCTCCCCTCCAGCATAGTGACTGCACCCCTCAGCTTGGTACCATTTGCAAACTGCTGAGAAAATTCCATGCAACATAAGGTCTGGACAGCTATTTCAGTCCATGGCTGGAGAAACAATCATAGATAGGCTTCTGCTTGGGAAACCTTGCAGTTTAATTCACAAATAAAGCCTAGAACAGATTGATATCTTATAGCTATAGGCTGTAGTCTCTGACTACATAAATGTATACAAGGTAATATTGTGACTTTTTGGTTTGGGTTTTTTTTTTGGTAGGTTGGTTGGTTTTATTTTATTTTTTTTAATTTATTTTTATTTTATTGTGCAGTACTTAATACTTGATGATTTTCACTGTTGACTTCCACAGGTTTACAAGGCCCACCAGGCCCACCTGGTCCTTTCCAGCTTGTTAAAGGGGATCCTGGCTTACCTGGTCCTGTAGGACCAGTTGGTCTCAAAGGATTCCCAGGACTTCCAGGTCCCAAAGGACAGCAAGGTGAGAGTTTCTAACTTGCTGGTAGAAATACATTTTAAGTAATGTAAAAATAGATCAGTGGTAGGGTAGACACTAGATGATTCTTGGTATATTAATATCCATCTTTTTATAAGCCACTTAAATTGTGTCAATGATGAGGAAGAGA
This sequence comes from Campylorhamphus procurvoides, assembly GCA_013396655.1. Lineage (NCBI taxonomy): Eukaryota > Metazoa > Chordata > Aves > Passeriformes > Dendrocolaptidae > Campylorhamphus > Campylorhamphus procurvoides. The sequence goes on from WBMV01002889.1 coordinate 1,305,818, forward strand.
ATCCTTTTTGAAACTCATCCAGAACAGATGTCTTCCTAGTTATTTTTTTTAGGCTGTCACTCTGCGGTCATCACATCAGTTTCTGAGATTAGCAGTAAGCAGAATGGCTTGCAACACTGTTCACCCTTTCCTCAGGATGTATTTCTTAGAGTATCTTCTGTTTTTAGTGTTGAGTCCAAACTTAATTATTGTGTGTCTCTGGGAGAAGAGAAGCATGAGGAAAACCACTTGACTGTGGAGTGGAAAGTGCTTTCTGAGAAAACTTGTTCCATGGTCCCATTGTCCTAGATTTCTTCTTTTCATCCAGGCATAGCAATTTTTATAAAGATTAGGTGAAATGCAAAAATTAAATGCATTAGAAAATAAGAGAATGGAGCAAAGGGTAAGACAAATGAAATTGTACAAGGACACGTCCTTCAGAATGATGGGACATGGAGAGTAGAAGCTCAGAAGTGTTAAGATTATAAGGGAAAGCTTTTTGCCTGATTGGTTTATGATAAGATAATGGGGAATTACAGTGGAATATATTATCTACTTTCTAGTTAATATAGTAGGTGGGACTCTGCAACTGCTCTCCTTTAGGAAATAGCTATGGACTAATCTCAGTGATTGACCACAGCAGGGGTTTGCTTATATGGGATCTATCACTGTTCACTAGTAGTCAACTCAATACATAAACACAATACTGCTTTTTGAGTGATCAGGAAAAGGATAGCTGTAGGTGTTTAAAGCTTCTGATGGGTCGCAAAAATGTTGCTATGGTGATGATGGTGTTAACTTCTTTTTCCTGAAGTCGCAATCACTGAGTTTATGTAGGACTCAAAGCATCTCTAAAAATTGATAAAGGGAAGACATGTTATGTCTGAAAACCTACTTGGAAGAAAGTAAGAGGATACCAATTTTCCCACTGTTCATGACCCTACTTTTTTATGGCCTCTTTTTGATTGAGTCATAAGCAGAGAGAGAAGAGATTGCTCCCCTTCCTTTTCATATTCCAGGCAAATACTAGTTATTTTAGAAGCACACCCTCTCCTTCTCTGTTCTTCTCTACCATAATCACTTTGCCTGCAGTAACCCTCATATGTGCTCTAGATATTGAGCCAAATGCAGTGCATCTGCATAACTTTAATTTTTGCTGAGGTATACCTGTGGTATACTGTATTAAAAGCCAAAAAGTCAGAACTAACATGAAATAATATCCAATAATAATTATTCCTTGTTTCTCAACAGGGGTGACAGGACCCTCAGGTGTACCTGGACCACCTGGTAGTCCAGGGTTTGATGGTCAGCCTGGGCAAAAAGGAGAAATTGGTCCTTATGGTCCCCCAGGTAAGCCCATGAGTTCTTCAAAGACTTGATTTCTTCATAGAAAAAACATATGTAACAGGTAACATATGAGATTAGGTGTGAATGTATCTAACTTGACTTCTTTATTTAGGTAGAAATCTGTCTGTAGAAATAAAAAGAAGACTCTTTGTATTCTAGGGCCCAGAGGATTCCCTGGTCCACCTGGCCCTGATGGCCTGCCTGGGGCTATGGGCCCACCAGGTGCACCATCTGTTGCTCATGGCTTCCTTGTTACCAGACACAGTCAAACCATTGAAGAACCATCATGTCCATTTGGAACAAGGCTGATTTACCATGGATACTCCTTGCTTTATGTGCAAGGCAATGAAAGAGCACATGGCCAAGATCTGGGTAAGTAGAGACAAATTAGAATTCAATTATAATTAACTACAAGTCAGATATTTCTTTCATTTGTAGAACTGTATTGAACAAATCTGTACAATTACTCTTGGGTAGATGGTGCTTAATTATGCCTTCTAGTTTAGTACAAGAAATGATCTGGTGTATAGTCGAAACTGTCAGTTTATGTAAACAAGTCTTTATCAAGGCCTTTGACATGGTCATCTTTAGGATCTTTGTAATCAAATTAGTGAGATATGGGCTGCCTAAACAGATGATAAGATGTGTGGAAAATCAGTGGGTCCATCAGGTTTAGGTGAGCAGATTTACAAAGTGTGAGTGGTGGTTGTTGATCAGTGATGTCCTTCAGAAATTAGTACTGGGCCAATGTTTAATGAATTTATTACTAACTTGGGTGGTGGGATAGAGAGCACTCTCAGCCTGCTTGTGAGTAATGAGAGGAACAGTTCATCCTCCATTGGGCACAACTGCCATTTAGAGACACCTGGCCAAAGTAGACAAAAGGACTGAGAAGAGCCTCAAGGTGTTCAATAAAGGCAAATGCGAAGGGGTAATACACCTAGAATGAAAGAACCTAGTGCAACAGAACAGGCTGAAGACTGGCTGCTATTGCCAGTAGCAGCAATACAGATTGCAGAAAAGGACCATGGAGCCCTGGTGAGAAATGCTGAATATGTGTTAGCAGTGTGCCCTTGGCCATTCCACAGAGCTCAACCTACAGGACTATATTGGCAAAAAAAGCAGATGGAGAGAAGTGATTCTTAACCTGTGTTTGGAAGTTGTGAAATCACATCTGGCCCAGACTTGGGCATCCCAGAACAAGAAAGATGTTGATACACCTTGGTGAATATAACAGCTAGATACTGAAATGGCTAGTGGGGTCTGGACAGTCTGATGGAACTGAGTTTGCTCAGCCTTGACAGGTGTTATGGGGGAGGCCTTTATTGCAGTCTACAACTATATGCAGGGTGGGTAGAGAAGATGGAAGTCAAACTCTTCTCTGAGGGGATCAATGAGAGAAAAAGCAATGGACACAAGTATGAGATACATTTAGTGAAACATAAATTAAAGCTTTTTTATCATGTTGATGGTCAACTACTCGAACAGGACTCCAGAGAGGCTGCTGAATCTCTGTCTTTGGAGATACTCAAAACTTAGCTGGCTCTGGACTCAGGCAACCTGATCTAACTGGCAGGGGATTAGGATAGACTTCTAGAGGTCTGTTCCAACCTAATGTATTCCATATTTCTACAGGCAAGGATGGACTACTCTTTGCCTTGCTCTGTTCCTTCCTCATGAAACTAAGAGAAGTCACTTCCTCTGAGAGAACTGGGACCTCCAGAGAAACATCCGCTGCTCTTTTAACTGCTTCTGGAAATAATTGTTTGGCTGTTGGCAATGGTTTAACAAAATTGTGTTAACAAGTAACCTTTCACTTAACATTTCAGGCACGGCGGGAAGCTGTCTTCGTAAATTCAGTACCATGCCTTTCTTATTTTGCAATATCAACAACGTATGTAATTTTGCATCAAGGAATGACTACTCCTACTGGCTGTCCACTCCTGAACCCATGCCTATGAATATGGCTCCCATCACTGGTGATAATATCAGACCATTCATCAGCAGGTATGGTTTCAGTTCTGCTGTGTTTATAATGTGAAGAAGCCTGTGAAAAGAGCATAAGGTACTTTATTTTTCTGGAAAAAGCTTTTAAGTTGTATATTTTTATTTACTGCCTTTAAATTTAAAGTTTGAGTTCCTTTGATGAAATGTTTCAAAGTGTGCATGTTTTCAGTTTAGACTTTGATCAAAAATAAATCCATTTTAGGGGAAACCCAAACAAATAGAGTAGTCTATTTTGAGTATAATTGAAATGAAAAGATTTACTTTGAAATGTTGTCTTTCAAAAGCTATGATGTGCTTTGAAGGAGAAAAATTTTTGCATTTATTCACAATTCTTGTCCAAAACACTTCTGTTTTTTGACTAGCCGTAGCAAGAAGCTTTTTAGGGTTCAGTTTCCTTTGGTTTGAAAACAGTAGGATTATTTATCATACAGCAGACTGCCAGGCTTCTTCCATTGTTTTGGACATTCTTCTTGAATACAGCCATTATTGTCTGAATTAAAAGAAACAATTGCAAAATCAATCATCTATTTTTTAATAATTCCAGATCCTCAGCTAGCATGGAGAGTGGCACTTATATCAGATGTATCCATTCTGCATCAATCCAACATGTTGAACTTTTGGTCCGTTTTGTTTTAATGCTGCTAGCAAAAGGTCTCCTGCCATAATATGTCCACTGCGGAAGGCAGATTTGTGAGCAGAAATGTGGTAGACTGTACCACTGTTGTTACGTATGAATCTGACAAAGAAATCTCAAATTTATAGCTTAAGTGATAATCATTAGACATGGGCATTACTATAATTCCTGTCATTGCTTCTAATCTGTATCAGCTCTTGCTGATCCCTCTTCTACTCACAGTGAATGGGAGTAGAGGGTCCTGGTAATGTTTTCTCAGGTCTGCATATACACCATCCAAGAGAAAGTACAATCCAAATCCTCAGTGTGTTGTAGTCTTGACATCATAGTATGTTCAGAAAACTATATGGCTCTACTGCAAAACATTTGATACTTACTTTGCATAATGGAATTCATCTTGTGTCTTCAGTTGTACTCTGTACTCTTATTTTTGGTTTAGTGTCAAAGAAATTGGTATGTCTTGAAGATGAGTGGGCAGATTGAGCACAAGGTTCTCAAGAGAGCCTATAGCTTCTGTTGGTGCATTTTCAATTGTTCATTGCATATGAATGGAAGGGCCTTGAATTTTAGAAAAAGTCAAATTACTAACTTCTGAAATTCATGTTCCTTTCATGCCATCTTGTATCATGCCCCAAAATAGCTTTTAGCAATCACTTTTGAAACTCATGCTGAAGGAGGTACCCACCAGCATTTTACCTTATGTTAAGCCTATGGAGTAGCTTTTATACCATAAAAATGTGTATGTGTGTGTGTATATATATATGTATACGTATGTATGTATGTGAATGTGCATGTATGTTTTTCTCGTTTTATCCATAGCAGTGAGTGAGATTGTTACAATACACCTTAAAAAAACCAAAACAAAAAACAAACTAAAATACCCCCAGAGAAATAGCGAAGAATCTGAAAAATTATTCTTTCAATTTATTTTATTAGTTGGGGCTTTTTAACCAACAGTTTTCTCAGTTCGGAAGTTGAAAATATGTAGAAGTGTCACTTGCTACCTTGGGTACATCTTTTCATATAAGGCCTTCTACTGAAATACCAGAAATCTCTTGAAGCAAAACAGAGCTCCAAGAATAGAGGCAGCTTTACATTCCTTCTTTTAACTTACTCTTTCACAGATGTGTTTCTTAAAATAACTGTCTTGCTTCTGCACTGAAGATGAAGGCAGTAGGTATGAAAGCCGTCAGCATAAGGCAGAAATAGAAAACTTTCATTCTGAATTCCTTTGCTTCTCTGAATTGTCAGAATCCAACTTAATTCATTTTGCACTTGATCCTTTTCACTGCTCTCATAACGGGAATCAGACTGTTTAGTTTTGAATGATTGCCATAATTGCTAACTGCAATAACCACTTGAGGAGTTGTACAAGAAAAAATGGATTATGTCTACCAGATTCCTTATTCCTAGTCCCTATATTAAAATTTCTAGCCCAAATTATATTTTTTTTATGATCCTCCTGTGAAAGTATCATTGGTCAATGGATTATTCAGTAACCTAGCAGTTCTGAGACACAGTGAATTTATCCAAAGTAAAAGAAATGGTGCTGCATGGCTTTCTGAAGAATTCTTTGGAAGTTTGTTGTTCAAGTTACTTTTCTTGAAATCTCTTGCTGGAGATAAAGAGCACAAATGTAAAAAAAAAAACAAAAAAACAAAACTAAGGGAAAATGCATGGGGATGAGTCTGCATTAGAATAGACTTGCAGTGGTTACCTTTGTAAGACATTTTCTAGAGACAGATGTTGGGTTTTTTTCTGCAAGTCACTCAGATGAATTGCTTTTACTTGTTTCTGATCATAGTGGACCATTTTTAAGTGATACTTGCTGAGTTAAATGTTTGGCTATTTGCCTCCCATGTTCATGACATTGAGCACTTTTAGAAACTGCAGTACAAATGGGACTAGGAAAAGACAAAGACATGTAAATATTCAAATGGGAGGTATTCTTTGCTCATAGAAAGGCTAATAGGAATAAGACTTAATAGTTGAACTGTCCCTAAGTAAGGGAGAAATTAGAAATTAACAACAACAACAAAAACCAAACAAAAAAACCCCAGTTGTCTGTTTTTCTAAATGAAACTGTGGTTTTCCGTTGTTTTTGAGTGTAACAATGTCATCTATTTCAAGATTCCTTAAAGAAAGGAACTTCTGAATAAAGAAGAAGTATGCAGCTCATTCATGTCTTGGTCTTTCTAGATGCTCTGTGTGTGAAGCTCCTGCCATGGTAATAGCTGTTCACAGTCAAACAATTCAAATACCACCCTGTCCTGAAGGCTGGAGTTCACTCTGGATTGGTTACTCCTTTGTCATGGTAAGTGCACTGGGGGATACTCTGACCTGAGGAAAGCATTTGCTTCAGAGATTTGATCTACATTCCTGCTCTGGGAAAGTTAATATCCGACTGTGTCACTTCAGGTCTTACAAGAGCATTAGACCTCCACCATTTCTGGTGACTTTAAAAAGAATATGACCATTTTTTCAGGCAAGGCCTGGACAAGGTCTGAGAAACAGTGTAGATCCAGAGCTGTTAGCACTTGGCAGTGAGAGGGAGGCCACTGTGGTATGGGATGAGAGTTGGGTTAAGCTATTCAGACATAAGCCATACCAGTCTTTATGCCTTTTAGGCCAAGAGCTGGCCCTGGCCTGTTGCTTACATAGAGATAGTTTGGGTCTTACTGTCGGTCCAGAAGGATTTCTGTGCATGCAGCTGCCCTGAAGAAGTTGACGTTGCTGATGTGTTGCACTGCTGTTAATTGAGAGAACCCAGTGCTACCTCCGGAGCCCTTCAGCTCCACCTTCTTACTTCTTGAGCTGAGGAGCAAAACAGCAGATGGACATGAGAGAGGACAAGGAGAGAAGTGTGAAGAAAATATTTGTACAAGGGAGTTCATAGATGGTGCAGCAGAGGAGGTGATGGGTTCCTCTTTGACCAATGCTTTTGCATTTTTCTAGCACACCAGTGCTGGTGCAGAGGGCTCTGGCCAGGCCCTGGCATCCCCTGGTTCCTGCCTAGAGGAGTTTCGCAGCGCTCCCTTCATTGAATGCCATGGCCGGGGCACCTGCAATTATTATGCGAATGCTTACAGCTTCTGGCTTGCCACTATAGAGAGGAATGAGATGTTCAAGTAAGTTCATGGTTTATTTATCAGTCTCTGAGGCTCAGTCGAGCCTTGTCGCTAAATAAAAGAAGTATTAATTGAATGTAATACAGGTTCAAGTGTCGGTTGTCCACCAGCCTGGTTAGTATATGTAGTTAATTATTTTCATAACAGAAAAAAAATTTAAGAGCTTTTGGAGGAATGTATCATCAGTTAGTGTTTACAAGTTAGTCATTTGTACATTGTATTTTGCTTTTCAGAATAATCTAATAATGTTCACAGTTTCACTATGCTTGATTGTGTTCATGGAGTGGTAACTGGGATAGGCTGACATTGATAGAAATTAAGTTAGAATATAACATTTTCCCATAGTGGATGTTAACATATGGTAGAACGACTTGAAATTTGTACAGGTATTGAACTGAGTGAGTTGAACAATTATTTACCTTTCCCTAATGTGAGAGGAAATATGTTTGAATAAAATGCAGCTGGTGGTAGTAGGCTTTGTTCTGATCTCCTGCATATAAGTATTTTTCAACACAGTCTAATTTGCTCTATATGAATTTTATTAGTATGTTAGCATATAGATCAGTTCCCAGGTCTGCATAGCTTAACTGATCAGCAAACATTCCTCTGGAGTGCAGGCAAGCACCCTCTTCTACCACAGTCTCGTCTGCTGCTCCTGGTACCCTTCCATCTCTTTATGTCTTCCACAACTGTGAGCACTACTTAGCCTGTCTCAGTCAGAATGAAGCAGGTTGTTTAGCCAGTTTTCACTGTTTATCAGATAGTTGTCAACTGAATAGGTAGAAAAATTGAACACTGGACTGATTATCACTGGGGCTATGATAATCTCATCAACCAGAAAAACTACTGAAAACACCCATCACTGGTGTAAGCACTGGCTCCCTAGGCAAGATGGTCAGAAGAAAATATAAAGGAGTCAGAACTACAGTTGCTTGTATTCATTGAGTCCTTCTCAGGGACCTCTCAACTTCATACCCTTTTCTTGCTACCAACTATACCTCAGATTCGTAAAATAATCCCAGATTAGGGAACCTGCCCTACTGTCATAATTCACAAACGCTTCTGAATTTTCTGCAAACTCATAGTCTTTTTTGATGAAAAGCATTACATGTAAGCACACTTTTGTCTGAAAATGCTTTATTTCTAGTTGCTAGGAAATACTTTGCGATAGGTTGGAAAGTAAAGGCTTTGGTTCGTCTTTCTATATGACATTACATTATGTCCTTTGCTGGCTTTTCATTTTTCTATACAGTCACAAGAGTTAACAGGAACTCATGAACAGTCAAATGTCTTCAGCTTCTTTGCCCAATTTTATTTTACTACACAGATTTTACCATGTTTTCAAATGGCTGCTTTAACAGATAGTGTTTTCTGGTTAAGAAAATGTTTTGCCTCATGACAGAACTGAATTCTAAAGCAACTCTTAAGTGGGTGATATTTAAAACTAATCTTAATGATAGTTTGTGACCAAGCTTGAAAGTGATTACACATTGGAGAACTCAGGAACACCTTCTTGACTCAGCACAGCTTGAAGAGTCAGTTGGCTGCATTCAAAGTTTGTGTTGTCAGTTACAAACTTAAAACTGTCTGTTTGTATCAACAATTGTTAATGGGTGTTTTCATTTATCTCTTTTTAATAGGAAACCGACTCCCTCAACCTTGAAAGCAGGGGATCTACGCTCAAATGTTAGCCGTTGTCAAGTCTGTATGAGAAAAACATAATGACTTTTGAATTTCAACTAATTTCACACAATATGGTGCTATTCGTTTAACAGCAATGAAGCCTAGACATATATCATATGTACCTCATTGTTGTCCAATATGAAAACAGTAAAGTGCCTTTTAGGAACTTGCATAACTAACACACACTGCTTTACTGGCCCTGTCCTTGCTAAAGAAGAAAGGAGACAACAAAGATAAGCTTCAAATGTTGACATGCCAAATGGCACTTTTGATCAAAGCATATGGATTTTTTATATAAATGCAATGCACTGATAGAATAAAAAGTCAGCATTTATCCAGAAAAAAATGCAAAATGCAAAGGTGCTAGGAGGTATGCAGTTCTGCCTTATACTGTTTGACCCCCCTTTCTCATTCTTGTATTATATATTTAGATTCATTTTTCTTCCCCAGATAAGTTTGTTGTTACTGTTATCTAGGTGTCTTAAAATTCCAGACCCTTGGGTATGTACTTATTGTTCCTGTACAAAGCAATACTAATGTAAAAAAGAGGTTTGGAATTACAGACTGTGGTTAAGCAACATGTAACCATCTTTTCACGACATAGAGTGCCATCCTGCAAACCTTTGCTTCTGTTTATAGTCTTTAGTGCTGTCAGTTTTAATGGGTCTACATCTGGAAGAGATTGCCAAATTGGCTTCCCAAATAGGCAAGTAAGTGTTTCTCTTATGTTGGTACTATGCAGCTTCTTTATGCAGTAGAACAAACTTTCCTGTGGAATAAAGAATGATCCAGCAATGGTCAAGAAAAATATATATATAAATATTTTAGTAATTTATATAGATATCAACCATTAGGCAAATTAAGCTATGAGTTTATCATTTCAAAAAGAAGCTTACAAAAGTTTTCTTCTTTTCAGTGTCATGAATTAGATGTTAAATGCCAAAATATGTGAAATGTTCGTTTTACATAGACCACTTCAGTGCTGAAGTTGCAGACTGAACCCAGGTTAATAGCTATTTTTGTTTATTATAGTAAATCCTGCTTTGAGCTTATAGTCTTTATTCTGTATTTAATATTTTTCAGGGTTTTAAACACTACTCACACACTGAATGACTTGATTTTGAATAGTATAAGGCCTTAATTTTGTTAATATTGTGCCAAAAAAATCCTTCAAAGTGGCCTCAGAAATATTTCTAAAGAATTTCTATGCAACGATACCATTGTTTGAGCATGTATGTGTCCAAAGATGTTTTATAGACTATTACCATGCAAATACCAAAAGATTTTTGCAAATGCCAAGGCCTTTGTGTAATTTCTTACATGTGTATTTCTTAAGAAAACAAGTTTGTAATAAAACTATTTGTGTAAAAAAAAACCCAGAAGAAAAGAAGAAGTTTTTACTAATTTGTTATTATCATTCATTTTCAGCAATTAATTAATTTTTAATAAGCCACCAATAAATGCACAAGCTTGATGCAATCCTAGAGGATTTTTGTTTTGCACATCTTTCAGATGTACAAAGCATTTTCTAATGGGGAAGACAGGACACTAGTGGCACGTCTGTTGTTATCTTGTAAGAACTGATATTGATGGATGAAACATCAGTTATGCTTCTGTTACTGAAAAATATTTGATGTGAACACATTACAAAAATGTGCCAACTTCATCTTAGCTCATGGGAATCAATCAAATTATACATATTTTTCACTCTTCCCTTGAATTTTTTCATGCACGAATCTAAACTGAGTTATGCAGAGTAAAAACTGAGATATATAATTTTGCTTGTAAGTGGGCAAGGTAGATCTTGGCTCTGATTGAAGAGAAAGTGGGCCTGCTATCATCTTCCTTGGCAAGCGCATACAATTTGTTAATATTTCATGTTGTTTTCCCAAATTTGTGACGGGACTGCAGCTGCTGCTGCTGTTCTGAACTCGTTTCCACTTAAAATCCTTAAGAGCTTCCTCTGACCAAATGGCTGAAGGCCCCTGTATAGAAATTGGCTATTTCTTTTAGCAATGATTTTTAACTCTCATGGAAATTTTAAGAGTTGATAATTTTATTTATAAATGACCATTCCTCATAATAGTCCCTTAGCAGCCTATAAAATACAGGAGTCTGGTTGTGTCTAATCAGCCTCCTACCGGGTTTTCCAAAGTGCCACTTGATATTCAGAAGAGAAGACTATGAGGTGATTCCCTGTGGCATCTAGAAAAAATTAAGAGATATTTAGTCTTCACTAACTCAGAGGATTCAAACTGCTACTCAGACTTTCAAATCACACTCTACAGTTTGTCTCCTGGTCAGCTAGGGTTTTAATTTGCTATGGTCAAATTGTCTCAGAACTGCCAGACAGTTGAGTTTATGAAGTTCTTTATGTATGTTTAAAATCAGATCGGTGCATAAGAGTACGATTCCTGTTGCTACCGAAGGGACAGGTCTGTTGGAGCTGGGTGTGTATGCATCCCTCAACTGGGAGCATTTGGAAACAAGGTCCTTTCAAAATTTTCAAAAACATCTTGAACTGTATTTTGCTGTCTTACTTATGTAGTAGTAATTATTTATTCCATAATCTCCAGCTCAGAAAATTATCTAAACCACTGTCATGCTAAAGATACCATTTCTACTTCAGTCAGTCAACTTTTTGGTGCTTATCAAATATCAGATCTACTGGAAATGTGTGAATCCTAAATTTTGATGCCATGGATGAGGAAGAGCACATGTACTATGGCAGAAGAGAAGTGTGAAATATTTCATTGCTTTCAAAAATCTCTAAATATCCCATATTCAGTCATTTATGACCACCATTGTGGCCACAATACAGTTCATTGTGTAAACAGGCAACCAAAAACACATTAGTTATTCAAATGGTCTTGCATAAGCTTCAATTTCAGGGGAAAGCTTTCCTAAAGGAGTTCAGCTTGTTTAGTTTTTTACTGTAGTACTTGAAGAGTCGCTGTCATGACCCAAATAAATACATTTCCAAAACAGCAGGTGGTGCCATTGCTCTCTTTGTAGTAATATTGGGACTGGCAATTTTACACTAACAAAACCACCTTGGTCTATAATCTGCTGTATGACTATTTTCCCAAGTCTTCATCACTATTCTGATGTGTTCCAGTCGCCACCAATTTTTCTTTTGAAATAGGAATGGAGCAGTTTTCAGTCTAAAAAATAATACTCTATACATATTGCAAAATAAAAACAGAATATAATGAAATTGTCCAATATATATTTTGAAACAAATTATCTCTTAGCCGGTGTGTCTTTTCTGGTAGATGTACATTCAGTTTATAACTTATATTTTTTGTTCACATCATAGTGACTTCCTTGATGAAACAGAGTTTTTTCTATGAAACAGGACTCCTAAGAACAATATCCCCGTACTAGGCTCCCAGAAAACTGATTGTGTTAAAGCCATACCTTTTCATGATTGAAATTGTAAAGCTGCATGACTTTTTGAGAATTGCTTTCCTACCTTTCATGTTTTACAAATCTTGAATCTGCACTAACTACACAAGATGGAACTTAAAGGTGTCAAATACAGGACCAGGCAGATGGATCCCAGAGCACCCACTAAACAGAAAATACGGCACCTTGCATGAAGAACGACCACTGACTAGTTAAAATTGCAAGTATCTGAGTATTTGCCTGTGTCTCCATCCCTTTATAAAGTATGCCTGCAGCTGGACCTTCGGAAGGAAACCAACAGTGTTTTTCTTGAGGCTGCACTGGAGCTTCTGCTCTCTCTGCCTTTCACGTAGTGCTAGTGATGTGCTGCCCACTGCATTTCTACTTCTTCATACAGGAATAATCTTTCTCATGATCTTCACATTCTGAATTAGATAACATGACAACATGAGAGATGAGGGTGGATCTTTAAATGTATATTTTAGAATCAGGTGAATGCTGAGAACAATGATGAATGATCTGGGATATAACTGATCATTTTCTAAGAACAGGAGTGGCCAGTGGCTACATGGAAGTGTTCAGCCTCTCTCTTTTAAGACTGAGGTAAGACAGAGAGATGGAAATCAGTCCACCCAGCCATTAGTTACATAGTTTATTTAGCATAAAATGGATAATAGTTGTGAATTTGCAATATTGAGGATGTCTCTACAGCATAATTATAAATAAATAATACACAAACTGACTTTTAGCACTAACAGCTGAGCAAGAGGCACCACATGTTTTTTGTGAAAGATGTATAACAGAACAGGCTCAAAAAAAGTTCCTGAAAGTATAATCTTTTAAACCATTCTTTTCCTTTGGAGTATCAGAGGAAAGTCTTTCAAAAAAAATATGTGAACAAAGGAGTGTGTGGGTTTTGGCTATTTCTCTCTAGCAAACAATAAGCTTGTTGTGTTGCTTGAGGTGCTAATACCTGTGGGAAGATAAATCACTACTACTTCTCATGAACTCAGGAATGTCTCCTATTGTAAGGTATATTTCACCCCACCAGGCTTACTGTCACCACATTCTCTCTTCAGCTCCCATTATAAGAGGATGATACTCTGAGCCGAATATTCTTACTTACATTCCAATGTTGACCTGTAAAGATACGTTCCTTTCCAGCTTTTTATTGTCTTCAGACCAGACAGAACAGAGTATAAACATTCAGCAGATTTTTGAATGTATCGATCCTTTACATATGTTAGTGCTGCCTTTATTATCCTCTGGCTATGTGCAGTCAGCTATATTTATTATAATTGGTTTGCGAAGGACAGAAGACTTGACAGAGTAGAAGTTATAGATGGAACATGATCATTTGATGCTCTGTCAACTCCGGTCTCACCTAAGAAAACATCTTAGATTTCATGCAGAATTGTGGCAGGCTTCATTTGTCCTCTCAATTCCACAATGAAGTATGATGTACAATGTAGTAAATAAACACGTAAAATGGCCTGGGCTGGTGAGAAAGTCCTTGTGAAACAGTCCAAAGAGCATAGGCCTTTTTGTTATTCTTAGTGCACAGCTTTTAGGCCAGAGTAACCCATGGCATGTTTTCTCTAGAAGACACCTCTTAGTCTTGCACCACAGTGCTTATTTCTCACTGTCGGTTCCTGGAAGAGATTCAAAGTGGAGTGCTAGAACATGCCCGGTATTATCTTCTGCCAAAGCTTTTGTTATCTTCGTGGGCATAGTGGCTGGCAGTGGAAGATGTGCTCCTCTTCCTATTTCCTCTAAATAATTATAGCAGCATTTTTTCCAGCCTAATTTTGGACATGAACTTGTTTGTGAGACATGATCAAAGTGTCAACAAAATCATAGGGACTTGAAATGAATCCCATGTCAAGAATTGTTTGTGTGTACCACTTTCAAAAATGTATGTGGGAATCCCTATGTGAGCCGTGATGCTCAGACACTGATTCCCAGGGCAGTCTCACTACACATCATTTTATAGTTATATTGAGGTCCGTCTCCTATTGCCCTACATGGCTGTGTTGCTGTGTCTGTGGGAACTCTGAGTAGGTGAGTACCAGATGGAAGTGAATGAAGACTCTTGCTAGCTCAACAGTCACATGTACAAACAAAATTACCATTTGATCTCATTTTGACATAGACTAATTACAACTTTTTCAGATTTTTTGACCACTTTTGATCAATTTGGAACTGTAAACTCTCCGTTCAAAGCCTATCCAAGCCTTTTAGCATTGTCCCTGAACTGAGGAAAGGATCTAGCCCATGGCAATGAAAGACACACCCTGTCTTATTCTCAGCCTTCCCATTCCCAATAAAAAAACATGGAAAAGAAAAGAAAGGCTGGTATTTGAAAAAAACAAAAAAACAACAAACAAAAATAAACTGTACCTCTCCTCCTCTGTTCAAAGGCAGATCTGACTTTAAAATGGGAAGGAAAAATCGGAAATTTGAGAAAATACTCTCTAGATTATATATTCACATTATAACAACAGTTTGAGTAAGAAGGGCAATATCTGAAATGCTATAATCCCCTATAGTTATGCTAGAATTTGAAGGATTCCCTGTAGAGATGGGGATTTCTTAACAGGAAAGCTACAGGTTGTGAAGGCTGAATTGAAAAAATTCAGAAATTGCACTGGCTGAGTAGAGTCTCCTGAACGCAACCTTACACATGTGAAATAAAAACTGTATTCAGATTACAAAGATAACTATGATGGCTAGTGGTGCAAACCAGAAGTGGATTTCCTAGAGGAAGGCACTACAACCTGGGAATCACAGGTACAAGCAACAGGGAGAATAGTTAGGAATCTGTTCAGAGATGAGGTGCTTTGTCATTCCTGCAAGGTGGCACTAAGAGCCACTCTCTTTTTTTGAGAACTGACCTAAAAAATTGAGCAGATACTCCTAGTCAGTGGGCAGTTTTCTTGAGAGGACAGTTGTGAAGAGGATCTGAAAACAATGGCCAAGTGAATGCATCACCAGTGAAAAATATGAATTCTTCCATGTAGCTTTATTACCAAAGCACTTTTTTGGTACCTTCATGATTTGTTGTAATCAAAGAAATCTAGCCAGCACAGGTATATTAATAACTATTTGCAAGAAGTAGTTTTCTTTCCAGAAACACAGAATACAGTGTTCTCTTCTTCTGACAATGTGCAGAGAATCAGAGAGAGAGAAAATTTGTAGTTGTTTGTTTGCTCTTGCAAGGCACTGAACATGACCCCTCAAGAATGTGTAGGAGAGGAAATGAAAAGCAGACGTGGGAAGCTGAAAAAGCAGCACTTCTCTCCTATCATTAAGTATATAATAAGGTAGATTACATCAGTTGTTGGCCTAGTCTCCCTGGTGAACAGGTGTCATAGATACAGCACTGTCTAATCAAATATTAACTCATCATGTGGCAGCAAGTACTGGGAGAGGGAATGTGTAAGATCATCTACCTCCTTTCACATGCAGCCAACTCTTCTGTGAGGCCCCAAGGTTCAGCAAAGGACATTCTTGTCATTCCTATGGGTTCTTATGAATCTAATTTTATATAGTAGCATGGACTTGTGACAACCAATTTTTTTCTACTTCCTTAACAAAAATACATTAGATACTAACTAATGAACAGCCACAAACTCAGACAAAGGTTATGTTTATGTACATTGTTACACAGTAAACCCATAGGATCTTAGTACTGTCTTCAATCTTTACTTAGAATAAACTGATATACAAGATTTTTGATTCATATGTTTCTAAGTATCTCACAATTGCAAATATATGCCATTGCTCTCATTTTAAAAGAAGATGTGAAAGTGAGGTGTCCTGCAATTAGTTAGAAAGAAAGTCAGCCCTAAACCCCTGGACCAGGTCTGTCTCTGCTGGATCATGGTCTGCCCAATCTGTCTGGCATTCCTTAATTGTGAAGAAATACTTGTTTAGTGTTTGAATATTCCATTGCCCTTGCTAGACTTTTTAATTTATACAACTTGACATAGAATCTGAAGTGTTGCAGTAGTTTTAAAATGACAGCTGAGTCAGATATGTGGGTATTGTACTTAAGGTATCAAATAACATGAGAAAAGGTGCCTGATGACAGTTGCTTTCTCTCTTCTCAGTCACTTCCTTGAAGGAGGAAAAAATCACTAATATGGTATTCAAAGTAGAGCCTTCAAGGCAAACTAACAATAGGTGAATTGAGGTAAGATATTTTGTCAGGAAATATAGCATATTAATTACTCTCTCTTTCTTTGGGCTCCAGGAAGAGTCAGTATACAAGGAGAAACAATGACTAGGAGAGGTTATTCTCCATAACCGGGTATCCTGACAAATGAACTCTTATATAAAAAAGTGTCTGCTTTGATCCATCCTAGCTGTCCCTTTTTCCAGGATGAGAAGACTAAAACTCATTCACACAGTTTCAAAGAGGGATTAAAATTTCTTACTGTTTGATAGAGAAAGGACTTAGTAAATTGGATGTAAATTGACCTTAAAAAGATCAGCCAGTGGAGTCCTTTATAACAATTAAAAAAGGGAGATTTGAAGCTGCTTTTTCAATAAAAATGTCAGTGCAAAAAAACATTAAGTGTTAAGGCCTGACTAATTTGCATAGCTATTTGGTGAGATTGGTTGTACTGGCAGGACTGAAGTACTGAGATGGTTTCCATCCCAAGTTATGCTATCACTTACTAAAAAGAAATGCACAGCTCTTGGCCTTGTCTGTAGTTTCCTGTCATTGGATACTACCCTTCTAGGTTCAGATGGGATTCTTATTTATGGATTATATATCTAAATGGCTATATTAAAATAATAAATATAATGCATACATCTAAAATCAACAGTTATTTTATATTTATTTTACACCTAAGAACTATTATCCCATTATCTGTACTACTTGTTGCAAACATATCTAAAATTCACCTGCCAAAGAGTGAACCTAATCTGTATTAACTAAGAAATCCTGCTTGGTACTTTTAATTACTCAGTGAAAGTGGGACATATGCCAAGAGCTGGAGAGCTCTAGGTGCAGATTTCAGCTCTGACTCAGCTCCACCTTGAAGGGAGGTAAAGGTGCAGACTGTTCTCTCTCCGCTTCACTTGCTTTTTGGGAAAAAGCCCAGCACAGGAATAGAAAAAGGGTGGACAAGCTGGTTGTGAGCTCCAGCCTGCTCACGTTGTGGGCAGTCAGTGAGTTAAGACTGACAACATGTTGTGTGGTACATTTGCTCTGGGGCAGAGATATGACCAAGGTCCTTGACTTAAAAACACAACACCTGCCCCACCCTGCAAATACAGTTGGTGTCATCCCACTTTGCTTCCACTCAAGTCAACATTAGTCCGTGGGAGCAGAGCTGGTGAGGCTTAAGCACATTGAAACATGTATTCTAAAAGAAGCGTTCAAAACAAGCACTGCTGGGCCACCCATTGATGATGAAACATTGTCAATTTATTTGACATAAATTGAGGATGTCTCCATCCATGCATTCTGTATTTTGTCACCTTCAACATCTTTCAAATATCTTAATGTGACAGAGGCAGTGAAAGGAGGCAATCTTCTTGAACTCTCACTTCTGGAAAGGAGACCAGTACGAGCTTGTCATCTGTTTCTATTAACACTAAATATTTTAGCAAGCACTTGCCATTTTAAGTATTGTGGGTAAAACAAAGCAGTCATCTGCCTCCTCTAGCAATTTTCATAGCTCATGAGACTAATAGTTCCTGTCAGGTAGCTAGAGAGCTTTTTCATTCTGTACAGCTGACAGCCTTTTTGCATTTGGTATTGAAAGCACAGGCTTCAGCCTTATGCTACAAAGAACATCCTACATATTTTAATCACTTCCTAGAATCCCTCACCTTTTGAAAGAGGCACAGCACTGTGCTGCAAAGCACAGAAAGGACAGTAATGAATCTACAGGATTCATAGTTTCTCGAGGATTTGCTGACAAAAGCGAAAGGCATTGATAACAGGCTCCAGTGTGATCCTGGTGAACTTGTGATCCTCAGCATGTGCTGTGAGTTGATCTAGAGTTAAATTTGTTTAAATAGCCGTGTTATTGGTGGGTCCTCGAGGGCCTGTTACAGAAGAAAAGAAACACAGAATAGGAATTTTCTCTTGTTTTTGTAAGAAGTAAAGACTCATTACTGACAGAGATTCTACTGCAATAAACTTGTACTGATGGGACAGGTTTAAGCACTTAATCCTTTTTTTGCTCCTGTTATAACAATTCCTAGAATATGGCAATGCTAACAGGATGTTTTTCATAGAGATTAAAGAGGATTATTCATTTGAGTGACTCATCTCTAGCCAGTCCATTGTTGAAAGCTATTGTTGATCGTACAGTGTGTTTTCCTGATGAAAGGAAAGCAAACTTGAAGAGACCTGTTCCTTTTCAGCCATCATCTACTCTGACCTTTGCTGTCTCTTGTCAGCATAATGGTTAAAAACCCCACTAAAAATCTAGTTCTCTTCAGTGTGTCCCATGTGTTAGCTCAAGCATCTGTCTCTCTCTGTCCTTTACCTCTACAGACTATTCAGAGACAAACACTACACCATGTAGTGTCTACTCTGTTTTGTTTCAGAGTGGTGTTAACCTCTGTATGTCAGTATTAGGGACACATGCTCATCTGGTCCTGCTTAGGAATTCTGGGAACAATAGGCCTGAGAAAATTTTCTGCAACAAAAGAAATTCCCTTGATAAGGTAAAAGGTACAACTGGGTGGAAGCAGAAGAGCAGGTAAAATGCTCCACAAAAAAAGATGCAAAATTATCTTGCTTTCTTACAGAAAGGCAAGACCTGTGCTGCTGAGTAAGGCTCTCTACTCTCATCTTCCTCTGCTTCTTATAGACAATGTCTGTCCCCTTTGTAAGGGCAAACTATAAAGTTCTTGTGGAAATAATTTTGTGTTCTCTTAGTCTGCTTGAAAAAGATTTAAGTAGTGAGAACAAACAACAAAAGTCTTTAGAAAATACAACTGATCTTGGAAAGTCTCTTTTAATATTAACTTTCTTGGTGCAATTGAGGATGTTCTTACCTTTTGCTTATCTGCAGAGGGTTCTCTGCAAAAAACCTCCCACTGAAATTTTTTCATATATAGGGAATTTGATTAGCTTTTTAAGAACTACTTTTTATCTTTTAGTTTTTTAAGTCTTTTTCTGGCTTGTTATCTACTATTTCATGGTCAAAAAGACCAGAAGTCTTTTGTAATGTAAGAGATGCATACACTAAAGATAACTTTTTGGATTATGTTCTCTAAACAACTAGTTTTATCCAGTAACTATAGTACTTTTCTTAATTTTTAGTCAAAATGGACTTTCATTAAGCGTCATGGAGCAAAAATTGCTTGGATTAATGTTTTTCCTGTGAAGCAAGAAATATATGTTCTCTTGCCATCATTGATATGGCACATACTGCCATGTAGGTGTCCTGAGAAAACTTCTGGCTCGCTTCCTTTCCTGCTGCTCTCTTCTTTTCTCAGTGGCCACATCAAAGTGCACTACAAACACAAAAATATCATCAAATATCAGGCTTTCAACCTTACCTAATCCTATTTGTTCCAGGCTTTTGGAGTGTGATTGATAATCTCTGTTTCTTGAAGGTGGAGGAGATGAGGCAAAGATGCTCTCGAGCCATGGGCTGGGAGTAGAGCTGGAGTTCAACCTCTTCACACACTCAGTGCCTGCTCAGAGGCCTTGTCCATGCATGCTGCTGTCTTTGTGTCCACAGGTACTGCCAATTACTGTCAGCACTTCACAGCTATATACAAATATTCCTTCTGAAAGGTTCACAGAATTGCAGAATGGTTGGGGTTGGAAGGGACCTCTGGACGTCATCCAGTCCAACCCTGCTAAAACAGGCTCACCTAGAGCAGGTTGTAGAGGATCGCTCTATTGTTCTGAATCTCTCCAGAGAAGAAGACTCCACAACCTCTCTGAGCAGCCTGTTGAAGCACCTTAAGAGACCATATGATAATACTACATATATATAATATTTTGTGCTGCTATACTAACCCAAAATCAATCACAGCTAAGGTTAAAAGCACTTTTTTTGCTCCTCTTTCTTCCTCTGTGCCTAGGTAGATGAAAGCTGGTGAAGTGCCTGATCTGACACGCATATGTGTCTATGTGTAGGTCACTAGGAGCACATTAGGAATGCAGTGACATTTGTCATTCAAACTAGCACATTGACCAAGCCCCTGCAAGCATTAAATATTTTACAAGTGACTGAACTCTGTTATGTCTCAGGTTGGCATATTGCCAAAGCAGGATGATTTTATTTTTTAATAAGTCAAAATTTTCTTTTCACATTAGTACCCTCTTACATGGTATCTTAGTCCTTTGATACTTTCAGACCATTTTGAGTAAGATACAAAAAAAGAGGTTAAATTGCAAACTGTTTTCTTTTTTTTTGGTAAATTACTGGAATGCTACACTGTTCAGTCTCTCAGGAACTGGAAGGCGAGGCAGGAACTCAAGGGGATTTGTATTGTAGTGAAGAAGCCAGAAGTTGTTTCAATTGGTGCAGCTGCCAGGAGGCTCACAATATAGGTTAAATCTTTATCATGAATCTGGTTTCTTCTTACCGTAAGCTGAAGCAAGAATGGTAAACTGTACTAAAAATCAATATAACTTAGTAGTGTATGATGAAGAGGGCAAGCAGGATTTTTCTACAACTTAGGAACAAATTGTACATAGACTACTGCTGATGGCTTAATCTCTTCATTCTGTGAACAATAGGACATATGGCCAGCTGGGGTTTACTAGATACTTCCAAAGTGTCATTATTTCCAGTCAGAAATGCTATCCGCTGTGAAGTCAAATCCCCACAGTGGAGGGAGGCTGCTGAGTCTTTGCACTCTGCCAGAGTACAGGCACTACCCTGATCAGATGTAGCCCAACTGGAGCCACAGCTATGACATGACACTGAGCAGAGATGTGGCAGCCTGGAAACTCTCTCCCTTGTCATTATGTTCATTGCTGCTATAAAAAGACTTCAGTCAATTATGAATTTTGTCAGAACATTCTAATATGGTTGGAAGGAGAAGGTCACTTGGAAAATAGCTCATATTTATTTGTCTGTCAATGCTCGTAAGAAATTATACACATACACCAGATGCTAGACTGGCTGTGCCCTTTGTTCATAACACTGTCAATTATAACAAAAAAGAAGAATGTCCAAGCAGTATAGTTTTAATAATCTCAAAGATTAGCAACTAATCCCAAACCATAATGAATTTTCCATCAGCATGACTTACAGGCCACTGTAAATCTAGTCCAGTGAAGTCCATTACCCAAAGGAATGCTCATGGAGTGCAGGGAAAAAGAGAACAGAAGCCAGGGTCAGTGATGGAAAAAATAAAAATAATAAAACATTGCCTGGAAGATACTATATTAGCATCCAGCAGATAGCAGAGCACTCAACTAGCACTCATATACTCCACAAGGAAAATACCTTTATGGAAATAAATACCCATCATCTTTTCCATTTACACCACTTTCTGTTCCATTCTATCTTAATAATACCGAGTGTTTGTGGCCCATGGCTACCAGAGCCCTTGTTTTTATGAATGTTCTTTGAAACATTGATAGGCATATTGGACTTGTGCTCATGTAAATGAATTTTGGACAAAACTGTTTCTCATCTGTGATGCCCTACAGAGACATAGGTGTGTGAGGAGAGACACATCCTGGACAAAATGGAAAAAAACCCAAACCCTACTGTGGTTACAGTGTGTTTTTGCTGAGTGTGTCATAGGATTACTGCCAGTACGGCATGAAGTTCCAGAAAGTCAGTTCTGAATTGCTCTTTGTGACCCACAGATACCTGAGGCCATGGCCCATGAAAGTATGAAGTTCTGGTGCAGATGAAGTATCTTAAGGCCAGAACTGTGAAACAGAAGCCTTTTGTTCAGAAGCCAGCTTATCTGGGAGGGAAGGGAAATATATGCAATTACCTTAAACTATGTTGTGACTATACATTGATATGAAACCTGAGTGAAATAACATCAAAAACATGTCCGTGTGAACAAATGAACATTTGACACTGTCTCCTGCAACATTTCAGCCTGGATGGATGGACATTTAGATTAGTAAGAAACTGGATGGATGGTCAGCCTCAGACAATCATGGTCAGGGAATTATTTTCTGCCTGGAACATACAACAGGGTAGGTCCGTCCTGGGACCTGTACTGCTTTATGTTTTTATCAGTGACCTGAAAGAGGTCACGGAGCACACTATCATCAGGTTTGCAGTGGCCAAATTGCAGTGGCCTGCCCATACTCTCTATGGAAGGGCTGTCATTGTAAATATGTTGGAGGGATGGGCCCACAAGAACCTCATGAAATTCAAGAAACCAAATTTAAAGTACTGCAAGACTGTCTTGCAATCATAAAGGCTGGGGACAGACTACTTGGGGAGCAGCTCTGCGGGAGGGCCTCTGGGGCAGTGAGCTGGGCAGGAGCTGGTAAGCATGCCCTAGCAGCAAAGACAGCCAACAGCATCTGGGGTTGCAACAGCAGGAACAATGAGGACCTCAGCATAGGGGTTACCCCCTCTCCCCAACACTCCTTGTTAGAGCACATCCAGCTACCACCAGTTTGGTGTCCCACAACACAGAAAGTCACTGATAACCTGGAGTGAACTCACCCCTGCAATGCTCAGGGCTGGACTGTGGCCCCATTAGCAGAGATTGGGGCAGGGGGGCTTGTCCAGACTGGGGCAGAGACAGATTTGGGGGCACCTCACAGACATCCCAGTGCCCGTGGGGAGGGGATGGAGTGGAGGCAGCCGGACCCTTCACAGACGTGCATAGCAGGACTACAAGGTAGAGCAGGCAGGAACTGAAATGAGAGGGGTTCAGTGTGGGTGCTGAAACCTTCCCCACGAGGACAGGCAGGGCAGGGCAGGCAGAGGGACAGGCTGCACAGGGAGGATGGGCAGAGTCCATCCTGGGGGTTACAACACATGGCTGGGGAAAGCCCTGAGCAACCTGGTCTGACCTCACAGCTGGCCCTGCTTGGAGCAGAGGTGCACAAGGGACCTCCTGAGGTTCTTTCCAACACGAACTACTTTATGATTCCCTTACTCTAACCAACAATATGAGATGAAGGAACATGAAGAATATTACTTCCACTGTGATGTTGTTCCCATCTAAACATGCACTGGTGATAAATCCTGGCTGGGGACAGTAATCTCATGTGTCTTGACCACTGGCATAAATCAGTGTACATTTTATCGATTCAAAAGCATTTAAATATAACAGGGACTTTTGCTTGTTTTTTAGTGTGAATGGCAAATTTGTCAACAGAATATTTCAAGCTTCTTCTCTAATATGGAAAAAAGTACCGATTTAAGAGTTTTGGTTTTTTCTCCATCACTATTTACAATTCACCAGCAACTTAGAGAGTGTATTTTGCTTCTAATATGTTTTTTTTTTAAAGCTCTTTTATAATTTTGAATTTTAGTGATCATTCACTGTGACTGGTGACATTTCACTGATTCCTTCAGCTTCTGCTATCTCCTTCCTTTTTAAAGTTAAAACCCATCATCACTGACATTCTTTTCCTTTTATTTTTGAGGACTTCTTTATCACTCTGTGTCTTTTCTTTTGTATCTGTTGCATTTCTTATGGTTTCTCAATCATAGTGCTTTATTTATCATCCAAGAACTGGTTTTTAAGCATTTTCTCCTGTGCTTTTTAAAAAACATTTCTTACTCTCTATATACATTCTAATCTACAATGTTGCAATTAGTTTCAACATTTAAAAATTGCTATTTAAAGCTTTATAAAATATTATGTAGATTAGTGTCAGTACTGTGGTAAACTACATTTAACTCAATCATGATCACTGATATACAGGCAAGCACAAATATTCTAAACTAACAGTGAGAATTTGCTTGTCCAGCAAAATAGGCTCTAATATAGTAATTTTCTTATTGTCACCCTCTATGACCATTTTAAGGTCTCTTAAGGACCTTAGATAACTTAGCTAACTATTCACCTGGATGTAACCACTAGCATGTTTTCAGATACCCAGGAAAAAAATCTGATTTAATTTATTTGTTGGCACCACCTAAAAAAGTGAGGCTCTTTCTCTAAAAGTTCATATGATATTTCCTACAATACAGCCAAAACTTGGACAAAGTGAACTCCAGAGGTCACTTCCAACCTCAGAATACTATTTGTACATGTGATTTCTCTTGCTGTACCTTCAATATGTACTTCACTATTATCTGTGTTCACTGCTTCCAATTTTGTGTAACATCTACCCTATCATTTTTAAAATGTCTCTCCTTGAGTACATTATAAATGGAATACAAAAGCCTGTGTACTTCAGAGGCCCCTGAATCTGGATAGCATTATGGTTCACAGAACTGGGTTTCAGGATCAGAAGCAATATCTGATGTCTCAGTCGGTGGGATCCCATAGACTCACTGCTTTAGATCACAGTGCTGGTGCCACGGACTTTCTGGACAGCTCGTTACCAAGATACTGTTCCTTGTTAGCTAGTGAAACTCTGGTTTCTAGTTAAATGTAGAGCAGGGGCCATGGTAAGAAAACAAATCAAACAGACTCAGGAACGGAGAATATAACAGTCTGGAAAAAAAAATTCTGTGAAGACCCTCCAGTGTTCATATCTCCCTTTGAATGCAGCCTTGGTTTGATCAGTGATATTGCACAATGCTGTCATTCCTTCCTCAGCCTAATTTTCTTTTGCTTGCAGAACTGGGGTCCAGGTTGCAAAACCAAGGGCTTTTTTTCTCATCAGCTTTCTAGGAAAAACATTGAGAGACCACTGTTCCTATATGGAGACATGAGATGCTTTGATAGTCCCTGATGTCTCAGCCATGATCTCTGAACTGCACCTTTCCCACCAGGGTGTGATGCCTTCAGTGCTCCTTGTTTGCTCTACTGCTTCCCTGCCCCCTCCCTATCAACTGCTTCAATCCACTGGTTGAGAAATTGCATTCTCAGCAATTTAAAATTCTCTAATTCTCCACTAAGTATAGCCTGGCCTGTGTAGTTAATCATTGATCCTTATTTTCATTAATGTAGCATTAGAAGTTCAGAATAAGAGACTCCTGCATCTTCTGAGAAATAAAAAATACAGAGGAGGCAGGGAAAGGTGTGCTCACTCCATTACTGACCATGTTCCAGCGACTGACACATGTCTGGGTGTAACCCACAGCAGCTATTGGAACCACTGTAAATTCAGGCCATTTTTCAGGGATTTTCCACTGGCCTGAAAACCTCCAGACTTACAAGCTATACAGTCATTCCCCTTCTAGGAAACTTCTTTACCAGGCTTGTGAAAACAGCCACCTATTTTGGCTCTGACCTACCTTTTTGAGTAGAATCAGACCTCTGAAGCTCATGGAAATTCACTAAATGCTATTTGATTTTTTTGAGATATGTGAGAGGGGTACTGAATTGGCCCCCTCTCTTTCTTAATTATATATCCATGGGATGTGCATGGACACAAGCATGTAGATTAAGCTGCTTTCAGATGCAGGATGAATTTCCACTTTAGTGAGATAAAACAACTACCCTCCATGAGGCTGAAACAGTGGACTGGGCTTAACAGAAAATGAGCTCTCCAGCCATGAACCATCCAAATGTGTGCATCAGAGTTTTGATGAACTTGTAATTCAGGTTGCACAGATGCCTATGATTTAGAGGAACTGGACAAAATGTGGTGAGCAATGATATGGCAGATGAGAAACATACTGAAAGGAAAAAAATTATGATCTCATTGATACTAAGTTAATGCTGTTTCTTGCGGTGAAGTTCATGAGGCAAGCCCATAGCTTTGAGAGAATCACTGAGAAGAAGTTAACTTCCAACCACAAAGTGTCATGCTTTCAGTCAGATTTTGAAGTCAAATCTTGCTGGATAGAGGTCACCCTTGTAATGCAAAGACGCATGGAAGTAAAATGCTTGTGCATTAATGCAGTATCCAATGCAAAAGAAAAACACACGAACTGAAGGACCACAAGCCATCAAACTAAACACAAAAAATTTAAACACACATACAACCTGCCTCACTTCACTAAGTAACATGGCCTGAGTCTTACCTGAAGGATGCATTTGTAATGAGTGGATGCATTTTTAATACATTTATACCTCCTCTCATTCAGAAAGCGCACTCCTTTCCTTCTTCAGTCTCTGAGAGAAGGTTCTCATTGAACTGAGCTCTCTACACCCATATTGTGCAGTCCTGTACACTTGTATAGCATCTCATTGTCATTAAAAAGAGATGAAACAGCAGCACAGAGATTCCTGGCAGTGCCGTTTTATTGTGTCAGTGCTGTAAATTGCAGGAGAGCTACAGAGTGGCTCTGACCCCCGGCTCCAACTAGCTATCATAAAACAAAGTACTTCATTGTCATTTAAATATAGCACATTTACAATTACGACCTATTCTGAAGACTTTCCCTGGTACTGATGTGACCTGAAGGGAAGCTCCTACCACACCTTAGGGCCTGTTTGCTTTCATATCCTAAATGTGTTAGTTTATTAGGAAAAGGAATACTGATAAGTTTTAAATGACTTACAGTAATTAATTCAAAAAGATACAGAGAATAAATGAACCAAAATCTGTGCATTTAAGCCCTTACTAGTGTCTGTCCACCTTGACAAAGAGAGAACCTACAAAGCAGAACCACCTGACTTGAATTATTTTGAACACTTGAGACAGTCCAGGGGTATACTAAAAAAAGATGTTACCCCAAGAGACACATTTACACTGATATGTATAATATGAATTATCACTGCATATTTGCTAGAATTGTTTCATAACTCAAAAGCTACTACCTAAATTTACTTTTTTATTAGGTGTAGAAAGCTAATTACTATTAAATACAATAACATAGTAAATGTTGCGATCTCTAAAATTGCAAGGCCATATAGTTTGGGTCAGTCATATTAAATCAGAGGTCTTATCAAGTGAATTTGTCTATACCTTTAAGAATCCTTAGCAAACAAGACTGATCTCTAGATCAGTGCATTGAATATAAATAAACCCCTGTGTCAGTGTTGTAAAATCCTGTTCTCCCAGCAAGAATATCATCTTATTAGAAGTCACTGTGGCTAAATCAGGTGATTGTGCAATTGAAACATGCTTTTGCTTTACATGTTATTTAACTAAGTTCTAAGTGCAAGTTTGTCCTGGATTTTGAATCTTTTTTTCTGATAATGAAGAGCTAGGGGGTATGGAACTGGACAGTGGGGTACAGTCTAGTGGACATGAACTCAGCCAGATGGAAAGGATCATGTATTTAACCAAATAAATCCAGCCTCCTAAGTGCTGATTAGAAAAGGCATGGTGGTCAAGCCCAATACAAAACCGTATTTAAATTATACAGATAAAGTCTGGACTATTCACTCCCAATACTTTAAAGGACACAGAAATGGGTGCAGCATGAAAATCAGATCTCCAGGTCACAGTGAAACTGGAAGTAAGTGTAGAAAGAGTTGGTTTAAGACTAAAAATTAGTTGATACTCCTACACTGCTGTTCAAATATGACTCTAACCATGTAGCGAGCCCAGAATTGCTTCACATCCACACTGTGGGTAAGCTGGGGAAGGGGGAGGTGCTTTGTCTTGGATTAACTCTGAGTTTATGCAAAAACTTTATACCAAACCAGTTCTACTTGAATTGGAGTCTTTAGTCCCAGCCTGGGAAATAGGCTGGAAGTGTGCAAGAACCATATTAGTGAGGCTGCTATATAGATTTGTTAATAGACTGGTTATGAGTATCTCATTAACACCATGTAATCATTGTCACTCCTGTTACCCTCAGTTGGGAAAAGAAAGCATTGGGAATGATTTTTTCAAGGGACTTTTCTGCAGGCCAGCTGAAACCAGTTATGTTACATGCAAGCTGGTGTGCCCAGGTGCAGTCAAAAAGCCTTTGTCAAGCCCTTGGCTCTGATGGGGGAGTGAGGACAAGCAGGTTATTTCTAAACTTGAGCAGCTAACCTGCATTAGTTAAATCCCCTCTACACGGAGCATGGACACTCCTGAAATGTCTGTCACAGGGCATAAACATTTATGATTTCTTTAATGCCAAGTCCTTGGGCTGAGACCAAGTTAATGTTAAATGAATACCTGCTATTCCTCTTCATTATTTCAGCATAAAGCAAACTCAGCACTCTTAGCTATTCAGCAGTTGGTTGCTTCATGATTTTAACAAGTGTGAGGACAGTCATGCTTGTCTTGCTGGTTCACAGCACCCTGCAGACAGTCTCAGTTTCTCAGTGTGAAAGAGTACACAGGGCCACCCACGTTAGCAGAAGTGCCACTGTGTGACTTTTACTGAAGTGGACCAAAAACCCCTGTCACAAAGCAAAAAAAACCCACTGATATAAGGGCGGGCTGGAGAAGACTCCCATCATCTGGCTTTTTCTTATGCTTTGGGTATAACTCCCTGCTCCACACTCTTGTCTTTCTTGCTGAATCTTTTGTCCTGGCTTCACTCCTCTGCTTCACTTCTTGCTTCTACAATACACAATCATATCTCACACAGGGCCACCACCATGCAGGTTGTATACAGTTATATGACTGATGAACTCAATAAGCAGCAGCCTTTTTTCTTTTTTTTTTTTAAATAGATATTATAGATTTTCTTCTATAATAACAGGGATTGAGGCTTTGCTAAGGAAACAGCTTTGCTTAGTAGGAGAGTTTTGCAGCCAGTTTCAAATCACATAAAAACTATGAAGATAATTGTAACATCTTCAAAAGCCCTGTTTGCCTTTCTGTTTGCATTAGTATGTTCACACTCACAGAATTATGAGGAAGTAGTATTTTATTTTGGGTTTTTGTTTTTCTTTTTGTTTGTTTCTTATTGTTGTGTTTTTGTTTGTTTGTTTGTTTTATTTTAATCCTTATGCCAGAAGTCTTTTCTTCATTATTTGTTTAGTACTGGGCCAGAGTTCAGTGGTAGAGCATAAGTGATTTTACTCAGGGTAAATACCATCTATTTTTCTTTTCTGAGAGTCTTTAGACTGCAATCCCACCCTTCAGGGCTGAGTTATGGTCATACCACTCTCTGAGAGGGGACAAGTCAGGTTACAGCTCTCACTAGATTAACCAAACATAAAACATGAATGCAACAGATCGCAATCACAATTAATAAATGCCCTTGAGAAGCAAGAGTTCCACTCTAGCAGAACAACAACAAATTAGCTTGTTATGAATAACATTTACAATAACTCCACAAATGAAGCTGCCATTCTGTTCTGCTAACTACGTAAGACAAGAAGTCACAAGGTGAAACTACCAACTGCTAGGAAAGAGAATAAAACTCACTCCTTCACAGCAGGGCTGATTAGACATAACAACTATTTCATCTCAATTTGTGTTTGTTTTAACCCGCTATTGCTCAGCTAAAGATCCTTTCCACTGAAGACAGTTCTGTAAGATAAATCTTGCAGGTGCTGAACAGCATTCAAAATTCATGTATCACTTTACAGACTAATAAAGGGGTGAACCCATTCAAGGATGATTTTATGGATCTTTTCCAACCTGAATGATTCCATACTTCTATAAGGAGTTGAAAACTACAATCTTGAAAAAGCATGTCAATTATCTCTTTGATTTCAAATGAAAGTTATGATGTGATTAATTTTTTCATGTTCATATATATTTGCAAGATTATATCTGAAGCATGTAACTTTATGCATGATTTAAAAAAGAAAAAACACTTTGGTGAAAGAAAGGAGGAAATAACACCTTTTGAGGTTTTACTGAGTTAATGTATCTTTCTGCTTCAACTATGTATAGAAGTTAATGTCTTTTAACTTATGTGCATAGTGGAAAGGAGCTCAGAGTTGCAAAACTAAGTAGTCAACAAAAGTAAGAAACAATGTTTTTGATCTGGTGAGATAGAATAGTGATGAAGGTGCAGAGTCTAGTGCTGAAAAGAAGCCAGGAGCCAAGACAACAGCAACACTTTTTCTCTGCTGATTTAGGGTAGGATGATGAAGCAACAGGTTTTGAAACCAACACGGGTAGGAATTGTTACATGAAAAATCCTAAGCAAAGACACATGCAAGGCAGATGTCAACAACATATTAACCCCCCCTCTTCCCCACGTTGTGATTTACTTCACGCAGCTTAGTTCAGAAAAAAAATTGTTGTTCACTATGCTTTTGGATGGCATAATTATGTAGTGAAAGCCACACCTTTATATCAACAGCAAAATGTCTGTCCAGAGGCCAGACTTCACCACAATTTCTGCATCTGTGGGCCTTGACCCCAACCTCGTTAAAGAGACTGAGACAATGCCCTGACAACATTTCATACCCATGCAGATTTTGCTTTTTCCTTGAAGGATGTATCTGAACCACAGGACAAAAAGTGGGAGGACAAAAGTTTTCTGAGGTATGAGAAAAAGGAAAGATAAGAAAAAACTCATTAAGCAGCAGCATTTCATGGTCAAGGTAGAAAAAGTATAGAGACCACAAGGAAAGAAATTAGATCCACAGGCATATGGTCAAGATGGTCTTAGCATTAGAGATCAAATTGAGGGACGGAGTGAAACTCACCCAAAAGTGGTAGGTGGGATTCAGTTTGAGTCTAGGAGGCCTGAATTGTGGCTATGGTACATAGGTGTCACATATGGGCCACTTGTCTAGGCTCCCTCTACTGTCAACAGAGGTTCAGTCAATGGGATCCAGAAATTCAGCAGGCATACTGCCTAGGGCATGATTCAGCTGTCTAAACATAGACATCTAATGCCAGGTGAGATGCCCTAAGCTGTGCCATCTGGCTTACAGCTGTCTCTCCTGAAACAAGTAGGACAAACAGGTCTGTATTATCTCTGGCAGCCCACACAGGTGTCTCAGTCAACTACACGCATCTAAAATGGATGCTGGATGCTTTTGTCTAGAGGTACACATGAACTAGCTGAACTGAGTCTTAGATGACTGTTTTTGAATGAGCCTCTAGGATGCTCTCCAGGCTCTTCTAAATTTAGGTGTTTTAAACCTGATGTGTTTCCCAGATAGGTGCTAATTCCAAGTTAGACAGTATCACTACCCTCACAGGCATACATATAAACAGGCTCCTGCTGAAAGTGAGCCATGTAATCTGAAAATGGTTGTTATTGAGGATTACCCACTGATACTATCCGACATGCTTCTCTCTCTTTATTTTTTAAATTAGCCACAAAGGAAGGTAAAACCAAAGAAATTGCACTTTGATATCTGATTTCTAAACATCTAAAACCAGACAAAGTGAAATCCACAGTAGGGCACTAATTCCAGAAGAACTGACAAGATTCAGGTCTGGTCAACAGAAGAACAACAATTTTTCCATGGAATTCATGGTTCAACTTTATCTGAATTATTTCATACTGGTATGAACACTGTTATTCCAGGACCATTTTCCAATTTTGCGTATACTGCTTGTGAGGAGGCTGGGGTAAACCAGTTCCAGGGTTACTGTGCCTGTGGGGTATAACTTACAACATTTTACTCTAGAGACAAAGGTCTGGGAGCAGAAGAAAAGAAAGGAGAGAAGGGCTGGTACAACCAGTGTCAGGGGAGGTTAGTCAAGCCATGGACAATGGTAGTAAAAGGAAGCACTCATTTAAGTTTGTTCCGATTGTCTAATAGTGATGATAAAATATCGGCTCCTTTTGTTTTTAAATGGCTTGTGTTTTTATACTTGCTGGTTTTTCATTTCATTGTGAGCCTTTAGTTTGATAGAAATTGTTTCAATATGTCATTGAACTGCCTGTTTGAACACAAGGCTTAATTCACTCCCATTTTCAAGAACAAAATATCTCAAGCACTTAAAAATATTTAGAAATAGCTCCACACTCATAAAACATTAAAATATTTGCAAGTGCCTGGAGAAGAAAATGTTGTTGGTTTGTAAGATGTACAGTCTCTTAGAAAACAAACTGTATGTTTCATTTAAAATGAGAGTATGTAAAAACAGTTTGTTGGCTTAAAGCAATTTTAATTTAAGCTCTTCTTTGAAATTACTTCCATCCTCAAAACTTCTCATTTTTCCTGCCCTATCAGCAGCCTCCAATCCTGCAAACACTCATGCACAAGATGACAAGTGGTATAATCTAATTGACTCTAATGGGACAGTACCTAAGAGTAATGTTAGGCCTGACAGTTTTTCAGAAGCAGGGTCTCTATACAGTATTCCCACTTCCCTATCCTCAGGAACTGAAGGACCGAGCCTCAGTTGCTTGCATGGTGTGCAGGAACTGTATTAGAAGGTTTCTTATACATGAAACCAGGTCATTTGATTTTAGCAACCAATCTTACTGTGAATGTTCTGAACAGACTTTTAATCTTTCACTCCATTAAAATGTCTTTCACACTTAGTAGCCAGTTACTGCTCACAGTGGGGTAACCTTTCTCCTGATGATGGCATGGATTGTGATCAGGTGAGAATATATTTCATTCTGGGGTTACAAATATGCTTCAATATATGTATCTGTAATGCTGCTGAGATAAGGAACAGTTTGAGGTGTCAAGGACCTAATGCACAATTATGTAAAAGGTTTTATGTAAAAGGTGTTACAAAGGAAGGAGAGAATACTATCTTTCAATATCTAGTTTGGTGTGCCTTGTTTCATGAGCCTTTTAGGGCCTTTTTTTTTTTTTACTTTTCATTTTGTTGATACAAAGCCAGTAGAATTATTCTCTCCTAGAAAATGTCTGAATCACAGTCTTCAGTGTGGAAACTTGGGAAGTCTAAGTCACCTCTACCAAGGAATCCCTTCTGTGGAAAGTCTGGAAATTTTACAATGTTATTTGCTATACGGGCTGATGTATTTTTGTTCCATTAAAAACACATGTATTAAGTATTAAGTAGTAGTATTAAGACAGATTAATTTCACAGATACAATGGAATACTATTATAACAATCTGGTTTTGTTTTTAAATAGAACAATTTCATCATATGCATGATGGCTGGCTATAATATAAATGCTTTGATGTGCAAATGAATATCTGGAAATCTAACTTTCTGAGAGTATATGTAAAAGATGGCTATACTTTTAGACTCTAAAAGTGGATTCCAACACTAACTCTAAAAGTGGATTCAAACAAATGTTTGAATACATACCATCTGTGTTAAACATATGTTTATTTAAGGCCTGAATTTGCCACTGCCATTATTTCTTTGAAATGACTACATTGCACTTTGAACTGACTGGGCATCCCAGAGCTCACCATTAATTGACAGCTGTCTTGATACATATTGATAGCAAGTTGCTCTGCAATTAACAAAAAAAAAGAGAATTTAAGAATTTGATTAGTTGTCAGATGAGGTACTTCTTGATGCTGCGAGGAGTATTTACTGTGGGGTAGAGTCAGCCTTGCACAAGTCTGAGCTTCAAAAGTGATGAGACAGAATCTTGGGAGTGTGAGCACAAAGGCAAGCAGAGAACTGTGAGCAGACCACGGTATTGTTGTCATATCTGGTCCCAGAGATGGGAGCGAATGGAGCTGAGCTGTGGCACAGTTCTCTTGCTGCCTTTTCCATGTGAGGTATGTTTTCAGTGAACAGAGGCTTTGTTATGGAATTTAGTTCTCTTTCAAGAACATCTGTGGGTTGTTTTTCTAATTAGAAGGGCAGTCCACAAACAAACTGCTTTCTATGCTGGGAGAAGAAACAATGTCTCAAAAAGAAACCCAGGCTTTTAAGAGATGCAACAACTCACAAGGGGGGAAAATAATCAAGCAGCAGTGCTTTTCAGAACAGCCACATCACTTTTTGATAGTGTCATCTCACTGAGTCCTGACAATTACATGTGTGATCTAAAATGTCACTGGGTCTTCCATGTATTATATTCCATCATAATTGATAGCCTGAGCCTTTTTAGTGCTGGCTTTGATCTTCCTGTTTGATTTATGTGAGCTGACTCTAGAGCCTTGGAAGACCTCAGTTGAAGTCCATGGGGCTACGGAAGGGTGTAGAATTTTCCCCTGCAGCCTAGACTGCAGGATAGGAAGATAATTTTATGAGACTGAAAATTTTTTTGACTTTGCTGCTATGAAATGCCAGACTAATATGCCCAAAATTTTCATTTTCATAAATACATCTGTTGGTACATGACTGGAGAATGTGAATTTCTGGAATGCAGGGTTGAATCACTATGCATTGTCTGGTCAGCACTGCCCTGATTTGCAAAGCATTGAGACTACTGAATGGATAAAGAACTCTGTATCTAGCCCATGAAAATAAATAAAATTGACTGTAACAACAAAACCAGATCTTTTTATTTTTTGTATCAAATGGTGAAAAAGTTCTTGTTATGTGGCCAGTGCAGGGAATCTCAGGTCTTACCTCTCACAGCCTACTAATTTTCTTGGACTTCTTCTCTCGGTGATTCCTTACTCAACAGAAATCTTAATTACCAATTTATAGACAAGCAGCTTCCACACCCCACACCACCCTTGAGATATTAATTATTTCATATATTATTTTATATATATTGCCTAAAGTAGGCATGAAAGACACCCTTGGCAAAGCAGAACCATGTTAGAGAACAGTTCAGACATACTGAAATCCAGGGAGCATGAGAAATTGTATCCAAAAGCACTGAAGGAGCTAGTCGATGCCACTTTAAAGGCACTCTTATGTTTGCAAGGTCATGGAATGTTCAAGAAAGGTAACAACAAGGTTCTGGGGACCTACAGGCTGGTCAGCCTCAGCTTAGTCCTTGGGTAGGTGATGGAGCAACCAATCCTGAAAATCATTTCCAGCCATGTGAAAGAGAAAAAGATGTTCAGGATTGGTCAGCAAAGATTTACAAATGGGAATTATGTTTAAACAAACTGATAATCTCCCATAATGGGAGTAGTTTGGTGCATGAGGGGAAAATAGAGAATGTTGTTTAACTTGACCTTAGTAAGACATCTGGCATTGTGTACCACAGCATCCTCATAGACAAGCTGACAAGATACACACTAGATAGTACACATTGAGGTGAATTGGAAGTTGGCTGAATGATTAGACCTAGAGGATTGTAGTCAGTTTGACAAATGTTAACCTGAGATGAATCACTTGGAGTATACTCCAGGAGTCAATACTGAGACCAATAATACTCAAGATTTTCATTAATGACTGCAACAGTGGGGCAGAGTGAACCTATAGTAAGGTTGAAAGCAGCACAAGACTGGGAAGAGTGGTGGGTACACCAGATGGTGTGCTTACATTCAGAAATGGAAATGCCAAGTCCTGAATCTACAGAGGAATACCACTGTGCATCAGTATATGCTAGAGACCACCAGGCTGTACAGCAGCTCTGGAGAACAGCATGTGATCAGCAACAAGCTGAACATAAACCAGAAATGTGCCTTTGTGGCAAAGGCCAACAGGACAGCATTAGCAAAAACATTGCCAGCAGGTTAATGGAGATGGTCCTCCCTCTTAGTTTTGGTATGATTGTGTTTAAAGTGTTGCACCCCAGGCTTCTCAGTACAGGAGACATAGACATACTGGAAAGTGTCCAGCAAGTGGTCAAAAATATGGGGAAGAGACTGGAGCATCTCTCCTATGAGGAAAAGGCTGAGGGAGCCAGGACTCAGCTGAGCTGAAGCCTGGAGAATAGAAGGCTGAGTGGGATTTTATCAGTGTGTATAAATGGTCATGAACAAGAGGGAGACAACACCTTTTGAGCAGTGCTTAGGGACAGGACAAGAAGTAATGGACACAAAAGAAAATTCAATCTGAACACCAAAACAAAAAAAGTTTTACTGCAAGAGTAGTCAAACAGAGGAGCTGGTTGCCCAGAGAGGCTGTGGAGTCTCCATCCTTGGAAACATCTAAAACCTTATTGATCAGAGTCTGGAGCAAACATCTCTACCTTACTGTGCTTGAGAAGTGGGGATGGACTAGACGAACAGAAGAGACCCTTTCAGATCTGAACTATTTTGTGATTCTGAGATATTCTACAGTAGAT
This sequence comes from Campylorhamphus procurvoides, assembly GCA_013396655.1. Lineage (NCBI taxonomy): Eukaryota > Metazoa > Chordata > Aves > Passeriformes > Dendrocolaptidae > Campylorhamphus > Campylorhamphus procurvoides. Next base: position 1,341,934 of record WBMV01002889.1, read on the forward strand.
CTGTTACTGTGTTTAATTGCATTTACTCATCAGATATAAAAGTATCTCTGTGGAATTATCCAGTATCAGAGTATCAGCATATAAGAATCATTTTTTTCAAAAAGCAAAATCTCTTTTAAAACTAGTTGCAGCAGACCTGCAGGACCTAGGTGACAAAGGGTGATTTGACTTTCCCATAGTGACTACTCCCTGGATTCCTCCGCGTTCTAGTTTTGCAGCTCTCTGATACAATGCAAATGGCACTTGCCAATTAAATAAAGTTGTAGCTATTTTGTTAGTTACTTGAAATGGTCTCCAATAGCATCTCTGGAGGGAGGTTATAAAAATGAGGATAAGACTAGACTGAAAACAGAGCTATCACATAGGATTTCTGCTTTTTTTCCTAGTATATAGCTATGCTGGGAATTCTGTCACAGGGCTGATATGTTATGTCAATTCTATAGAGTATTTTCCATTTATGGTCATGCTGTGTTGCTCATCTGGCTGCTTATGTGAACATTGCTCTGACTGCTTGGCGACGCACTCTAATTAATAGTGCACTAAGTACCACTGCCTTTAAACCAGGATTTTAAAAATGCAGCTATTTACAGGAGACTGCCAGATAAATAATTGAAGCACTGGAATTAGGCTTTCTTAATACTACATTCTATGTTCCTTGGTGACACAAATTTATCTTATCAAGAAAATTAGTCTTCAACAGCAAAAAACAACATTTGAGTGTATCAGACACTTCACACAAAGACAATTAGCTTGTCACATACACTCTTACCTCTCTCAATAATGTTGAAGAAGACATTGTCCCTTTTCTTTTTTCTTACTGCACATTTGTCTGTCATTTCATAATCACTGCACAGAAACAGCAACCATCACCATATAACTGAAAAACCCAAAGATATACATGTCTCTTGAAAGAATAGGATTTTCTGTGCAAGTTCTGTCCAGTTGATCACTTTCCAGAAATACTGGACTGTACAACCTATGCATTTTGGTTTTGGGAAATCCCAGGAAGAAATGCAACATACTGTACGGGTATGTGCACTCCAAGGGAGACTCCAAATCAGACCTCCCTGCACCTATTTCAAGCCTCTCTCAACCTCTCACAGCCTCTGTTTTTGCCCAGAACAACCCTTTCCCTTCATGTTCCTTTTCTCTAGACACTTCCCAGACATGATCCAGTCTATGGGCACCACTCCCTGTCACAATATCCCAGTCCCCAACTCTCTTGAAACCACTGGCTAATTCTCATACTCATCTTGCACAACTGATAGCTCACCCTCTGCTCTGCAACACAAGCCCCTTGTGCAAGTCCCAGATCCTGCACCCAGAAGCAGCATCTGCTGCTTTGGCAACTCACTGTATCCACCAGAGCAGGTGGCACACGCTGCTGTGTGTCCAGCAAGAACAGTTCCACTTCTCCCTTCTCAGCCCCCAAGCCCTTTATTACACATTAAATGCCTCCTTGGTTGACTGTGACTGCAAGGTTATCTTATAACTGGATCTGCAATACAATTATATACTGAATACAATATAAGTGGGAGTCTATAAACAAATGTAATATACAGACTTCTTAGGGCTGAACTAGCCATGAGCTGTGTGGACACATGGAGACACAATAGATCTGCCACTCCCCTCTGCTATCTTTCTAATGTCAGCAAAGGCATCACTATGTAAGAGTAAGGAGAAAGAACCTCGGAGCCTGCAGGAAATACAAGTGATGGGAGAAAAATCTTTGAGGCAAGAAGAAGAAAAAGATAAGACCTAAAAATTGCATGTGATTTGAAGCTTGTGTTTGAATCCCATACTGGACCATAGCTTTCTATCTTACTTAGACAGCAGTGTTCTTCTTAAATTTAGTGATGCCAACAGTATTTGCTATCCAGAGGGACCCAGACAAGCTCTAGAAGCAGGCCCATGGGGATCTCCTGCAATTTAACAATACCAAGTGCAAAGTGCTGCTCCAGTTCCAGTTTACTTTTCTGTTGTGCCCAGGTAAAACTGAAATCTTTCTCTGCCCTCTCTAGCTTCCACCTGGAACACAGGAAGGAATGGTGCAATTTCTAGGCAGCTAGAGATTTCTAAACAACAGGTGAAATAACTGTTTTTTAAAAGGCTTATAAGTGGATCATATCAGATGGGAAAAGGCAGAAGATTTTTCATATGTAAGTCACTCATTCCCCTTTAGATTTCAAGTGATTCATGTGAACCTCTAGCTTTAAGAACAGTTTTAGAACTTTTAAAAAATGTACAAAACACTATCCTTTCTCCACACTCATTCTTGTGGGTGGCTGGATTTTGCCATATCAAATTTTCTGCAACTATTTAGCATTCAGTGTCCACCTGATTCTGAAGTATTTCATATATGTAGCTAAGAGGTTGACAAATCCTACTGTTGGAAGTCTTGTAAAGTGTGTTATCATATCATTATCTTGTCATTAGCATGCCAGGCTAGTTGCTACCAATCCACCTAGTACAGGGAAAAAAATAAATCAATCATTTACTGATTTAAAACACCAACTATTGAACATTATAGTAAAATATGTTACTCTGACACTGTGTTTTCATGTCACCTCATCCAAGACTTAATTAAGACAACTCAAAAAGCATATTGATTTTTATTAGCTTTGTATCAAGTTCTGACTTGATATTTGAACAAACAACTGCTCATAAAAGATGAGAGATAATAAATATGACCAGCTTTTTTTCTTTTTTTGAAAAAAAAATTGAAACATGAATTTGAAAGAATAATGGGCTGAGAAATGTTTCATTTTTTCTTGTCAGGGTGAAAGAAAGGAAAAATACACCCAAAATGTCTCTTTAAAAGATCCATTTAAATGGGACCACTGATGAAGGAGGTAATTATTTTTTTATCATAAAAGCTTGACAGCCCCCTCCTAAGCCTGAAATGCAGAAACAAAATGAAATCTTTTGTATGATGGATTGAGTTAATGCACAACAGCTTTCAGAGTGGGAAAACCTGAAAAGTGATTAAGTTATTTTTATTGCTTTAGCTGGAGAGACTGGATACTGCTGCCACAACTAATCACTGGGGTATAATTAATAGACCATTTGCTAATAGAATATAGAGCTTTAAAAGCAGATGCTGTTTGGGATTTCAGCTACCTTACTACATCTCAGATGGTTGTAAAGAGTGCAGACGTGTGTGGCAGAGTCTGATTTGTTCCCCTGGACCCTAAATGGTTAATCTGCATTGCTCTGAGAGACCTTTGCTGTGAAGAAGTCTAGACAGACTGTGGGGCCATCCTGGCTGGCCTGCAGCTGGGCTGTGAACCCTTTGGCAACTGCAGACCAGGGTGTGTGCACTCGGCCGTCAATTTTGCCAGGTGCCAAAATGAGTCCCAAACTCAGCTCAGCAGACGGGAGAGTTGGGGCTGTTTTGTAACAGGATATGAGGAACCATTTTTACCATTCTGGGCTGGCTTGAGAAATGAAGAGCTACCTGGAGCTTTTCTATGAGCTCTGACCTGCTGGCATGTGGTGACATCTCAAAGTACCACAGAGTGAGCTCCTCTTTGTGTCACTCCATCGGAGTTGTCCCTTCTTCCTCATCCACTTGCAGATGCAAAGCTGTTGTCTATTAAGGCTAACCCAAGCTCAGCTGAATAGCCTTCAGCACCTCTGGGTGTTGCAGGTGTTTACAAAAGAAGGGGTGAGAGAGGAACCTGGTCTCAGCTACAGTTGCTTTACATATATATGCTGGTCCAAAGGCAAAAAGAAGTAAAGTTGGCCAGGAACTTCAAACTTGCATGTGTTAAGGGCTTTGTGACAGAGACAGTGATCTTGTCCAGTGTGGTTTAGCACACCTTATCCCAGTTTTAGGATACATATCAGCTCTGGAGAGTCAGATTTGCGGAACTGTGAACTTCAGCTGTCCCAGTTTGTGCTGGAGATGGGGTCAGTCTCCCAGTAGGGTCAGAATACAAAGACCAAAACTATGTCTCACTGGCACTGCATCCTCTGTTTCTTATTTTGCATGTAGTCAGGAATATGGACCTAAGTGTTTGTTTACATGTTCCTGATTATAATGTTGTTTACGACTGGAGAAAGAGAAATTAAGATAATGTGAGTGGGAGATAGTAAGAAAATAAGTGTCACGAAAGATCTGAAGTCTTCTTTTCCCCAGAAAGAATGCTAAGAGGGAGAAAAAGAAATTCATTGAAATTCATTCATTCTAACCCTTGAAGACATCCAATCAATTTCACTGCCTCTGACATATCCTTCAGGATCTCAGAGATTCAATAGTCTCCATACCTTTTTTCCATTTTATTCTTTATTGTTTGCTGTGCTTTAGATGTCTCTATACTGCTTGTATACCTGTTTACAACTTCTTCCTTGAATCCCTGAGCCTGCAGTCAGCCAGGGAAAAGAAATACCTGTGCCCTCCTTAGAATGATGGAATTGTTTAGAATTCCTTTAAATCATCGAATTCAACCATTTAATCTCTCTCTGACTACAGGCCCAGTTTCTCCACTTTGGTGGGGGAGAGAGATGAACAGGTGACTTCCAGCAACTTCTTCCAAATTGAATTGTATGGTAACTCCAGGCATGAATGCGAAAAATGATACTGCACGTCTCCTATCCTTTGCCGCTTCTCTGCTGTCCAGGTTTTGTTTCACAGTTTCCATTTATTATTCTAGTCCCACGGACAGAGTACATTAAGAGTGCCACCTTTCAAAGCATGGTTGCTTTGACAAGTGAAGCAACTTAAAGCCCATTAGTGATGAAAACGCTGTGAGAAGTCTCCTTGAGGGTCTCCAGGACCACTTTTCTGCTCAGGGCCCAGACAAAAGTGTCTGCTGGGGCATTTGTGCCTGGCTTGACTTCAGACCCACTTGGTTGACTGAGCATCTCAGCAAGACCTCTTCCCCTTGACTGTCCCCCTACTCTTGCTCCCCTGCCTGCACAGGACAGGCCATTGGTGTCACTGGTCTGACACTCAGATCTGCTTCAGGGCTGATGTTTTAATGCTGGTATTTTTTGTCCATTGGTACAGCTGGTACCACAGCAGGTAATCCCATCCACAGCTTTTGAAAGCTACCACAGCAGACTTAAGCATACCATGAAGTTCATTTCCAGAGCTTAACAAGCAGCCACACATCAGCTGCCATGGTGGCTGCCTTCCTATGCTCTTAGGCTGCAGGAAATGCAAGATAATTCAGCTTATCTTTACTCTTTATTACTACAGGCTCAATTAAATCCAATTACCTCACATTTGCAAGATTACACACATGCACAGGATTACTGCCACTCAGCTGATGGTGGAGAATCTGACAACAGCTGAGCCCAGCCTAAATATTTCTTACTACTCTTAAGGATATTTTATATGGCTGTCTGCATCTCTTCTGAGCTTGTTCGCAAAGAGCTTTGTATCTGAGATAAGGTGCTCTTCTTTTAAGTGCCAGCATCTCTAGTAAAGCAATTTTCTTCAGGCTAAACTGGTGGCTGCGGTGAAAAAAGACCAGCCTCTGGAACAAATGGAAACTCTTAGCCTCAGGCATTGAAAGGTTAGAAAATTTCCTTACAGGAGTCCCATGCTCTGCACAGTTAGCCAGAATGTATCAGAGATGTTTCTAGGGATGAAGTCATGCAGTATTTTTCTGTTACTATTTGGTGTCTGTCAACAAGAGAGAAATTAAATCTCAAATCTCCCCAGCATATTTTATAGTTAAGTTTTGGAGATGCTTACCGTTTAGCAGGTACACAGGATGAAAAATTTAACCAGAAGAGATGGAAGGATCCAAGGATTATTGAAAAAAGATCAGTTTAGTAGAAAGTGTTGGTGGTGGGCGGAGAAGGCAAGACAGGGATACTCTGAGGTGACAAGGAACTTTCTATGAAAAATCTGACCACAAATAGAAGATCGACCATTTAAATAAGATATATATATATATATATTCTATATTTTGAGGTCCTGATGAGTAAGATATTTATAGAAAAAAGTTGCACACATGGGATGTCCTGCCTTCTAAGGCTTAGTAATTCCCATAAATCTGCTACTTTGTCAATCCATTATCTGCATCATACAAACATGTGATAATGGTTACAAATAAATTGCACACTTTTTTTTTTTTTTAATAAAACACAGCAGTATGCACAATCTGGAGAGCAAGGTGAAGAAGGATTACCTTTGCAAGTGGTATTATTAGCTGTTTTTTCAGGTAGGGTAGCAGTGGCTTGCAATGGTTTAACTAAAAAAAGAGATCATCTATTTCCTTCAAGATTTTAAGAGTCTTGAAGTGCTAATTTTGTACCAGAATAATCTTGAGTGCCATACTGTTAACACTCCAGAAAAGTATTCTAGCACCTGCTCTTACACAGAACTAGTTCTACTTACGTTCCTAAAACGAAGACCAAATGAATTATACTATCTGCTATTAATAATTTCACATGTATCTCCCAAGAGTCATGATACTGTGACTATTCAACAGTTTCCATTCATACAGTAATAGGAAGAGGTGATACATTATGGACAACTTCAATTTCAAAGTAAGTGGAGAATCAAATTTTTGATCTATACATAATACAAAATGCTTTTGAAAGTTTTGGTTATTGTTTACTGATAAAAACTAAAAATTAGACAAGAATGAACTATGCCTATGTCAATTTGTTTGTAAAACACTCTTCTTGTGTGTGGTGGTTTATGAGTCAAGTGGCTTACTCTTTATGTTCAGTGTATATAACAAGAATTTCAATAAGGTCAGAACCAACAAGGTAAACCTTGAAAGCATTTGCTATTTATACATCACTGAACTTCGAGCAAGTACACATCATACACTGGAATTTGATCTAGCAGAAATAAAATCTAAAGGGGATTGAAACTCACTGAGTGATTATATCACTTCTCAGATGATATATTTAAAGCAAGTTCTTCTAGGACCTTCTCCAGTGAATACAGTTCATAGGTCAAAATGTTCAGCTTCATTTATCATAGCCTTCAATACACTTAAATATATGAGTGACTTTAGAGAAAAACAACTAATGAAGAAAGAAATTGGGACATAACATTTATACACTTTTTAAGGTAAACTCAAAAGCAGCCTGAGAGATATAATTCTAGGGTCCAATTCAGTCTGGTTTCCTCCTGCCAAGTGGCAACACTGGGACAGACAATCTAGACTTTTCAGTTTAAGTTCAATTCTGTCAAGTCTGAAATGCACTCAGTAGTGATTTTTTTCTATTGCTGTTTATTTGTAAAGATTCTTTGATATAGAATTTTCCATCTGCACTCCAGGAAGTATCAGACCTTCTGTACCTGCTTTCTGTGGTTTTACATCAGCTATGCACTGAATCTGACAGACCTCATTAACTGCAGATATGATATAGAGTTACAAGATGCACAGGTGATTTTCACAGAACAGTAGAAATCAGGGTAAATGAATTAAAAAATTTTATTATCTGCAAATCTTCAAATTCCTAATGCAGTTGTGGATAGGGAGGCATGAGAAGACATCCCTAATGCTGGCTGTGTTGTGGTAGCAAAAGAGCTGGGAGGGAAGGGGAGCAGGTATTATCTTCATCTGACCTGGATGGATTTGGAAGAGGGTATATGTCTACAGTTTCAGCCAAGGATTCTAAATATGGGATTAAGTTCCCATTCCTTTATGCTAGAATTCCATCTAGGAAGGCTGAGTTACCTCAGTATTTCCATAGTTGTGAACTAGTGATCTTTGCCATAATGGCTAAATAGTCACATTTTCATTCCAGAACACTCTGTCTATCATCTATAGGTCACCCATTAAAGTGACTCATCTGGTGAACTTTTTACATAGCAATTATAACTGGGGATCAAATACTTTTGGTGTGCAAGATATCATTCCTATGATGAGCACTCAGTCGATGAAAGACGTTTCAGATTTTGGTAACAGAGATGAGAAAGACTCTGTGGGATTCTTAACAATCTACCCAAAATGTGGATAATATATTTAGATAAGTACAATGTTACAGCCACGAAAGAAGATCTGTTAAGCTGTCTGAAAGGAGAAGAAATCGCAGAAATGAAAGAAAAGGAACAGAAAATTACATTCTTCATAGGACTGTCTTCAACCCATTTGCAAATGTCCTCAGCTCTTTTCATACACAGTTGAAGCCCAACTGTGGATCAGCCAAACTAATAGTGTGGATGCAACTCTTACACTATATTTTAATCATGGCAAAGTGACTGTTAGCAGGTATGATCCATACTTATTTTTGTAGAAAGAGAAGAAGGACAAAATAAAAATAACACACTCATCTGAAGAGGAGCTTTTGTGTTCATGTTGGAGATGAAAGCTGATCACATCAGACACTATCATGAATAATCAGACCTTTTGTGTTCATGTGGAGGCAGCTCCTTCAGCTGAAGCATTTTCCCAGTTAAGGGGTAGCTGTTGAGTGACAGAAATCATGGGTTAAGATGCCAGAATGAAGGGGTCATTTTACAAACTTGGCCTGTTAAAATGTGAGCACTCCCTGTAGCATATTTAAAAGTCTTCATAGTCTTAGCATGTTCCAGTCTTGCTGGTCAAGTTTATGTACTAGCTAGAAAGATAAATACTTTGATGGAGACTTCGGTCGGGAAAAAACACATCAGGGGGTGCTACTTTACTGTTACCATGCAGGAGGCAGACTTCAGGAGACTGAAAACAGCAGAAGAAACACTGAATTATAAAATATCTAGATGCACCTTTGCTTCGCAACTTAGTCATTCTGTCAAATACCGGTAGAAAAACTACACATGCTCGTTTTTCTCAGCCTGGAAATCAGAGCAACTTTCTGATACTGGGCTGTTTGTGTTAAGTTTGATAAACACCTGGGGCCAAAGGGAATGACTGTCCATGCTGAAATCTGAAAAAAAAAAAGTCAGACAGACATTTTAATAATGATATTCCAGGGTAAAAGGGCCCTCAGATAGTATCTTTTTTACATCGCATTATACTATGACCAATTGTGCTGGGATTCAGGGAAAGATGAAGTGATGACTTTAACAGATAGAGAATGGACTGTGATTTGGAGATAAAATGTCTTCTTTCCATTAATAATTGATGGAGATAAAATTTATACTGACTTCACTAGGAATTTGCCCCATGTAACATCATTTAAAACACTTTGAGTTTTGAGCCCTGGAAGTTTGGAAGCAATGAGTGGAAATTTCAGCTGTTCACTTTGCTTTCCTGAATTTAGCCGTATTTCTGTGATTATAGGAGTACCTGTCACCTCTGCCCTTCTTTAAGTTTTTGTTTTTCCAAGATGCTTATGGCTTTTAGAATGCATGTAGGGGTCACCTAACACCTGAAACACACAGATATTATTTTTGTGCTGACAGGAGCAGTCTGTGATCTTCAAAATCTCTAACTGTGAAATGACCTATAGTAACCTGCTGACATGTGAATGTATTAACTTCTCAGTCATCTGTGAGTGTCAAATGCTAAATGCAGCAGATAAATACATTAGGTGAATCTGCAACATTTTCTGGAAGAATCTGGGTCCACAGACTTTTAGTAGCCTTGTTCCTACCCATTCTACAGCACAAAGTGGGCACAAGTTTTCTAAGGGTTTCAGAGTTCTTGTTTCCAGGGAAAAAAATTACCTTAACTTTATAAGAGCTGTTTTCAGCCAGTAAACAGACAGCCACATGCAAGAGGGTCTGGCTGAGTCTCTGCTGCAAAAGAATGGAGGTTCAGTAACCAACTCTCACCCCAAAGCTTAGTGCCACAGACTGGATTAGGTCCACTCTACCAAGGGCTAGCATTGCTAGGTGTTATTTGCTGTTGCAAGGGCAAATGGGAACCTTTGAAATGGCAGCCAAACAGTGAGAATGATGAAGTCTCCATTTGAATTGGAGACTGAATTCATTTGCTTGTCCTCTTGCTGAGCAGCAGGGACTATGTTTGAGATTCATGAGGGACGTGTTGCCTTAGGAAAAGTATGAGAAAGAATGGGTCAGCCCCTGCAAATCAACCTTCAGAAAAGAGTACAAAAAATCATATTCTTTTAGAGATGTTAGCCTTCCATAAAATCCCTGTGTAATATTCCTTCACACTGCTCTAGTCCAGAGATCTTTATCCCACATGATCCACCCAAAGAGAAATAGATATGAATCTACCTACTTGTCTTCTCACAGCAGAAGCTCAGAAACACTCCTGGTACTTGCTTCTTCCTCTCACTTCTACCTATGAAGCAGCAGAACTTTGCCTTCAAACAGAAAATGTCTGTGTAGGGGATTCTGAGCACTATCTTTGGCCCCTTCCTTTGGCCACCCGAGTTTGGAATTGTGCTTTGTACTGCAGAGAAGACCAGTTTGCTAGCATGCTTGGATGTTTTTCTGGTTTTGGATTGCAGCAGAAAGTATTTCATCTGGGATTTGTTTTCTTCCACCACCAAAGAACTCTGTGTGTTCTTTTGTTGTTGTTGGTCTTCTATATCAGCTGAAGGAATTAAACAAATATACTTTATTTGTCAATCTGGCAAATGGAAAGAAAGAGAAAAACCCAACTGAACATCACAGGATGCTATTTTTAGCCTGGTACATTTTCAGACATGTAAACACCTCTGTTAATCGCAGACCCTGCGGCAGTGCCCTAGGGATTATTGAATTGCTTGGAAAGCTGGCAGCCCTATAGGGCATACCAGGGAAGTACTTGACAAGGCTAATTGTGTTCCAAATTGTTTTCAGCACCAGTGGGAAATGAGGTCTGTGTCCTGGACGTACTGTACAAACTAAGTAGTAATGACGGAGGAAGGGGAGGTGGGAAGAGAGGGCTGCTGAATAAAGGTAACAGGATCCATAAGCATATGACATTTCACTAATATATTTGGCCTCTGGAATTTGAAAAGCAGTTGTGTGCTTAATGGAATGAGATGTACTATCGAGAGTGCCTGCATTTTCCTTGGAAATTTTAAATGGCTGTTAGCTTTGGAGTACATCTTTCTGTCTCTTTTTGCTGCAACAGAATCCAAAATTCATTATTAACCAAGTTTACCCTCTAGACACGGGATTTTTCAGGTCCTGAGAATTTCTTTTCCCCCTCCATTCACTTATGAAGCCTAAAAGTTATGTCCACAAAGTTTCAAGTTCCAACTTTTCTGGATTGTCCTATTTTGCAGATTCCCAGTAGCAGCAAACAATTTGCAAATCCTTTTTGGCTTGTCTTCTTGCCTTCACGTATGTGTTTCCATCTAATCTAATGCTTGAGTGACTTATCTATTGTCCTATGAATTGTTCCTTAAAGAGTACTTAATTCAAAACCTGCGTGTGAGCAGGTGAAACTTCTACAGTGTTTGCACCTGTTTATCTCATATTTAAAATTGGTTCTGTTCATCAAATTCAGTATATTTAACCACACTACTTTCCCAGTGTTTGGAATGCATTCAAAACCCATTTATGTGACTATTTGGATTCTAGTGGGAGGAGGCAGGTAACATTTCATGGCTTAGAGCTCCAGGAAAACTAGCTTGCTTTCCATGCTGCAGGAAAAAAACATGTCATAAAAACACCTCATTGAAACAGATTTAACAACATTTCCTCTTTTTATGAGCACTGTAGCAGACTTGTGCTAGGTCTGGCTTTGGTGCTTTCTTGGTTTTTTCTGTCACATGCTGACAGAAAAAAATATAAAATGAACTGCAGAAAGTGGTATGTTTCTTTTCTCTTAGGGCACATCTGCCAGTCTTACAGTGGCAATGCAATCTAAGATTGTGATCGTACTTGAGTGTGCTAGCTCTTACGAACTGGTGTTATGAGCTCTCTCCCACAGGATTTAATAACATGGAATTTTGGGGAACACAATCTCAGAGAGAGATTGTTGGCATCATGAGATTTAGGAATAATCTATAATAAAATAGAAGCCAGATAAAAGAGTGAAGGGATGTGGACAAGGTAAGGAGGAATGGAGGCTTGGGGAAAACAGCCAGGAAATGAGTGAAGGTCTGGAAGAATATCAGGGGTGTGATGGAAAGAGATTGTGAGGAGATGCATTTCCAGAAGGGAGACGCCTGGCAGTGAAATATGAAGTGGTATTAAAGGGAGTGATGCATGTTCTGGCCTGGGGGTAGGAGCAGTCTGAGACTTGCAAGCACTCTCTTTCTAGGGCTCAGGACCAGAAAACAAAAGGATTTTTATGTTTGGGAGCAGGCTAACAGGCAACCTTCAAGCCCATCTTCCTGAAGGTTTTATGCAACCTTTTGTTGGTGCATTTAAAACAAACTGATGAGGATGTTACTTCCCATCAAATTTGTTCAGTTAAGTCTGGAATGGGCAAGACCTGAAGGATACATGTATTCCACCAGGAAAAAAAAAAAAAGCGCAATGTATGTTCTCTGGCCCACCAAGCAGTGAAATGATAGCACTAATATCTTTTTTCTCTCAACCAAATAAGATGCCTTTATCAATTGACTCTACTAGCAGCATGCCTTTGGCTACGTTATCCCCTGAATCATACTTCAATATTGTCTGGGAGGACCTAAACGATGCTAGGGAGCCTACCAACACTATGGCTGGTTCATGGTCCAGTCTGATTTTCCAGGAAAGTCATAACCAGTGAAAGTGCCCTGGAGTTCAGAAATAAATGTGAGAAGGACGTCTTGCTGCAAGAATTTTTTGAGTATTTCTTTAGCTCTGAAAATGAATGTGAAGTCTTCAAAGGGTGTTTTCAGGCAGTGCAGGTTGTCCTGTTTTTCATTGTGCCTGACATGAATGAGATCAACATCTAACACCCACACACGAATGAACGAGGTTTCTCCCAGTTTCCCCATCAGAATGATGATGACCGATTGATAGTGGTGCCAAGTCACCAACAGAGCTCTGGAATGGTGCCAATGCTGTAATAATTTTTAAAATAAGTTTAAAATACATTAAAAAAGCTAATACAGGGATGATAGGTTCAGTATAGCAGACTCTACTTCTGTGGGGACCCTGAATATTTAGAGAACAGTTAATTGATGGAGAGGGATTAGAGAGATTGGTCTCCCAATACTAAAGAAAATACTCATAATTATTTTGCTATATCATCAAAAAATTAATAGTAATCTGTATTGGTGTGTGTCATAGAGTAACCTGCAGCATGGTTTCCTGATGATCTAATTTGCAGTCATAGTTGGATAGTGTATCTATCCCACATGCCCCGTTCTTTACATCAGATAACAGGGAAAGAAAAGTAAATAGTACATCTCTGCAAAACAGAGCTAGGATGTAGGCTAAGTATCTGCACAGATCCATAAACTGAAGAGTACTCAAACCTTCCCGTCATACTCTATGCAGCTGTAGTGTATTTATTCTTTGTTCTTATGAAGCTGAACATTAAAGTAATAATAAATTAGTTCATAAGACTCTATTCTGAGAGAAGCTGTAACTATGAAGATCAAGAGATGCTATGATTACTCTACAGACATCAGCACAAAAATGGCAATATATTCTGCCAACAGAAAAGGATTTGTTCCATTGCTGTAGGACTATCAGCCCCAAATTGCCATCTGGGTGTCCCGCAGTGTTCAGTGTCCCATGTGGCTAATGAGCTGGCATATGCCATCATGTGAAAGAAGTAATTGTTCTGTCTTGTTGGAGAGTTTTTTCTGTTCAGAATTTAAGATATTTACACTTGTTCATCTAAAAGGTAAAGTATTTGTTCTGGGAACTGTACATGTTCTGAATACAGTACAGAACAAACAGGACATGTAAATCTTGACAGCAAAAAAATTTATCTAAATTAGATAAAAAGCTTAGAAAGGGAGATAGATGACTAGTTGTACATTTTCAAAATTGCTTCAGATGGAAACCAAGGTTTTCAAGAAAAAAAAATCACAAGAAATTCTTGGTTTGAACTGACTTGGTTTTAGATAGGAATTGACCATAAGTTTCAGTTCAGATACTCTGCTGCAGTCTTGCAAAAGTTGTCATTAGGCTGTTTGGGGGTTTATTTCTTCTTTGTTTCTAATTCCTCTTCCTGAACTGAACTGCGGTCCCACTGATGCAGTCTCATTTCTTGCTAATAGCAGACCATGTACTGTCTCTCAGAAGATGTAGGTTAGACAATAAAACTTATTTACAGAGAAGAATGTACAGTATCTGTAACTCCCAGTGGAATAGAAATATTTCACCAAAAAGAGATTCACAACACATTTTCATGAGGCAGTTTAATTTCTCTGGTTTTATCTCTCTTTCTCTTGTGGAAGGGCACTTGTCTTGATGTCAAACAGAAATCAAGGAGCCAGGGATTTGTAGTTGAAAGGATGAAGAGAGGAGACTGGTTTCTGAAATACTTGGAGCTGACAGTGCTGCTAATAATCTGTGGTTGTTTTCCAAAGAGTTATAACCTGGCAGACACATTCAGCTTAGGCTGACTCTAAAAGGTTATTGAGATAAATATATGACTACTTACTTTAGCAATATAAGCTTGCCTAAATAATTTTTCAAGCCTTAGAGAAAGAGAAACTTGGCCTGCAACCAAACCTAACCTAACCTAACCTAACCTATTGTGAACTCAAGAGGCAATTAAATCCTGCCTAGATATATTATCTAATATTATTCATAATTAAGACATATTCACAGTTGTTATGCTAAACTCATACCTACTTATGGTTAAATGCTTCTACTGAGAGTACTCTGGAACACAAACCACCTTTTTCTACCTAGAACACAAGGGCAGTACTGAACACTTCCTGATTCGTGCACAGAAGTTCTGTTTAACATAAAATTCCAAAAGAAGCCCTAAAGGCAGTGGGAAAGTGGGATGTGGCAGTACAACTCCTTCTTTAGACAAATTTTCTTGTTACTTCAAGAAGTTAAGAAGCTGGTCTACCTGTATCTGTCCATATCTGTCCAGCTGAATCTTATATGAAATTATTTCATATTCCATGTGGTTTAGAAAGTAATTATTAGGCCAAGGCCAAAGAAAATGCAGGGTAAATCGTAAATATTTTAACTGATCAGAACATGTTAGATCTCTGTGGAGACCCACATAAGATAAGTTCCATGATGTTCTGCCAGGTTTTCAAGTGCTATTTACAACATCAGAACTACAATAAATCTGTAATAATTCACCTCATCAGCCTTTCTCAGGAGCTTTTATCCCAGGTAGCTTGCCAGCTTCCTTAAATATGCTTTACTGTACTGTACTGACACTTCAGCTTTTTGGGTATTTCTGTTTCTTTGCCTGTATGAACCACTCCTTAAAATGGTCTGTTTCTCTGGCACAGTGAATGAAACTGGAACAGCTTGTCCTGGCAACTGTTGCTAGTCTACAGTAATTGGATGTATTAAAAATAAGAACAACAACAAAACAATTGTTTTTCCTCATTCCTTCCCAGTAGAAATCAATTAGTCACGGCCTTTATTTAGCACATGTGACATTTACCTAAGCAAAGGCAACTGGTGAGCCAGTTATATGTAACAGTCCTGGGGAGCACAGATCTTACTCATGCTCCAGATTTTGTTCTGTTGTCCTGTTTGTCATCAAGGGTTAGTCATTATTCAGGGCAGTGCAGGATGTTTCTGGTAACAGGACAAACTGCTACGAGATCATTATTGCCATAAATTTGAAAGGAATTGGATGGGGGAACCAGTTTCTTTACTTGCTGTTGGGAATACGCTACACTAATACCCCATGCAAAGAGTCTTACTTGCTGGGCTTCGTGCCAGGACCACATCTTTGGCATAATTTCTCACCTTCAATGCTTGTTGGCTGCTGTCCATCAGATTTCTGTGTGTTCCTGCTCATGTGAGGGTTACACACTTGTTCCACCATCATCACCTTCCTTGTCTCCTACTCATTCCCATCCCAGCAAAGCTTATCTGCAGGGTCTAGGGAGATGTTTGGGCTCATTTTGTTTTCTTGACATGTGGATATAGTTGTTTAGGGAAGGCTGCTCAAGTCACATCAAAATTTGGGGGGACTGTGGGGTGTGGGAGGAAGGATAATCAGGAAAATCTTAGTTTGGTTTGTGTGTGGCTTTATTTTGGTTGAGGCAAGTGTTGTGAAAGTGGAGACCCTCGAGGAATTGTAGGTCTGAACTAATTTCCCTTCTTGGACTAGGGTCATCTGGAGCTACATCACCGAGACAGAAACACCTTAGCTACCTGGTGCAATGAAGATGTCTTCTTGATATATCTCTGAACAAAACATACAGTTTTGACTCTCTAACCTGCTTGGAGGGGCATGCATTTGGGCAGTAGTGTAGCTGGGGTCTAGATACCTTTCCTGCTACGTGCCCTAATAACTGCTGATTTTCCTTTCCTGCAGCCTCTTGTCAATGTTGTGACTCCAGCTCATTATTTTCTTTACTTTTATTACCAGCATCAAAGAGACAATTGAGCCAATTAAAATGTCTAATGCAACACTGGGAGGATTTCCTCAAGTTTTGCCTTTCCTTCAACAAGAAATACCAGAAATAATTCTTGGTTTGTGCCGAATTGAATTGTTCTTTCAATTTTACCTCCATTCTTGTCATATTAGACATTTTCTCTGTGTCAGTTCTGACCAGCCTTGTGTGCTGTCTCATCTTTGTGTTTTGTCTGTGTTTTGAGGAGTGCTTTCTGTCTGTTAACCAGCTCACTCAGAAACAGGCTCTTTCCTTTATCTAATGCTATCTTAAAGGAAAAATAATGCTCTCAACCTCTCAGTTTCATCTAGGTATCACCCTGCTTCCGGAAAGCAAGTTATTTTGGTATGTACATTCACATGAGGACATTCTTTAGCTCTATCAGCTACTGAGTAATCATTACTTAGATTTAGAACATATAACATTTTATTTTTTATAGACACAGTGCTATATGTAAAAGCCTCCAAGGGTGACTTTGAAGTTTGAAGATAATTATTTGGCAAGCAATGTAGGATCTGCTGACATGGTTGGTTAGAGAACATGTTGTGCAAATTTGCAGTTATACTAACAGAGATAAGAAACCTGAACTACAGAATTGAGTACAATCAGAGGTATGTGAATGGAACCTATGTTAAGCCTGCCATATCTTCTGAGGTTCTGGCTCTAGTTTAGAGCATTTCTTAATTTAAAATCTCTCTGTTGAAAAGCGAGATGTGTCGGATGTTCCAGAGGAATGTGAAAGCTGGAAGACTCTCCAGAAAATGAGATTTCCCCTGAACACTTGATAAGTGATTCATCTATTGTTACCTGCTTTTTCTTTCCTGGCTAATTACACAAGATATGAATTTTATTCCCCATTTTGTCTATGTTAAGAACTTTATTGGATGAATTGATAGGTTCTGAATTTCACAAAATCTCCATAGACAGGAGTGTAGTCTAACAAATACCTGAGGACACTGGTCTTCTAGTTCGGCCTTACTGAGCGTACCTCAAGATGAACTTTGATTATTTGTGTAGGAGTGATTTAAAATACCTGCTCCCTTTTTCTGCCAGACCTTGTTACCTCAGAAGCAGAGGCAGCAGGAAGGGTGATATACCCTTCCCTCAGCTACAGAGGACATAGGCTGGTGTATTCACTGAAACTGCAATATGTCTTAATTTTTGGACAGTAATTCCTTCCTGACTGTGTAGGCAGGCAGTCAAGAGTAATAACCTCTTCAATTATTCTGCCTTACATTGCAAGAACTTGTTGAGAAGTACTCTGCATAATCCTGGGCCCATATTTTCTACGGTGCACTTGCTGTCACAAAGCTTTGTGTACAGGCTATAGGTTTACACCTATGTACATGTGATCATTATACTTTTCATCTGTGCATGAAACTGCCAAAATGCACTCATTGTCTTGTATGCAGGGTGGGTGGATATCCATAGTGGTACTGATCACAGGTATATCCTGATGCTTTTAGAAATTCTGTTCATCTGTCCTTGTAAGGTGGTTGATAACAGCACCATACTCCAATACCTGGCTGGGGACCTTGAGATAACAAATCAAAAGGCAGATATTTCTCCTTCACATGAGGCTTTGGACATGTCGGGCTTTGGACATATCATGTAAACCTCTTGAGATTTCCCTGGGATCTGTCACAGAAAGCCAGATGCTTCTCTTTCTCTTGCAGGAGCTGAGAACTGCTGCCTTTCAGTGATGTTTCTCATGATGCCATGTTCACAAATCCCCACCCCTGCCTTGCAGTATGCCACTCTAGAGTTCACCTTCATGCCAGATTTGGCATCTGTGCTGCTGATTCCTGCTTACAGGTGGAGCTGTACTGTTCAGAAGTCAGTTCAGTTACCAGTAACTGTGGAAGATATTTCATGGCATGAAAACTTTGTGGATTAGGAGGCAGAGGCTGTACAGCTCTACAACTGTGACATTTGGGGGTTTAGGTAATTTGGGTTTTTTTGTCAGAGGATTAGTGCTGTGCTATAATCCCATGCAATTACTACATTCCTAAAGGCCCCAAATAAAAAGATTAATAAGGTTATTCTGGAATAATCATTTTGATGTTATTTACAGACAAAAAGCAACAGCAATAATCACAGTTCAAGAGGGAGCAAGCTATGACAATCCACATACCTCCTCACCAGCTCCTCTGGTGGTCTAGTCCTTCATCAAAAGCTATTAAATAGGCTTGTGAAGTCACATTGACCTCAATTCACTTTAAACTCAGAATTCTCTGAATGGATATTACTTGCCCCCTTAATTCTTGGGATTTCCTTAGGAACCTGTGATTTGACTGAGGCTTATGTCTTTTTCAAGTCTAAGTCAAATGATAATTTCCCGAGACTTTATATGGTTTTGAAAAGTATTAATGTCTAAAAAGGTTTATATTGGCATATACAAACTGCCACTGAGAAAGAAAAACTTCATTCATGACTCTAGTTTTTGTTGCTGCTAAGAATTTAGTCCTTATTAAAGTGTAGTATACACATATAAGGACAAAGATACAGTATCAGTGGAGTTGTATGTGAGGTTTGCAAATAGCTACCAGAATGAATAGCTAACGTGTGAATTGTGACACATATAGCCTCCACTCATGTTCCTACTGCTCACAGCTGAAGTC
Organism: Campylorhamphus procurvoides; assembly: GCA_013396655.1. NCBI lineage: Eukaryota > Metazoa > Chordata > Aves > Passeriformes > Dendrocolaptidae > Campylorhamphus > Campylorhamphus procurvoides. The sequence goes on from WBMV01002889.1 coordinate 1,360,863, forward strand.
ACATAGCGAATACAAGCAAATCTCAGTTAAATCTTAGTGACCATGCAGGTAATCAAATCAATAAAAATGCTGACCTCATTTACAGCAGTTTGAGCACAGTTATCCTCAGATGGGCATCTGGAACGTGAGTCCCTTTACAACATTTGACAACTGCAAGGCTAGAAATGTCAGGAGCTTACTTTCACCCATAAATGGCATCTCCTTTTTCTTCTGGATGACTTTTATCAACTTGGTTTTCTGGTTTCAATTTTTTTCCTCAGAAAATGAAAATGATTAATGCAATTCAAGTACATATTAAATTTTTAAAGGGATGATGTTTCTTTTTTTCCTATATAATCTTTGTCTGCCTCTGCCTTGCAATATTTCTGTTTCCCTCCTTCTGCCCTGAAGTATTCCAAGAATGGACTTGGGTGAAGTCACAAAAAACCTATAAAAGTAGTGAAATACATGAAAAATCAGAAGGGTGTTTACTTTTTCTTGGATTCCTTCTTCCAAATAAGGTATGAAACAATTGAAGCAAAATAAGATTTTCTTTCTTCTTCTTCCACTGGGGAAGATCAGTTATCAGTGGGTTATATATGGGTAGAGAAGTTACCTTACCTTAAATATAATTTCCACACTTATTCCTTCAGTTTACATTGTTGATAGCCATGTTGCATTTTATAATCTGTGTAATCATAACAATTTTTTAAAATTATCTGTAATCTATCTGAATGATTAGACACCTAATTACTCGAAGCTTTCAGCCTGGTTTAGAATTGCCTCACAAGCAGAGTGTAAATGTTCCAGTTAATAAAAACTCAAGATCTGCTTTTCTTCTTAAGAACAATAATCTTATGAATGTCATTGACTTTCTTCAAAGGAATAGAATCAAAGTAAGAGTTCTGCTACTGAAGACACTTTCCCTCATACCTCTTCCCTCAAATCTCTTTCATCTGGGTTTCACCTTGAACCTGTTTGCAGTGACTTTTATACTATTTTTTCAGATTGGGGTGTGTGTGGATTTTCAGTGGAATTGTGGTTGTAGAGGCAGGTATCTGGTGCTTAACAATATTTTAGATGTACTGTGTTTCAGGGATATGGTTTAGTGGTGGACTTGGCAGTCTTGACAGCTGGGTTAATGGTTGGACTTGATCTCAGAGGTCTTTTCAATCTAAATTATTCTGTGATTGTAAGGAGTGCTGTAGACCACCTGGACTGATTTTCAGGGTACACCTGCAACAGAATGTCTCTGCTGCACAGAGATCGAGCCTTCAGAAAGCAAACTTGCTTTCTAATTTGCCAACTTGCTAGCAAACTGGCTCTGGAGAATCAGTTAATGACAGATCACATATCTGAAGTTGGCACGGCAATGTGGAGTGCAGCCATAGCATTAAGAGCCTTTAAAGGTTGAGTGGCTATTACTGATCTATAAAACATTATGGCAGAGCAATTTATTCACAAACCCTAAATGATACAAGCAGAAACTGTATTCATTACATGAGCAGTAGTCTTCAACAAACAGGATTGACATTCTATAAGCAGCACACACGTAGGAATGAGAACTTCATAAAACACATCATGAAAGGAGCAAACAGTTGCAGTCTCACATAATTTCAGTAATTTTGTAGTGGAGAATTTCCACCCACCATGTGTGAAAAGAAAAGTACACATAGTGCTGCCACACCCATTATGTATTTACCTCTTTGATAGTGGCAATCATGTTAATGGTTGAAATGATAGCTTTGCATACATTTTGTTGTTCCTTGACCATCCACAAAGCTGTCAATTTTGTCTAAAGTTAACAAAGGGAAAATTTTTATTTTGATAAATAATATCATTCCTAATTTGAAGAAAACAAAAATTTCAATTATAAACCCCAAACCAAACAGAGTTTTTTGGTTTGGTGTCTTTTTGGTTAGTTGGTTTTGGTTTTTGGTTTTGGTTTTTTGTTGTTGTTTTTTTTTTGTTTGGTTTGTTGGTGTTCTTTGGTTTTGTTTTATTTTTTGGAGTTTTTTGTTAGTTTTTGTTTGTTGTTTGGTTTTTTTCCCCTAGCAATACAAAATAAGCTTATTGGGAGGAAAATGGTATGGTAGCTTGCAGGTGACTTCTTTCAGACAGCAGTAATGGAAACCGCCTTTTTGAATATAATTACATATGTGTATAATAAGGGAGACTTGCCAAAGTTTACACTACTGGGAAGTTAATAGTTCATTTTTTCAAATATTTATTTATAGATCCATATCAGTTACAGGGGGAACAACAGCAGAAATGGTCTCAATGTTTGCATTAATTATTAAAAAAGTATACACACAGACACACACATACAAACACAAATAATAGTATTCCAGACACACAAGAGAAACTTCTGCAGCACTAAAACTAAAATCAAGCTCATATTTTCCATTTTCAGTTTTGAACCTAGTTTGTGTTATGCTGCAAATTTTACTGACTTATTAGGTTCAGACACTGCTTATCATTCAAGTTTAGGTTATTCATACAAACAAGTCAGAACATCAGTTATTGGAAGGTCATTTTTTGGCACTCCACTTCTGGAAAGATGTGAACCAGTTGGAATGAATCCAGAGGAAGGCAAAAGAAATAGTAGAGGTCCAGAAAATATAACCCATGTGAAAAGATTGAAAGTACCAAGGTTGTTTAGTCTAGAGAGGAGGAGACAGAGGGGGAAAATTTTAATAGTTTTCACATATCTAATAAGCAGCTATGTTTATCTATTTTCCAAGCTCATGGCTGATAAAGCAAGAAGGAATGATCTTAAACCTTGGTAAGGGAGAGACAGATGAGACATTAGGAAAAACACTATAATAGTACAGCCAGACAAGCACTGGAAGAGTGCTGGAAACTTGATCATCTGGAGATTTTAAAGAGCAGGTTAGAAAAACATCAGCCAAGAGACAGCGAAGGGGGGGTAGTGGAAGGAATGAAAGGGTTGCACTAGGCAATCTTTTGATGATCTTTTGAAAATTCCTTGCTTCTGGATTACATTACTTCACATCCTGGACTGTTATAGTAGGGTATCACACTCCCTTCAGTATCTTTTCAGCGTTCAAGATAGCCTGGAGACATGTTATTTTCCAGGTCAAAATGCACTGATGGAAAAAGTTACCTTCCCATGTTGCTGCATGCAGTGGGAGCATACCACTTCTTTGGTCTGTCTGTCCAGTCAGCTGCCAGAGTGGCTTATGGGAATGCTCCAAAAACATTTCAGTAAAAGTAACTAAATTAGTAAAGATCTATTTGAAGCGTCTATGTTAATCTGGCTGTCTCATGCTAATCTGGCTGTCTCATTGGACTGAGTTTTAAAACAAAGGTAAGGAAAATGTTGGGACTATGAATCTTGAGGAAGACACCTGAACAAGCTGCGTGCATCTGAGAATATAAGACAAAAACCTTCCCCAAATAATCCTTGGATGTCTTAGCTATGTCCATACTGTGACGTGCTCATTTTCAGCATCTCCTTCACTGGCCTCTTTGGAGGAAGGAATATTCTGAAGGACTGGGGTAAAATGGTGATGAAAGATTTTGAAGAGATTTTATCTTAGTTAATTGATGTGTCTTTTTTGAGACTATCTAAAAGAGAGAAGGGTGGAGCTGTATGCTTGACAGGGATAATTGTATTGCACAGATATTTTGTTAGGGACGTCATGAAAATAGAGGTTTAGTTTTTATATTGCAATACATTGCAGACTGCTAAGCCTGAGTCCATAACTCCTAAAAGGCTAAAATAATGGCCAAAATTTCTTCCCCTTTTGTGAGCCCTTGCATCAAGTTGCCACATCTCTTGCATCTACCTTGCATTTCTGGGCCTTCTAAAAATCCCAGGTGTGTATAAGCATGACTCACACAACCTCCATCTGCTCTGTGATCCATGTTGGGCATAAGAATCTTATATCTCTGTCAAGAAGCCAAAGGATTCCATTCAAACTAAACATGTTTTTTGAGTGAGTATAATGTCATCTTAAAGGGATACTCCCATCTAAAGATTTTATTGCACTTACATGTAACTGGATGATGCAGAGGTCTATTAAGGTTTGTGTCCTTATAAAAAAACAGTAATGCAATGGAAGATGAAAATAGATTCCGAGAAGTCAAAATTTTTACAAGAGTTCTTCAAGATTTAGAACTGACATGGAATATAGCCTGACCCTGATCATTCTTGAACTAAAGATTTAAAGTTACCATTTTTCTTCATGCTATTTGCAAATGCTCATTTTATAAAGAGACACTGTACTAGGTTCTATCTTTTGATGCTGGCTACTTGCTTTCAAAGGCAAATACACGCAAAGACGCATTTCATTCAGACTAGAAGTGGAAATCACTGCCAGACGCAGCATAACACTAATGAAAGTCAATACAATTTGTTCAGAGTGCTAGAAATAGCTCTAAAAATGGAAGTTCCATTTTTTAAGTCCTCAGTTTACAGCCTGACTTACAATTTACAGATTCACTCACATTAATCTAATGAATTTAACAGGATGTTTAAAATTATATCGACTTTTTTTTAAAATTTCTTTAAGTCCCTTTCCTCTCTAAATCAGTTCTGAAAAGACTGTGTGACAAGATAGAACTTAGAAATCAATGGCAGAAGATGTGTGGCATGCAGAAACTTGTAACACTGGTATTAAGAAGGACATTATTTAGCATGTGCACTGGTCAGAATAGAAAAAAAGTTTACCAGGAAAAAAACGCTATCTAGAAAGACAGCATCGTCTATAACATTTCAGCAACAGAGACAAGGAGTAAGTCACTCCAGGAAATGAGAAGTAACTATAGTTTAGCTCAGAAAAGCCAGCTCCTTCACTTGCAAGAATTTCATAACCCTTCACTTGCATGTAAGTTGCAACTAGAAAGAGACTTTTAAGAGTTGTACAGGCATGTTTTGTTTGATGAGTAGCCTCCTCCCAGCTGCAGTTTCTGGGGGCAGGGAGGGGGAACATAGCAGCATTCTTCATAGGGTCACCATTCACACTTCAATCAGGACATATATGGGAACTAGAATAATACTGGTTCATTTCTGAATGTATATTAGAAAGTACCAAAGTGGATATAATTTATCCCTATGGCATCTAGATGCCATGGAAAGCCACCCCATATAAGCAAGGATGTTTCGTTTATGATTTAAATTCGATTTCTTCTGGTCCACATGAAATATATGAATACTGCTAAGGGAGAATATAAACTACCCAATGTTTCTTAGCAATTTCAAACCTTTTCCAAAGTGACAGTAAGATCATTTATATGATCCCTATGTACTGTATATTTTCAACCTTTTAGATGCTTCAGGAAAAAGCAGAAAACTCTTTTATGTAAAGCCTTTTTTTATGGCATTTTACGTGAAACCAGATTGCATTGTACTTCCACGGGATGGAGAAGTGGCCAGGACAGAGCACAATGAAGATACTATTTCCCTACAGAGTGACTAAATAGAAACTAAAAGTTCTTTAAATCTTCCTTAATGGTTTCAACAGTTTTTATTATCTATTTTTGTATCATGGTTCTCAGTATCAGAAGGTTTCTATTTGTTGTGAGAAGGAAAAGTAGATAATTTATGTGCAAAAAGGGAGTATAAGATATTTCTGTTGTTGGAAATCTACTTGAGGAGGAAAGTTCAATTTAATTTTCTGTGCTGGTTTAAAGGTAAATCAGCAGGAGAAATGGACCCACCACAAGAGAGATTATAAGTCAGAGTTACAATTTAATGAAAGATATTACAATAAATACACTGACACAAAGAGAAAACTTCTCTCAACTCACCAAAACCCAGCAGTATAACCCAGTGTCCCGGGGCACAAGCCCAAAGGGGTTTGTTAGCCCTTGTGCTGAAACCCGTGTGGTTCCCCCAAGTCCAAAGGAAAAGGGAGTGAAAAAACCCATTGGTGCAGATGATGGCTGTGGTCTGGTCAAGAGTGGTGGTTGCTTTCTGTCAAGGTCCTGCTGCTCCTCTGGATCCGACAAGACATCCCTGAGGTCTTCTTACCCCCGCTTATGTACCATCAGGGAGCAGCCAGTCCCTCCTCCAGGGCAGGGACTCACACAATGGGTGATTAGCTCTGTGAGTCATGGGGTATTGTTGAACCGCTGATGGCCCATTAGCAGCCACGCCCCCTCAGCCTGGGTGTGAGGGTACTAACAACTCCCTGGCAGTTGCTGTAAATGGTCCATTGTTCTTGGGAAATGAATAGAGGGGGGTAGAATACATAGCTTTCATCACCCCCACACAGTGATAACTGGTCCCACCTGCTGAACTAGGACATTTTCTTAGAAAAGAGAGAAGCTGCATTGAAAACTGAATTTTCTGTAATACACTTAGAGTTCATTGAGAACCAGCTGAAGATTTGATCAGCTTCCTTGTATTTTTTTTTCAGAGGCAAATTATCAAAGTAACTAGAACTGTCTGAGTCCTCCCTTAAAGTTTCTGCGGCTGAGTTCTGTAGGTTTGCTTTGTGTTGCAGAAGACAGACATTATCTCTCAATCACCACCTTCCAGCTGTATCTTTCAGCTTCTTCACAAATCTGAAATGGATCTTACTGTATTGAAGCTTCTCTTCTATAAAAGGGTTTCTTGTTAGCAGATGACTAATCCGTGCCATCTTTGCCTTCTTGTGTTATTAGAAATTTCATAAAATGGTAGAATTGCTTGTGTTAGAAGGGACCTTAAAGATCATGTAGTTCTAACCCCACTGCCAAGGGCAGGGACATCTTTCACTAGATCAGGTTGCTCAGAGACCCATTCAACCTAGTCCTGATCACCTTTAGGTATGGGGCATCCACGGCTTCTCTGGTAACCTGTTCTATTGTCTCACCACCTCCACAGTAAAGATTTTCTTCCTAATAGCTAAACTAAACCCACACCCTTTCAGTTTGAGACCATGTCCCCCTTGTCCTATGGCTTTGTAAAAAGTCCCTATCCAGTTTTCCTGTAGACCTCCTCTAGGTGCTGGAACACTGCCATAAGGTTGCCCCAGTCTTCTCTTTTCCAGCTGAACAAGCCCAATTCTCCTAGCCTTTTGTCATAGAAGAGGTACTACATTCATCTCTTCACCTTGATGGCCCTCCTCTGTACTCATCCCAACAGGTCAATGTCCTTCCTGAGCTGGGGACCCCAGAGCTGTGCACAGTATTCCAGGTAGAGTCTCATGAGGGTGGAGTAGAAGTGGAGAATCACCTTCTTTGAGTATAGCTTCCCCTTGTACTGCCTATATTTTCCTATGTCTCAATGCTACAACACTTGCATTCACAGGTATTCTATTTTTTTCACTATCTAGGACTACTGCATTGATGAAAGCAGTGTGTGTATGTATAAGTACCTGGGGAAAAAACTGAGTGTCATGTTTAATGTTCTGGGACACTTTGATAATGACAACTGCATACTTATTTCCTTTGAGGTGGATCAATAGCTGTAGGCAAGGTGGAGGGATGGATTTCTTCTGTCAGCCAAGTTTGAGCTATATTCTTCAGTAGAGTTTATTCACTAATAAGCTCAAAGCAGAGTTTATTCAACGATATTTTTAAAATATTTACACAAATGTTTTCTTACAAGTTCTGAGACTAACACTCTCTTGGCTACAATACATGCTTTGCCTCCAAAGGCTGTTTTGGAAAAGGCCATATTTCTTTCCTGCTTTCCTGCTTAATTCCCCTGTTTTTGAAGGTCTTTGTCAGAGGAGCTCAAGAGTAAACTACAGACGTTCTTTTGGATGCTGCCACCCCTAACGACCTGCATGAAGTTATTACCCTAAAGAGGGTGAGCAGAACAAAACATGGGCCCATACCTTGGCTGTTCCAGTTCACGCTTAAGCTGCTGATGGCAGTGGGTTCACATTAAGATGCCAAAATGCAAAGTGCATGGTTTTCTGCCTGGTTTCTTCTGTGACCCTGCTGATGACCACCAGCAGAAGAAAAAGCAGGTACACAGCTGAGGAGACCCATAACGTCTTTAGTCACTTCAGCTGTTCATCAGTGACTGTGATCATCTGTCAGAGCAGCTGTAGTCAGGACTGCCACTGCAAATTGTACAGTTGGATTTCGACATGCTTTGAAGTAGCTACCTTGGACACGGTCAACAAATAGCTGAGGCAGCATGGGATTCAGTGCAGGCTGCATTTCCAATTATTTGTTCAGCTTCTCAGGTGGTTTGCATAACCCAAGCTGAGAGCTGTGCTGCCATAGCTACGCAGTAACATCACTCCTGTTAGTTTGAAGTTAGACTGGGCTTGTGTGCATGAGCTACAGCCATGGCTCCACAGAAACAGACCAGCTCTGCCCTTATTTGTTTGTTTCAATTCCCCAACGGGATCTTGAGGCACTACTGCAATAGAAATAATAATGAATCATTAATAACTTCTGCTGAATCATTTGAAAACTCTTCGCTCTACAGTTGATATTTATTTATTAGTGCAGAGTAGGTGATGCAACAAAAGACAGCAAACAAATGAGATGTGGACTGTTTTGCTTCAATTTATTGAACATTTTCTTCTGGGGATAATTATGTCTTAAAAGGAAAGCAAATTATCTGCATTTGTGGCTGGAAAGATTCCCATTGCCTCCAAATATCTCCAGAAAGTAGCTTTGTTTAATAATCTTGGTATTGTTTTACTATTAATGCAGTGCTGATAAAGTGTCTGGAGAGAGGAAAGTTTTTTCCATAACAGAATTATGAGATATCAGAACCAGGTATGTTCTGTCCTTCTGTTAATATTTCTATGTTCTTTTGGCATAAATTCCTGTCAGTCTTCACATTTGTGCCCAAAACAGCTAGATGGAGCTCTTTCCCCCCTCATTAGTAGGATACCATTTTAAGTAACTAAATTAAAAATCTTCTGACCAATCTGCCAATGAAAATATTCTCGTTTTTTAAATAAGACAGTTCTGAGTAACAGATATGTAGGAAGGTTTTGCAAGATTAGACCCAAAGGCTTAAACTGGAGAGATATTAATAATGAGCATGTGAACAGACCCAGTTCTGCAGTGCATGGACTAGTGGGAAAAAAAGAAAAGAAAAGAGAAAGAATAAAGAAATATAACTCGAAGGTTTCCTGTCAAGCAGCATCTCTGTAATATATACACATATATACAAAAGATTGGATTATATGATATAATGGTCTTTCTCTGTCTCTGACTCAATGAACCGAGAGAGATGCCAAGTGCAATCATTAGCAAAGATAGCTAAAGCATTCCTTGTAAGAAGCTGTGTTGAAACAAGCCAGGTAGACATCCTGTGATCTAACACAGTATGGCCAAGAGAAGACTAAACATAGTCTTGAAAATCTACAAAGCAGGGCAGTCTCAGATATCTGTGCTAGTTGGTCTTGCTAAGTTAAGATCTACCCTAGTATAGATATAATTCCTTCTGAAAATAAATGAAAATGGACAACTATGCCTTACAAATATGCACAGTAAATATATGCATAATTTATATATATTTAATTAGGTATTACATTTTGGAAAAGGTAACTGTAATAAACATAGGTCTGAGGATGTTTACCCTATTTTCCTTTGTACTGCAAAAACTTATGCTGAGTTTTCACTGAAACCTTTTAGAACTGATCAAAGATTTTCCCACTGATTTGGGGGAACTAAAAATAAACTGTCACTTAATTTCTTTCACAAACCATTCATCAAATGTGACTCATGAAACTGCTTCGACCAACTACTAAGGCATCCTGATTACTGACAGACACACAACCGAACGGTCTGTTTCTGCTTTGTTGTCCCCTTCTTAGTCTATAAACACCATGAGTTAGCAGAGGGAACAAAGTTGCAGTGACACTTTGTGGCACCCGTGCATCACCTCAAATTCAGAGCACACAGGAGTTTTACAGAGACTACCACAATCTGCAGCTCATTATGCTGTCTATAAGTTGGACCTTGTCTTCCTAGGCATCCAAAGGGTGGTAGGTATATTTGCTTCCCTTAAGTACCTCCATGGCCTAGAATGGAAGACTCCAAAGTGGACCATGGGATTTTCTCAATTGTACATGACACTGTAAACCTGAAGGAGTCTGCCTGAGTTCTGTAATTCAGTCTCATGCTGTTACAGTCAGTCATAACTTTTGTCCCTCTTCACCTGTTCAACTCCAGCTAGCAATAGTTTTTGTTTGCTGCCACAGCTCCTACTGGAAAACTGCTCCAGGATCTCAATGCAATGAAGGTTAGAAACCTTCTAGTTTCCAGGTATAACTTATTACTAATCAGTTTATACTACTTGCTCTCATACAACTATACCTGAAAGATTAACTAGACCTTTTCCCTTCACGGTGCTAATGAAATAGTCACACTGTGGCTACATGGGCAAATAAATTGCAGTAATAAGGCTGGACTAGTAGACAAACGCAGTCAGTGCTGAGAGTCCTGTGTTATATACTTTACAGTACAAATTAACCTGGACAGAGGATGACTATTGCAGGTCATGCTGGGAGTGGCCAAAATAGAAGCCCCTTTGAATGTCCTCAAATGCCTTCTGCAGGGTTTAGGTGTGGGACGGTTTTATGGAAGATGTCATTTCATCAAGTGCCTGTGAATCTTGTATGAGAATGGACAGTTGTCTGATACTTTGACAGACAAAACAGAGATTTCAAGTTGGAAAAGGAAACCATGGCAAGGTTGGCTGGTAAACAAAGGAGAGGGTATCAAATCCAGGGATGCCTCAGTAGAAGAAGAGGTGTCATTTGCAAAACAACTGAGGCATAACAGCTGTCGAGAAATGGAAAGACAGAGATGACACTTGTTCATTTGAATGTCAAGAGACATACTTTATGGGATCTGTGGAAGTGTCAAGAGCCTCCTCACTGCACAGATATTTTATATGACACCTAGTGGCAATGTGGCCCACACCCTGGCTCAAAACACGCTGTCTTCATGGAATGTTGGAACACTTGTGAAATTTTGGTTTTCGTTTTAGTTTCCTCCAAGGGGAATTTAACTTGTGTGCACCAAAATCACACTGCCATTTGAACCAAGGTGCTGGAACTGAGGCAAGCAGGGAGGTATTTTCAAAACTGCACAACTGTTTCAAGCCACAATGTCCATGTAGATCTCATCCCACACTCTTCTCTCAGACTACAGAGGGTGAGAGGAAAGAAACTAAGATTTTTATATTGGTGTCCTGCCCTTATAGCTGAGATGTCACACTGGTGCAATACTTATCCTGGTCTAGTTTCCATGCTCACCTTCCCCTCTGAGAATCTGGGCTTAGGGTTGCTTTTTAGCATCTGACCCACACCAATATAAATTCGGTATCTGGACTTAGGAACTTAGGAGCATCTGTAGGTCAGTAATAAGGGCATGACTTGTAGGCTGCCTCCTGAACCTACTATGCTCGTTAGTTATATGGATAAGGTGTGGGGGTTTTTTTGTTTTGTTTTGGGGTTGGTTTGGTTTGGGTTGGGTTTTGTCTGTTTTTTTTTTTTTTTTTCATTTGGCAGCAAACAATCCAAGAAGATGCTGCCCCAAAGTCCTATAGTATTGAAAAGATTGAACACGTGTAATCTAAGTAGTTTGAAACAATAAACTTATCCAATTGGATTTATGAGATTTTTTAAATTTCTCTCCTTAAATGATACTTTTGGAACTGAACAAAGTGGAAAAAATTGGACTGGATTTTGTTTTGTTTTGGTGTTTTTGGGGTTCTTTTTTGTTTTGCCAGAGTGTAACAAAGGGCTCTAGTATAAATAAATTCTGTTTTCTCTTTTTAGGAGATGATGTGCAAAACTTTTGCACACAATAGGACGTATTTTAGAAGCAAATCTTTGACATAGAATTATAATCAATATAAAATTAAATGAAAGCTTTCCAGTTTGATGTCTGGCATTTCCTCTTTACTACTTTATATCTTTCAGTTGGATAGGCATCAAAGAATCATCACAAGGTATTTGCCTGAGGTTCGCTGTGTGATCACATCTAGCTTTGTTCCTTAGACCTGACAGATTAGCAAGAACACAAATTAAGAATTTTATCTACTTCAACTATTAAGCACAAATATTCAGGTGTAATATACTTTTTTACACTTATTGTGTGATGATAATCAATAGAAGATTTTTGTTTCATTTTGTTCTTTTGATGTATTTATTTGGAAACAAGATACTCCAATATTTCAAGATGAATAGTGACTGAGATTTTGTAGACTGTGAGGCACCAAAAAACCCCTGAAATGCCTGACAAAGATATTTACAGTCAGACTGGTTTAATCCTAAATTGATCATCAAGCCCCAGTTCTATGTAAGCTAGAAGAATCCTTAGGCTAACAAAAGAAACCAGAGAGACAGATATTTGGATAAAGTAAGAAGGTATTACCCAGGCATGAGTGGTGTTCTGCAAAACAAGGAAGAATAAATGCCAGTTCAGAAGGGCAGATAAGAAATAATATTGCATGCTACCTCCTGTTAACAGTAGAACCTGGAGTGAAAAGTCCTTTGATGGCCACTGGCCTTGCAGGAAGCTGCTGGCAGACTCCAGCCACATGTGCACTGAGTCAAAGAAGATTTCAGGACTCCACCTGGAACACAAAGAAGTCATTTCTAGCACACAGGCGCTCCTGGTTCATTGACAGAGGCATAAGAGAGATAAAGCAAAGCAAGCCCAATTTTAAGACCCTTTTGGTATCACTGCCCTGCTGTGCTGGTAAATCATCTTTTTTTATTTCTCAGATTTTGAGCAGGGTAAGGAGCACATTCCCAGTATAGCTCTTGAAGCTGCCTGCTACCTGCTCCTCCCTGAGCCCTCTTCTTACAGTTATACCACAACCCTGGGGGAAGCCACTAGCTTCCACTTGCAGTGGGGATTCCTCTTATTAATTAGTCAACAAGATATTGAACTCCACGTGATCTGGACTTCCACAGTTTATCTATGTTAAATCATGTACTTAGAAATAATGTACTCATCATCCTTCTCCTTTTTAATATTGTTTTTATAACACTCACCTGTGTTATTTCCGATGGTAAAATATAGGATGTTATCAGATGCCTATGGAGTGGAAATAAGCACGTCTATAAAGGGATATTCTACATAACTAGATGCTTCTCTGAGGTGTGGGACTATACTGACATAATCATTTGTGCATCTGAGCCTTCTCTGATTCCTTTCAGACTTCTTATCATACACAACATGCTTCGAGTGCAAGAGCATTTCTGAATTTGTAGTTGAATATTAACCATTTCCAATTAATTGTCTTAGATACCATGGTTGGGGATAAGGTGAGGGAAATAAATGGAGAAGATACTATACCACAGGGAAATCAGAAAGACTTAAAAATTGTCAAAATAAAATAAATCATTCTTTTACAGGCAGCAGCCAACATCAGATACTTCAGGAAAAGTCCCACCTAATGTGCACAGAGATTGTTTCTAATGCTGCTGTTGGCATTCTTTTGTGATTCAAGGGTGATATAAAAAATTTCCTGTCCTTGTGTCTATCTGAAAAATACATTCTAGAATGGATCAGGATGTTCTAAAATAGAAAATCAGGAAACCGTTTCTTCACAAGGAAGCATTGGGATTAAACTTTGTGTGATGGTGTTAAAAAAGTCAGCTGTGAAAAGTCAACAGTCATACCCATAAATTAACACATCTGCAATCTATTAGAGAAACTATTCCTTCATTCTCTTATCTGTTCATTTCCTTCCTTCCTTCCTTGCTCCCTCTCTCCTCTAAACAAGGGATCTAAGTAGGGAAGAGAGGCAGTTAGGAAGACAGGGAGCAGAAACATCTAGTAGAAAGGTATGTCTGTACAGGCTGGCAGGCACGTTAGCCAGGTGATGAATGATAGGAATGTTTGCACACCGTGCCTCATTAATTGCCCTCCATGAAGTAGCGAACTAAAGAAGGAAGGTCTGATTTTATTTTGATCTGAATTGTTCGCATGACCAGAGTTTCATTTCATCAGATCTTTCACTTGTCAGCCTCAGCAAATTATCATTCTATCAATGAGTATTCCCATATTTTTCTGCATTTTATGTCTTATGCATTTTGCTATTCAGTTTTTTGAATGATAGAAATGCTGGCTGATGAATGCAGAAGGGAAGGAAAATGCATATTTATTGTCCTTAAATCACCTACTACCTGTGAAAGTGTAGTACAAAACACTGTTCATGTTATAAAATCAGAGTATATCAGAGTAAATTATTAAAGGAGAACTTAATCCCTACAACTCCCATACACTCAGCTCAAGTCTTATGGAAGATCCTATATAACCACTTGAAACACGAATTCTGATACTATTTTATCCCTAATGAAGGACAAAATTTAAAACTTTAGTTAGGCACAATGTAAAGTAAGAAATAAAAGTCAGTAGTGGGCAGTCTTTCTTCCAGTGTACAGCTATGGCAGGTTGTAGGCAACTGTAGAGTTGCACAGGTACTTATGTAGTCTAGTTTTTAGTGCTAGCACTGGACTTTTTCCCAGTCCCTGTGTCAGTAATGCCTGTGCAGTCCCTGAGGGGCTCCCTTACCAAAGGACTCCCTATAGAGTCTCTGTACCTCTGTAGTCAAGGCTCTGGGACAAAGCATGCCCACTGAGGAGGATGCTTCTCTCCTCAAGGCATCTTTGTTACTCTTCTTGTGGGCTGGAGGTGAGGATGGGTAAAATACGGTTGCTGAGCAATCTGGCAGGGGTAGCATGCTTCTGCCCTTTTCAGCTGGGGCCTGCATGTTCATTTCCTCAGGTGAACAGGCCTTTTCCCATTTCAAGTCATGCAACTTAAAGTGCATATTCAGTAGAAAGTCTTGGATAGTTGCAGTGCAGTCCCATTTTGCTAATTAAACCAGAGCTGTGGCTAATTCAATTTGACAGCACAGTTCTTCCCTCTGTTCTATTTCTGACAGCAGGAATCCTACTCGCTGGCTAATAGTTCCTTAAAAATATGCAATCACAGAAATTGCCCATCAGTCCTCATTTTTCTTGCTGTGGCCAACACAGTGAAAGCACCAAAACTTATCTGACCAGATGCGAATTGGGTGGGTGCCATGGAGGCTTTCCTGATCTCCTGGCAATCATAAGCAGTATAAATCTGAGCATCAGGCAGGGGACAGAAGCATAACTAGAGATGTTCTGAATGGTTGTCAAATTCCTCAATTCTATTTAGAAATAATCACTGTTCTTTCTGATCCCTTGAGCTAATGTTTAGAGTAGATTCAGCTGGTTATCTAACATATGAAGTGAAAAAGAGAGTAGGTGTATGGTGTGAAGCCATGGTGATGCACAGACAAGATATTAGACAGGGTAAGAAGAAATTATGGTTCCCTCCATCTATCAGCTAACAGAATGGTAACCAGAGAAAATACAGTCTGGTAGGGAAAACTGGAACATACAACAGTGTATTCCATTGTGATCCATTAAGAAAAGATATAAGCAATAACATCTGGATGTGTGACAGAACAAAAAAAGAAGCATTGCTTTTTGGCAAAGAGAAATGCTGATTTCCTTCCACCTACATCTATATATCCTGTGTCTGTTCATTCACCATCGCAGCCCTTGGGTGCTCTTAGAACAACGTTCCATAAAAACATTCATAATTCCAGAAAAATGTTTGAAAGTGCTATCTTTGTCCGGTATACACAGTATTTTAACCTGCAGCTGAAAATGCAACTCAAGAATTCATTAGGTGCCACTGCACCCCTGTGAGACAGGACAGGGTTGTCTTCTCTAATTTGCAAAGAAACAATAAACAGCAACAATTATTAAAGCTCAAGTATAAACCTACAACGTTATTAACAAATGTCAAAACAGTGCAGTTTTTCTCTGTACAACTGTTATCTTAATTTTTAATGCTTTAACCAGTTAAAAAAGAATGAGGACTCCAAGCTAATAAAATACAGGGAATTATTCATGTAGGCTAACCACAGATGAGTCTCTCTAAACACTAAATGGAGACAGGATGAGCTGCCTACTAAAGGAGACTTTCTCTCTCTCTCCCTCTCTCTCTCTCAGCTTCTGAACATGCATGGTCAACGGCACATGGCTCATAAACACTTTGAAGAAGACACAAGTGTAAGAACAATGCTGAATGCTTGAGGTTGCGCAGGAGCCGAGGCCAGAGGGCAATGGCAGCCTGGGAGTGGGGAGGAGGCTGCAGACTCCAGCAGTGGCCTGTGATGTCTTGCTCTCTTCTCACGGTGAAGCAATGAGTCCCTTGGTCAAAATAACCTCCATCCTCCTGTGACTAGTACTCCTGTTCTTCTTCTCTTTGGATTTCCAATGTATGTGATGGGTACTTTATGACTTGTGACCATGCAAATACACTATCCAGCTCCTATTGACAGCAGAACCAATTACTCTGCAGTAATTTCAGAATTATGCTAAAATTGACAAGGAGCTGTCCTTCAGAGTGAGATATGGTGTTTAAAAGTTATTATTAGATATTTCATTTCAATTTTAAACAGTCTTCCAAAGTATATGAATACCTGACAACATGAAAGTTAAGTGCCCAAATACCTTTAAATCTGTAGTTCCTAATCCATGCTGAATATGCATTACTACCTTAGGTGAAACAAGACACTTGAAGGCTTAATGTTTGATTTAAGCCCTCAGCTGACATATATCAGAGCTGGGCAGCTGCCTGTTCTTTTTTTTTTTTTTCCCCAAGAAAAGTATTTCTGCATTTGAAAACAATTATTTTAACTATTTTCTCTGATGAAAGAGTTGAATTGACAAATATTTCGCAAGTCTCACCTCTTTTGGCTTATTCACTTTTTGTGTGTTTGTTTGTCTTAGCGAGCAGAGAGCTGGGACATCACAGCCAACGTAAAAGCACAACCCTTTGTTGTTTTAGCATACGGTGACTTGCCCAGTGCCCTGGAACTTTATTTCCATGACAGCCTTCCTGAATGGCATACCTGCCATTTTCAGTTTACTCTGCGAGTGTTTACGTATGCATGTGTGAGTGTGCATATGTGGGTGTGCCTGCAGAACAATTCCCATTGATGAGAAAGGCCAGGAGGAGGTTTTTAGGAGATGTTATGAAACAGAAGGAACTAGTGCCTGTAGCTGCAAGAGGGAATTTATTATTAATGTTTACTGCTTAAAGGTTTTTAGAAGCCCAGCTGTTCAGAGTATGTGTGTGTATACCTATGTGTATGCGTGTGTGCACCTATGTGTATGTGTGTGTGCATTCGTGTGTGTATGTGTGTAAATATAGTGGTTAATGACTCACACTGTGTTTAGTCAATGAATGAGTAAAAGTGCCCAGGCTTCAGGCAACAACTAGCAGACATGCCTGTGAACATCGACCCTGGTAATCATCACCCAGAACCCATAAACAGTGAAATTTCACTTGCTTGGGACTTTCCAGCAGCCCTATTTTTATCATTGCTGTTTATAAGGTCCTTTATGGTGTGACATAGGAAGCATCCCACATTTTTTTTTTTGTAAAAGAATCATGCATGTTTACAGGTGAATGGTAGTATTTAAGACGGCTGACTGTGTTCTGTGCCAGGAGAAGCCACGTAGCTGGTTTGAAATGGTAGAAGTTTGGTGTTCCCAGAAACTGTATTTAAGGAAATGATTGCACAACTAGCCAACATCCACCTTGGCATAAGAGCTCATTCTGTCTCCATTTCTGAATAACTTACAGAAAACTTTCTTATGGAAAAAGCCCCTCCCTTACTCAGACAAATAAACTAAAATAAAATTAAATCCCCAAATATTAAGAAACGTAGCTGAGTACAAAAAGAGAGTTCTGATATTTTTTAAATTAATTACTTATTTTCAAAAAGGAAAAGAAATTAATTTTTTTTTTGGTTTTCACTCCTTCTCCAGGAGTAAAAGGTTTGGCTCCGTTTCCTGTTTAGGTAGATTTTCACCCAGACCTCCAGCCCCATAAACAGTGAGTGTTCTGAAATTTGTTGTTCTCAATCTCTCTAGCTAAGAGCTGAATCTGATCTTATTTATATGGGTCCCTGAAACATGCACTAAACTTGGAATTTGAAGCCATGCATAAACTCCTTCTAAAACATCCAGGAATCTATTCTCTCTGAATAAGTGAATGAGTATTTAAGCGTTTTTTCTCTAATGAGAGAAAAGGTTCAAATATTTCCAGATGGAGGAGGAAATTGATCATTTTTTGGATGTCTGCAAAAGTAATGATAGATTTTTTTTCTGTGCCATTTTTCCAACCAATGTCTACATCTATCTTTTCTTTATCATTACCTTATTGTTATTTTTAATTACCTTACTTCAAAATTAGTAAAAAGTTTAATATGTTCTACAGTATTTTTGTTTTGGGGTTTTTAATTGATCACTTCAGCAAGAAAATTAAAATGTTTTTATGTATTCATGTCACAGCGATCCCCAGCTTTTGAGACGAAATGCTGGGTTGCACCTGTTCTATTTCCTTACTTAAAACTGCAGCAATACTAAACCAGTGTTCTTTGATGGCCAGAACGTGTGGTTCCTGACTGTGCACAGAAAATACCTGAGCAAATATTACGCCTTCCAGATGTGGCTCCAGAGTGTGAACAGAAAAGACTCATTCTCAAAGCTCTGAGGTCCTGATTTAGAGAAAGAGTAAAAGCTAGACTAGGAGAATTTTACTAACCCTTTGGTCCTTTATATAAAAAGAATTTTTTGAATTTTAAGATTTTTTATGTATCTATTAAAGAGTTGTAGTAATCAGCAAATTCCAGTTAAGTTTAGGTTTCTTTCTTCTCTGTCACTTTACCAGGTTTAATCAGGAATTAAAACCAAGCCTTGTTCACCCATAGCATGAATGCTTCATGCTTAAGGAATTGGGGTAAACGAGAATTGCAGATTCTGCTCTAGCAAACTCAGCCACATGCACCCTTGAGCTTGGAAAAACAAGGAAAGCACAAACAGAAGATCTGCGTCTGGATCTGCTAGGACTGCAGATGTAGATACTGAGTACACCCAGCTGGTGTAGAGGTGGTTAAGAATTTGTGTCCACTTGCAACATACCAGTTTACTGTTCACAGGGGGATTAGGTACAATTGCACCTGAAAAGGTTAGAAGTTAGAGGACAGTATGTACCTATCAAATTACATTAGGGTTTGCCACTCCAAAACTTGACTGATTCAGCTCCTGAAGTCCAGTTAGCCAAGTTTTGTGCTGCTTATACATATAATATACACAACATCCAGAAGCTCATCTTCTACTGTCTTCATTTTGGTCCTCTCATTTTCAAGAGTGAGGACAGCAAGCTGAGCATCAGTGAAGATGAAACTTTCATCAGTTCCCCCCTAGAAAGACAAAATTCAACCTTAACTTGTGTGTGTGCATATGTGTATGTTTGTAGAGATGAGGAAACAGCCACCGCTGTTATGACAATAAAGACACACTTTGCCAAAATCTGGGGTGGTTGAAGGCAGAGGTTTATTGTGAGCTAGAGAACAACACTGTGGGACAAAATCCCAACATGATGTGGAGGAAACATGGCATTCCTCTTTCCACACAGAACTGCCTTGTCAAGTCAGAGCTGAACAGTAGCAATATATTGTTACACAACTGTTAAAACCCCCAACGATGCAATGCTAAACATGCACCACGTGAATGCACCAGGTGAAACCTGCTGAGCTCGAACTCATGGAGTCCTCACATCATGTGACAATGCCCTTGGAAAGAGGAAGGTGCCTTACACCCTGTAGAGTCATAATGCCAGCTTTTGTCCTCATGCTTTATCAAGTACAACTTGAAAAAAATATTAGGGAAATTCCTTCAGCATTCCTATGTGTGCAATTTGGGGGTACTCAGGGGCTTTGTGAGTCTACACAGTCGGTACACTAAATGTATTTGTAAAGTACTGCCTAGGTATTTGCGTAAGCGTGAGACACCTCAGGTTTCCACAGCAGTACAACTCCCTTTTTAAGTTGATTTGTGTTACAGTCACAGATATCATTTGCATGGCTGTTGGCAAAAGCAAATTCAGCCTGTAATAGACCCACCTCCATCACGATTTGACCACCCCCAGACAACCTGTGGTGTGAGCTATACATGCTTGTTGAACTGTAATTTCTTGACTCTCAGCAGCTGCTTGCCCTCCTCCCACCCTTTCCTCTCAGGGTACTTCCTTCTTGAAAGGTATCATATGTCTGGGGCAGACTTTTGCCATCCCTGCTGCTGAATCCTGTCTTGGCAACAGAGACTCATTGAATCATGTCAATTCTGCTGCCAGCTGTACAGCAGCCTGTTTCTCCGTGTATAACCCCTCTAAACAAAAGACCATGAACTCACATACCTTGCCAGTTTTCCCTCAATTCTTATTTAGACAAACAAATAAAAAAAATAAAATAAAATTGCCACTGTGATCCCTGAAGCATGTAAACATTAAGATGTCCATTGAAATGTATCTCTTAATAGAAAAACAAGAGGGTTGCCAGGAGAAGTTTGCTTTCTTTTTACAAATAATAGTTAACCTTCATAAATGAAATCTAACACAAATCTGTGACTAGATTTGGGGTACCAGTTCTGAGGTACAGGGGAAAAGGATAGAAACATGACACAAAGTACTAAAATCAGTTTCTGAACCAGCCAATGTGACGTCAGTAAATGCATCTTTCTTTCAAAAATATCATAGGGATGTTCATGAGAAACCAGAGGAACCAGTTCTTCATTAACTAGTAAATTAATTAAAGCAGTAGTCAAAATTAGAATTATAAAATGCTGTGATGAATGTAATAGGGGAAAATAAGTGCTGTCTCTGCAAACAAAATGTCTATTTCTGAAAGTCTCAACATACTGCAGATTCCAGGGGACGAGAGAGAGAATTGCACTTTGCATGAAAATTTGATGTTTGAGCAGTTTGGATCCTTTCAACTTCCAGCTGAAATTCCAGGAACTCCAGGTAGACAGGAGAACCAGGCACACATTCATGGACTTCAACACCCAGAGTCTTGAGTCTCAGCACTCTTCATCCTGGGGAACAGATCCAACTCTACAGCACTGACAATCTTCCTCTTTCCCTGTCTTGTTCTCACACGCATGCACAAACATACGTGCTTGTTTTTGTCACAATTTCATGTGATCTTAATTCAGATAGAAAGATTACCACTGAATGTTTCTGAAACATTGAAATAAAAGTTGAATTTCAATATAAAAATTTTCTGTTGAAAAATAAAACCATCCTTAATAGAAAAACATGCAGTTCTGAGATCCTGAGGTTTTTATTAAAGCCTGTTACAGAATTTTTATAATTGTGGCTATGTATAACAGGTAATATCTATTTTGGATTAAATGGAGCTTCTAGGGACTGCTGGAAACAAAAGGTCTTGTCAGCATGCAGGAAAAACATTTTTTTTTCCATCATCTGAACTGCAAAGAGAATCTCTGCTCACAATACAGCATCATTAGTAGATATCAACCAGTGCTAAGATAGACAAGAAGATGGATAGGAATATGGTTATATAAACTGAGGGTATGCCAAATGTTGGTAGTCACATCTAAGAACAAAAAAAGCAAAACAAAACAGAGCCTGAACCGAAGTTTTGTAGCAATGAGCTAAAGTCATGAGGATTAAGTTGAAATCTCTGCATTGTGAGAGCATGAGATATTTCATGCTAGGAAGGAGAGAAGTTAAGAGATACTAAGTGACAGAGATAAAATATTGGAAATTTAAACTGAATGTAAATTGTGAGACTCCTTTTATGGGTATCATAACAGAAGAAGGGCATGGCATGTGAAATTGGGAAGCAACACATTTAAACATGGCTTAAAGGAAATGCTCTTTGTGCAGTGTGTAATTATCCATTAGGACTGCTTGCAAAAAGATAATTGAAGCAAAGGGCTCAGCAGGATTTGAAAAATGATTCAACTTTTATACAGATAATAGGGACATTCATAGTTAATTAGACAGGATAAGTAATGTACAGGATATACTTATGGTGTGTAACAGCATAAGAGAACTCCGGGTTAGTGGAGGTTGAGTTGATATTACCCCCATGGATAGATTATTCTCCGCCTGTTCATTCTGGGGTTTTGTTCACCTTTTTCTGAAACATTTTCTCTCACATTTAGGATGACAAACCATTCGTGGATCAGTACTGTATTGGCAAATGGTAATTCCCATACCATAAATACAGTAAAGTTAGATCCGAGAGATCTGGGAGACACTAAAACCTGTACAAACCCAAAATTTTGCTCTGCCCTTCCGAAAATGCTTGGAGTTGTTGAGTTCTTCATGAACACGGAAGCCTTTTGTCCTGTGCTGAGCTTGGACAAAATGGGCTGATGTCTTCCCAAAAAAGTCTGGTAGGACCAGCATCGGCTGCTGTGTCTAAGCGAGGTTTTTCAGAACCAACAATGAACAGAGGCTGATCCAGATGAGCTCTAGGCCAGTACACAGCTGGGACTGATGAATGTACTATCTGACAGCAGAGGCCATATGTCCCAGTTCAGCAGGAGGGACCAGTTATCACTGTGTGGGGGTGATTAAAGCTGTGTATTCTACACCCTCTATTCATTCCCCAAGAACAATGGACCATTCGCAGTATCTGCCCAGGAAGCTGTTAGCACCTCCACACCCAGCCTGAGGGGGTGTGGGTGCTAATGGGCCATCACCGGTTCACCAATACCCCATGACTCATAGAGTNACAGCTCAGTGGCCACTTGCAGTTCACTGAGGGTCTCACAGAATCTTGGGGTCTTGGTTCTCTAGGTTCCCTTCCAGCTCCAAAACTGTGGTGTCTTCTCAGTGAAAGTCAGAAAGAGGAAGAACAATTCTTTCTTTCACCTCACAGCAGAACTAAGCTCTGCCTGTAGCACTTCCCTACTCTGGGGAATGGGAAGAAATCACTGATCTGGTAACAGACAGTCTCAGAGATGAACTGGTTCATTTTAAAAGGATTAGAAAGTTATAGCTCTCAGCCTGATCCACAGTGAGGTATGAATTTCTCTACTTCTGGCTCACAAGTTCTCTTTTACCTTTTCAGGGAAACCTGTAGAGAAGACTCTTTTTATTCACTGGCCACAGTTCTACAGTATTTACAGTGATTTTACTGTCCAAAAAGAGTTGCAATGATCACAGAACTGACAAACTGAGCTACTCTCAATAATGATGAGATGCAGATCTGTTCAGGGTGACAGTAAGTTTTAGTCTTATAGAAAG
Source organism: Campylorhamphus procurvoides (assembly GCA_013396655.1). Taxonomy (NCBI): domain Eukaryota; kingdom Metazoa; phylum Chordata; class Aves; order Passeriformes; family Dendrocolaptidae; genus Campylorhamphus; species Campylorhamphus procurvoides. The sequence goes on from WBMV01002889.1 coordinate 1,383,906, forward strand.
GCTGGGAAATTATTTTAAAGAGTGCAATAAAAAAACAAATTAAAAAAAGGGAAAATTACTGTCCTTACTAAGCCTAATTACATCAGCATTGTGAAGTAGATTACAATAAATAGATGACTGTATGGCTTTTGTGGGCCATTGTATAGGTCTTAATGAAGGATGAGATAAGATTAGATATAGTTCTCTGCTGGCTGTTTTACCACCAGTCTGGCATCCCATTATTTTAGTACTGTTCTTAGAAGGATGTGAAAAATTCAGTTTGTTTTTGAGAAGCTCTGTTCACTCATTATTTCTGGTTTCTTCTGTGGTCTGGCCTAGAGGCAGTAATAGAGAACACTTTCTGCAACCCTCTGAAGAAGAATTCTTATATTAACTAAAGTTTTTGATAAAATCTTTTATCTTAAAATTTACTGTAAAAGTGATTTTGAAACTTTGAAAACTTGACTTTAAAAAGACTTCTATTCCTACAATAACTTTTAAAAATGCATTTTCATGGTTTGTATATAATAAACAAATAAATCGTGTTAAAACTAATGTCAATGTAATATAATTCTCAGTTGTCAAAATAATTGGACAAAATAAAGGTTATAAATAACCTTAAAAATTTAAAATGTGGATTCACAGACAGTATAGATGTGATTTAAGCAGATCAGCATGAAATTACTTAGTCAAATTGTTTTTTTCACATAGTAAAATCTGACTGATACATGCATAACCTATGAAATTAGTCAGACACATAACACAGATGTTTCATTACAGATTAAGGGTTAAAATCTACAAAGAAAAATGTGACATCTTTAAATGATTGAAAAGTAACTGTGGTGTTTCTCTGCGCATTTCCATAATAATTAGAAAATATTTTTAAAACTCTGTCTCTTTTTTGGGTTTTTCTGCTACTTTCTTAAAGAGCAATTGAAATTTCGGGAGGTGTGTATGAACATTCGTGGGTGTTTTTAGGAATTTGCACTTTTCCAGCTGAAAACAAATATGGATATGATAAAAACCATGTCATAAATTTATTTTTCTTGCTGACATATTTTCAACAATTTTCATTCTGTGTCTGTACATTTTATATGTTTCTAGTAAACAACATGTTTTGAAAAAAGCAGAGATCTCAATACTATCCCTGTGCAACAGAATACTGAGATCCTTTTATAATTTGATTGCAAATGATGTGGCTGAGTAATGTCAGATGCCTCATTTTTATTTAGAAGTAACTGGAGACAAGTTTAAACATATACCTGTCACCAGAGGCGGTGCTTTCTGATGAAACAACAGCTTGAATACATCTGTATAGGAAGTCATTAAAAGATATATATGTCTACAACCACAATATCTTTTGAGAAGCATCTTTTTATAAGCTGTTGCTAAGATATTCCCTATGAGAAAATTTGTTTTTTCTACTTTTTAAAATGTTGCTATTAATGTCACTGGTCATATTTAATGCTGGAGAAACCTATCAACAATTCCAGGTTAGCTCATGATATTGTCAGTGAGTGAAAAGGGGAATATGCTCATGTTTATTAAAGAGTCAATGAGGCCAGCTCTGATCTAAATTACACTACTTGAAACCAGATTTATTCTGGAATTAGTCTTCAAACAATTCAAGGAAGTTTCAAATAAGCCTTGCAGCCTGTGGAGTAAAACTGCCAAAGGGTTGTCCTCTCATTCTGCTGTAATCTTTCAAGTTGTTTTTCTGGAGTGAAATAAAGTCTTTTAAATCTTCTTGAAAATGCTTTTGAAATTTAAGGAACTAAGTTTTTCTTGTCACCACTTTCAATAAGACTCAAGCCATTTGCCTGTTCCTATTGCTCAAGTTACAATAGACTTAAAGATATCTCATAATCTGTTAAGAGTCTGACTGGTCTCATTGAATAAGAAACCATCCACCATCAGAAAGGGAATTGCAGTTTTTATCAAAAAGCTTTGATTATTTTCTAAATTAGTTTCTAACTATTAAAAATGCCATATTTTCATCTTTTAAATATAATTTTTCAATTTATTTTAACATGCTGCTTGTTTATATACTCCATTCTCATGGCTTCTTATTAGTGTTCATTACCTAAATGCAGGCTAATGATCTTCTGCTGAGACAAGGGAATCTAAAAAAAAGGAAAAAGGTCCAGGAGACAAGGGAGAGGGAAGCAGCAACTGCATGGAGTGCAACTGCATGTTAACATTAGGCAAATTAGTCTGTGTTTGTACAGTTTCTGAACCAAAGATGCAGAGAGAGATGATAATTTTCCAAGTTTTTTTCATGCCTTTTCATGCCTTCATAAAGGTCTGGGGGTATCAACATTAATTATATGAGACTGTAGCACTGTGTATAAGGTTATCTACTTCACAAACATGGTGCTTTCATGTCATTCTTTCATCCTGTCTTGGTTAAAATATGGCATGCTTTTCAAATCTGATCACCTTCCTTTGTCTCAAATAGCAAGAAATCTCTCCATCCCCATGAGTCTACATTCCTGCCGAGGGCCAGTCCCTCCTCGGAAACAAAGGTTAATTGGCTGGTCGGGTAAAGTACAATTTGTTGCCTTGCTTCAGATGATCCTTCATGATGCCATTCCATCAGCACAACTGGCCCTGGACCCACTGTGCTGTGCCTGCTGTGGAGCTCTGCAGGCAATGGGCAGCAGCCACCAGCTGCCATCTGGGAAGTCAGCAGATTTTGGGGCAAAGGTAAAATTTCTGTGGAAACTTCCAAGTTCTTCCTGCAGCCATTGCTGCATTTCCATCCATGTGTATGTGCCTTGAATTTTTTTAATTTGACAGAAAGCGTACCTGTGTTCAAGGAGCCATACTGTTTGCAATGTACAGTGTCTTCATTTTTTTCCAACAACAGTTTTGTATGACTCAGCTCTGATGGTAATTCTGAAAAATATGTTGGTGATAAACAAGAGGGTATTCATGAAAGCACAGGGAGAGGTAATTCAGAATACATTGTTTTCTATTAGGTTGAAGGGAGGTATCTCTCTTCTTATGTGACTCTTTTTTTTACTGCTGTGCACATTGTATAAACATACACCCTTTCATGTCATGTTACTTTGTTCATCGTGTGGCTGTTCATATAAGTACACAATTTCTTAATTAAAAATTGCAAAATCTTTACAGTTTCATCTCCCTGGTCCTGTCTTAAAATTAATCTGATGAAAGAAAAGCTGTCATGCCAGCTGTGTGACTTACAAAGGCTTGAATAACCAAGGTGGCTCTGTTTCACATGTCCTGCAAACTTGCTAAAGCAAAACAGGTTGAACAAATGCAACCTCAGTTGCCTGTGAGATGCTCCTCTTTGCTGTGGAAAAGTTCTGTCTCTTCATGGAAAAGTTCTGTCTCTTCATGGAAAAGTTCTGTCTCTTCATGGAAAAGTTCTGTCTCTTCATGGAAAAGTTCTGTCTCTTCATGGAAAAGTTCTGTCTCTTCATTCAAGCATCCAGTGCTGATACTTGAAACTCCCAGAATTTCTAAGTTTCATGTTAGAAGTAGCTAGCTGTAGACACAGAATTTTTGGTACAGTCTTTAAATATTTAACACTAGGAAAATAAAAAAAAAAGTTGAAGTTCTGTTCTCCTGAACATGTAAAACTAAGGAGGAGGCAGCTTCTATTTTCAGGAATTCAGACAACCTTTTGGTTAGTAGTTCTCTGACAAAAAACATTGTTTGCCCAAAAAAGCACTGCCTGAAGGCAGCAGCATTTGGATTTCTCTTCTCCTTCTGGCATTGTACTCACTTTCTGACTGTCTCACACCCAGCTGCAAAATAGATCAGTACTACCAGATCCTGTTTCTGCAAGCAATTCCCTGAGAAACCTGTCAGTTCATATAACTGGTTTTGTTTCTGCTTTTTTTTTTTTGCATACTCTTAGTTTTAAAGCTACCACTGATCACAGAAATGTTTAATTGCTGCTACAGTATACATTGAAGGAAGGATGTTTAGTATATGCATTACCTTTAAGCACATCTATACCTGCTGGTAGCTTTTATAATTTTTCAGCGGGGTTTAAGTCTTCTCTGCCCCAGTGCACAAGGTCTTGTACATTTGCCCCTAAGACTGGCGCTCACCCTCCACGTTGGACTTCCAGAACTGGAAGTCTCATATACATGTGTTATGGGAAGGGAAAGGTTTTGATGTGAGGCTGGGAGGATTTGACTTTTTCAGCATATATTTGATTTCCTTTCTACTTCTAATACAATTGTCCAGTTGACCATAGAAAAGGCTGATCAGTAAATATAGATAGAAGAGAGAAGGTGCATAAATTCATGGGATAGGGCCTCAGTGGTGGGGAAAGTGGGAATCATATGCTGGATTGAGTTGGACTTCATAAGCCTTGTGATAGACAGCTGTGTTTCACTTCAGTAAGTCACCAGACATACTAAATAAGTTAATATGGCTTCATGCCAGAGAATTATTAATATTTCAGTTTTGGTGTGAACTGCAAAGGAAAATCACCCTCAGAGATGCCAATTATATAATGAAGTCAAAATGTATATATACATATAAAAGCACATACTTGTCTTGTTGGGAGAAACATCTACAGAAGAGATGAGGCACACCCCCAGGCACCTCACATCTCCTCCTACCTTCTTCTATAGGGATTCTTTCTGTAATCTGATGAGTGCTTAGTCAGTTGTCTTTCATTGTCACTTATGGCAGAAACAACTTCCCACATCTATGCAACCCTGATATAACATTTACTGAAGACAATAAAAAAAAACTTTGATTTCAGGCCTGAAGAAGGTATGCTTATCCAAAAGGCTGATTTGCTTGCTGGTTTAATAAAAGATATTATATATTCTTCCAAGGTTTTCCCAATGTACCTTTTGGCTGTTCCTTCTATAGCAACACAAGAAAAGCTGTGCTTGACATATAGAGACTCAGGATTAAGGACCTATGCCCCTTTACAAGTGCTCTTTCTGGACCCAAGCATCTCAACACCCCTAAGCACAGTTAGACTCTGAATTAAGTGCAAATGGTGTGTAAATAAACATAATCAAAATCCTAGGGAATCTTCTCAGCTGTTTCAGCTGCAAAATGAGTTCCTCAAAAGATTGTTCTAGATATAGGTTCTTGTTTTAGTTATGGTGAAACACAGAATTACATTTTCAGTGCATTTACATTTTAGCTAGAACTCTGTTGCTAGTTTACCACACTAAAATTAGACGGAGAATTATCATTTTTGTTTTCATCAACTAGGTTAGCTATTAGCAGTCATATTTTTGTGGCTGAGCTTTCCCAAAAATACACATTTACATTCTGTGCCACTACTCTTATGCAAATATCACCAAGAGGAATTAATTGCGTGTGTTCCTCTCTCACACTCCCAGGGTAGGGCTTGCTAGGTATCAACAGGCTGAGCACAGCATAAGTTCAGTAACAGAAACCTCCACTTTAAGGATTGCTGGGTCCCCACAGATTTCAGCTCCAAGAGACCAACCACACATCCTCTGCTGACAGCAGCAATGCCTCAAGTGGGAGTTCTTGGCAATCCCCACCACTGTCCCTTGTGAAGATTTGCTTGTGCTAGCTCTTTTTACCCTGTTTCAGCTTTAATCTGGCTCATTTTGATGGATGTGGGTCAGGGACTGACTATCCAAGTAGCTCAGCAATCAGGTCCCTAAGACAATAATCTCTAGCAGTCTGGCAGTGACAACCCTGAAAGTGGGCTCTTCACCAGTGCCCTCTGTATCTGCCAGAAAGGGAGTGGTGACCTAATCACTGAAGGTCTTGGTTCTCTTTTCCCTTCTTTTATCATTTTTGCCTTTGAATTCTTTCTAGCACAAGAGCAACCACTGTCAGTCTAGTGGTAATGTGTGCAAGGGAAAAGATATATGATTTTGTACAGGAAGGAACATAAAAGGAAATATTCAATCTTACAATATGGAGTTGAATATTAAGGTTTTATTTTTCCAGGCATTAGTGAGATTATCCAACTATGGAGGAGGACTGTTTTCATGCTCCCCCTGAAATTCTTTTCTGCAGCTCATTGAGCTTCTGACTCATTCATTCTGTGCAAAACAGAATGATTACAGATTTTAAAAGCTTGTGTCTTTATTGCCGTGTGTGTGTTCCCTTTATAATTTTTTTTATTGTTGTTGTTGCTAAGCCAAATGGATAAAAAGAATGATTTCTTTAATCTGTCTGTTAGTCCAGAGCTCATTATGGGCAAATACTGAACAGTATTTCATAATTTTTAAAAGATGAAACATTATTGTGTGAGGTGTGAAAATGTGTGCCTTAACAAAAGTGTCTTTCCTATTTTTTTTTTTCCCCGTAGGAAAATCTGACATCCTGCTCACCGGAGATCACATGAACTCAGATTTCTTCCTGCTTGACTAGCACAACGGCAGCACAACCTACGTAGACTGGCAGGCACTTCCCTGGAAGAAGCTGGCAGCTTAGGCATAGTGGGAAGATCAAAATGCCTGCTTACCACCTCTAGGGAAAAAGAAACAATCAACGCCCCCCCCCACCCTCCAACAACAACCACCATCACCACCACCACAAAAAAAAAAAAATACCATGGAGAAAACAAGTGATCTGTCAAAGCAGCATTTTCCAGCCACTGCTACAGTTTAATAGGGAGGACAAGGTGAGTGGGCAGGTGATGGCAGCATGTGATGATCCCATTGGCCTTTTGCATTGGGAATTGACTGGCAGGTCAGCGCAGGGATGCCAGGGATGGAAATTTACTGGCGGAACTGGTTAACAGATGCAGAATAATTCTCCCTGTAGGTTTCCTGTCTCTGAACAGAGGTCACAGCCAGGTGAAAGGGGTGTGCAATGCCAACTGCTTTGCAGCAATCTGATGCGAGCTGCTTGAGCTGGAGCTGCATTGCCCTCTACTTCAACTTTGGCTCATACCTAAGGAGAATGCAGGAGGAAGAGATTCCACCTGTTCTCCATTTTATTTTCTTCTTCTGATCATTTCTTCTTTCCTAATCTCTCCACCTCTCTTATATCATGCCTATTTCTTCTTATGTTGAGTGGCTGTTGGGACATCACATAGCTGATCTTGGCTGTGTCTTTATCACTGAGGTTGCCTAGGACTCCTGAGATCTTTTATTATTTAGTGAAAGGTTTCAACATCTTACATTAATTTTGAATTGTGTGACAATACTAAGTACTTCACACCAGTTTAGCATGGTCACCAGGGGTTCTCTGACTATTTTCAGTAAGAGTGGCAGTATTTCTATAATTTCTACCCTTCCTAATGCACAGCTGAACTGAGGCAAAACCATGCAATTTGTCCATTCCATGTAGCAATTTGTCCAAAATCACACTGGACTCCAGAACCTTTATCATCTGTCAAATTGAAGTTACAATGAGATAGCAGTGCTACAAAGTGACATTGACATCTCTCTTCATTTAAAGTAATCTAACAAAAAGTGTGTAAATGTCCCACTTGCACATAAATTTCATGATCCTGAGGTAGCCAGGATAGGAAACAAGTTACCCTTCTGAAGGGTAAGGAGTTTGCATGCACTCACATCTACCAGCAGACTTGTTTCTCCTCTTCAATACCATTGAAGCATGAGGCCACCAAAGCTTTGTGCCAATAAATGTCCCCAGGATATAGCTGCTTACAAGTTTCCCATTCATGAAATTCTCTAAATATTCACTGTCGTGTGCGATATTTCAAAGACATAGCAGTAAGAAATTGTGTGCTATTTTACAAGGGTGACATAAACACATTTCTTTTGCCCTGTGCTTGAGATGAAAAGAAAACAGGGAATTAAATAAGGAAGTCTGGGGCTCATTTTATGGCACTGTATGTCACCACAAAAGGGAGAACAGTAATTGCCATTGGTGTGTGATATCCTTTAGCAACCTGACTCAGAGAATATCTCTGCATCTTAGAGTGCCAGTGTTTTATAAAGCCTGCAGGCACATCAGTCTTCAATAAGAGAGCTCACCGCATTAAAGCATTTAAAATTAATTTTAATCCAGGGAATTCAACTCCTGTCTTTAAACCTTTACAAACAAGTTTAAATCTGCCATGTGCCATAAATTCATGGTGGTCTGTAGAGGTTTTCTAAAAGCTGAACAAAGCATAAGAATTGCATGGAGGATTCAGCAAGGCCCAGTTGGAGTGTATAGATAATACACTTAGAGAGGAGCTCTTTCTACCTTTTATAATAGCTACTGTATGTATAAAGTCTACAGGAAAATGTCACTGTGATAACAACTATCCCTTAAGTCAGGCATGTTATAATGAAAAGACAGTGCTGCTCCTTTATCTATGTGACAATAAAAGAGCAAAGTAGGTATCCTGTCCTATAGCCAGCACATTGTAATATAGGTGAAGTATTCCATATATCAGGATACTGAAATTTGTCCTGTTCTACTGCAAATTATGTGAAATCATGCTGCTTGACTTCAGGTGCTCCTTCTTAACTGAAGTGTGCAAACAAATAGTGCATGCTCATAGCTTTAAGATGAAAAAACCACATCATTTCAGCTCTTTCCCATTTAACTTCACAATCACGAGATACTATGCTGCCAATGGCTAATATGCAGCCAGTACCTTACTTACCAGGCTTTGTCTTCCAGACTGTTCCAATTTTCTTCCTCTTTGGCCTCATACAGTAAGGCAACATTTGACTCCCACCTCTTCTTTGTCAAAGACTCTGATCTTCATTACCTGTGATACTTCAAGCAAGTACTCAGTTCTTTCACTGCTACTGTTTCATTTGGTAAGACACCATAATGGTGCTGAGACTCTTCCCTGGAGCTGACACACTGACACTGCTGCTTATTGAGCTGCCCCCTGTGACCTTGATGTGTTGCTGTGCTCTTTGGCAGCTGTGCCATGTTGCAATTCCCAAGGCATGAACTCCATTGTACCAGCAAGTCTCAGGCTGAAGCACCAACTGCTCGTTGGACACTGCTTGCCATCCCCTCAGGTTTGCTGATCCAGCTCCCTGCGAGGATTTGGACCCACACTCCAGACCTGAAAAGTGAAATGAAAGCTAACAGCCCCACCCCCAACACTGCACTAAAAGTAGTGGTGGTGTTTTTTAAATGGAAACACTTCTTCAATCCTAGAAATAAGCAGCTGACATGAAAGAAGATGGGAATCTCTTAAACCTGCTTCCCTGGAGAAATCTTAAGTGAACCCTTATGTTCATTTATTTTCTGTTGGTATTTACATGCTGACTCCAGTCATAATTAAACTGCAAGTTCCTTAGGGCAGAGACTAGCCTTTTGTTCTGTGTTAATTAGCAGTTTATGCAACAAGGCCTCTGTGACTTGACTTCTGAGTGATACAAAAATCAATGTGTTATGTTTTTCAGGTTTGGGGGAGGTTCTGTCAGTCTTCACACAGAGAAGATTGACAGCTGGTTGAGAATCATAATGCATGCACATTAGTGGAATGCTGCTGCTAAATGATAAACATGATTCAGTAGATGTTAAGACTTGAATGATCGTACTAAGGATTTTGAGTTAGTAGTCTACTCTGATCTAGTCACTCCACTCTCTCTGGGCTTTATTTCAGGCTGTCTGCACAGTCAGTAAAGGAACAATGCATTGATTTACTCTCAATTCATATTTTCAGTGTTTTCTAGAGTGGTTAGGGTTGAAAATATATTTATTTTCCTAAGTTAGAACTTGGATTCCTGAGGGATTCCAATGAGCTGCTAACTTTGTAATGGCTGCCAGGAGCAGCTACTGACCAAGTGTCTGCTCTTCTGGCTTGGGTCTCTGAGGCAGTTAGAAAAGAGTAAATATTTTCCAGAAAATTTTACAAAAGAGCTGCAAACTCTGAGGGGAAAAATAAATAAAATAAGGCATATTTCAAATTTTCTGTGCAATACTAAAACCTTTTGATTCTGAACAGTGGAAATGTTTCAGCTGTTTGACCGGTTCCTAAGAAAAAGTGAAAGAAGGAAATACACTATGTGAAAATTTTCTTTTCAAAGTCATTTTTTTCATTAAGACTTTTAAATCATCTGTACTTGTGACAAATAGAAAACACGTGGGGATTTAAGTTATTGTTTGTATAATATGTCAGAGGAAGAAATTTAGAGCTTTTTCCAAGTCAGAGAAATGCTAGGAGTTCAAAAACTGTCACCAGTCTCATTAATCACCCTGGATTTTTAAGTATGTATTTATAACCATGGTAAACAATTAAATCAAAGTTGAGGCCAAAGCTTGCCTGTGAATATGCACATGCAGTACCCATTTAAGTCAATGTGAGGACAAAATTTGGCTCATAAGCCTTTTAACTGATAAAGTCCTAAAATAGCTTTACAGGCAAGAATTTCCTGGCAAGACCAGAGTTTTGTAAATCTAAAAGCATGCAATCATATTTTAATGTAAAATAGCATATAAATATCAAGCCACATCTTGAATTGTAGCCAAATGCAACACTACATCAAGCATGGCTCAAAAGTACTATATACAATATTTATGCTTTGTCAAGTTTCTGTATTGGTACATAAACACAGAAATTTGCAGATAAATATGTACCATTGTACAAAATTGAAAGCTGCTGTTGTCCTTTTTGTCTCAGTTATAAGCTGTTTTGCTAAAAAGAATATAACATTTAGCTTTTAAAATCAGAACAGGATGTAAGTGAAGAGCATTTCAAGAACTTTATGTCTAAGGCCAGGTTCTGATTAGCTTACTGCCACTATGTAGTGTTATATTCCTCCTGGGGCCACATGCAGCTCAGTCAGTCGCTTTCTAAGAGTGAAGTAAAGTATTTAAAAGTTTAAGTAGCACAAAGGTTTTTTTAAAAGCCTTTTGTCCCCACCCAGTGAGAAAATTTAACACATCAGAAAGTAATAATATAATTAATCTTTCTCAGCAACTTTTCAGCTCTTATTTGGTTATTACAGTTAACCTACGTATATCTATCATTATTTAACATTTTATACACTATAACTTCTCATTTCCTTTGTTAAATGTGAACTTTGGTATTATTCATTGCTGAAGCTCCATCCTTGAGGAAATGTTTAGCTCATGGAACAAGTCATTTCTCTATAGACGGGATTTGAAGACAAGTGCTTAGTGACTGATGCAATTGGCAAAGAACAAGTCAAGTTGGGATGTAGCACTAAGAGTGATTTCATCATAATGATAAATCAAAGCCATCTCTGCAGCAACACTGTGCACAGATGTTAGTGTCTCTTGTTTAAGTCCTCTTGAAGAAGAGGACCTTGTGGCAGTCAGGGTAATAAGAGCCCAGACTACTGTTCTATCTGTAAGAATGGAAAACTACAGGAGACATGAGATCAAGTGGGAATGAGCTCTGAGATCAAAGAGAGTAATTGCTAGAGTATCTTCAGATAAATGAGCCTTCTTTCTTTGACACAGGTTATCTGCTCTATGTTCACATTGTAGGTCTGTATGTAAGATCACTGGAAATACTCATAATGTCCACAGTTCAGCAGTTAAGAATCCTGGAGAGAGAAGAAGACAAAGATAAGGGACATCAGTGGAACCTGTTTGGGCTGTAATTGACTGGGAAAGAGAGGCATAACTGAAGAGATCTAAAGAGGTCACTTAGCTCTAATGCTCAATCAGCTCCTTCAACTTGAGTCCACCTATCACTTGGTGTCAAACTCCCTCAGACCACTGCTTAAACTTCTCAGGTAAATCAAAGCAAGTGACAGCTACCTAATACCCCTCAGCAGTGCTTCCAGGGTGGCTTCACAAACGGATCTGCTGTCTGTGCATTAGCAGAGGATAGAGGATGGAGTGGACTGCTGGAGGTAGTCTCTCCCAACTCACCTGCTCAAAGCAAGATCAAGGTTTTGTTTAGTCAAGTTTTGGGTATCTGTATGGATGGAATGTCAACAACCTTCCTGGTCTCCGGTCTGATCAGCCTCATGGTGAAAATATTTTTCTTGTATCCAGTTGGGAATTGCCAGTGTTACAACTTGCACCCTTGCCTCTCTGAGAAGAGTCTGGCTCCATCTTCTTTATACTCTTCCACGTAGCAGCTGCAGATGACAGCAAGATATGCCCTCTGCCTTCTCATATGGATGAGAAAACACAGTCCTTGGATGCAGCCCGGCAGAGGGCTGAGTCTAATCACCTCAGGCATCCTCAGCTGTGCCATCCCCACTAGTAAATCAGAGCCCATAATGGTGCCAATGGGAAATTAGCATCTTGCTGCTTGCACTCTGTTTACTGAAACAGGACTTCTCATGAGACCACTTTGTAAACTAATACTTTCTTATAACCTAAGAAAAGGGGCATTGTACCAAAGATCAAGTTCTTATTCTAACTACAACGTATTCAAGACACACAACAACTGCTAGCCTTTCCATCAAATGGTAGGAAAAGTAAAAAAATTGATTGCCATAAATCCTGCTGTGTATTTCTAAAAGCAGCAGTACAAAACCCCTGCCCTTCAGTGTTAAGTTAAAGCAGCTTTTGGTTTATGAATGCCTTTTTCTCTCTCAGAAGAGAGGATTGTTTTGCATTCCTGCTTTTGTAAAACAGCATGCACCAACACACTGAGAGGTTTAACACATATATATAATAATGTTGGATTATTTTCTGTTTTTCTCTTTGAAAAAGTAGTATCTTCTTGAAGAAATTTCTATCCAGCACAGTAGTCACAGTTGAATTCTATCTTCCACACACGACTATCTATTCTAGCATTCAATTTTTAGAACACCGTAACTTAAATAAATGGAATTCATTTTATGGAACAAGTGAAAGTACTTTTCTATTGATTATTTAGTTGGTTACACTGGAAATTTGTCTGCCAATTGACCTCATTTTAAATACCAAGGCATGGAGGTTTTGCTTTGTCTTTCACCACTGTTTATTTAAGAACTGCTTAATTCTGTCAGTTCCACTGAGGCTTTCTTGTCTAACTCCACTAAAAGTGAGAAAAAACCCCACATGTTTATTGAGTCTGAAGGCTTGTGCAAACAGTGTAATCACAGATAAGGATTCATGCCATTTATAAGTCTACATCTATATACAGACACACACACAGAATATGCACAGAAATCTTTTAAAAAGAGCTAGGCTAAAATTGCACTTCAATAAAGTCTAGATTAAAAAAACTTCACTTAATAAAATTTGGTTTGATAACATTCAGTTTTAGTGTTTTTATTATTATACATCTTTCAGAAAGACTTTTCAGAAGGTCTAATAATGAAAAAGCTATAGAGCTCCTGCATGCTGGTCCCAGCCCAATTCACACATCTCTCCCACTTATGATTTGGGACATTCATAGGAATGTTACTATTATGCAGACATGTCATCATACAGCTACTGATTTTCTTTACTGTTTAAAAACTATACAGTTTTTTTGAGGAGGACACTTCCTGATGGCATGCTCAGTTATGTTCCCAGTCTTGCTGTTCTTTCAGAATCCAGCTTGATCAGTGTGTTGTCTCAGAATCCACAATAGGTTTAAGAGCTCTTCCCTTCCTCACCTTTGGCTGCTCATGTCATTGCTGAACAGCTGGTCACTGCCCTCTCAGCAGCGCTGAAGCAACAGTTATGTCACTGAAATAACTCGAGGGTTATTTTATAACAACTTTGTGTATTTGTGAGGTTTTGCTTGTTTGTTGCTTTAGGTTTTTAAACCCAGTTTAGTGGCTGGTGCACTTCCACAGAATTAAACCAGTACAGCTGAGCAAGTGATCAGTTAGAGCTATGGGGCAAGAATAAGCAGCAAATTCAGGAACCTCTTAAATCAGCTGCCACCTGAAAAAAAGTTCCTGTAACTACATTGCTGTGTGATGTGCTGGGGGAGTAAAAGAGTATTTTTATGAATATAACTGCAGTGATTCATGTGTTTGGTGTTCTGGAATGTGTTGAGCATATGGTATTGCAGGCTTTATGTAAGTGACCTTGCAAGTTTGTATTTTTAAATCTATTATGGAACAACTAATGAATAGATTCTGATTTCTCCTTCCTACTGATATAAATCTTGAGCTTCTGGTATGCACACTGTTTGGGGCAGATCCCACAACCATTCCTGTAGGACAAGCATTTCTCCCATCTTAATGGAAAGAGGAGTTCTCCACAATAACTCTTGGGAGATTTTTGCTCCCAGCATATACTACCTTGGTTTGTTGTTTTTTGTTTTGTTTTGTTTTTTTTTTGTTTTTGTTTTTTTTTTTTGGTTGTTGTGGGAAGAAAGGATGTGAGACATGATAACAATGAAGAGATGTACTGTATACAAAGTCTCATCATTTTTCAACAGGAGTCATCCTACTGTTCTTATTCCTTGTTGGATATAAGACCATGATGACATCAGTGAGTGACAGGGTACCAGGGTGCACTACTGAACCCAGAAAGTCCCTCATCCCTGGTGCTGTGCTGGTGGACATTTCCACTGTGGGTTTCTGGCTTGGCATTCTGAGTATGCTGTGCTGAAGAAAAGAACTTGGTCTGAATTTATCACTTAGCTTACTGACCATATCGGCAAAAACCCGCTGCCTACACCCAAGGGCCAGCTGAATCTTTCTCCTGAGTTTTTGTTTAGCAGAGGATACCCAGCGTGTCATGGCACCAAGCACTTTTCATGGGAACCATAAAGGCACTAACAGCACATTGTAGGCAACTACATTTCGTCTGGATTGCACTTAGGCCTACACTAGGCACTTAGTGATTATGTACTGTGGCTAACTTGCTTGTAAATAGTGCCCTAAAAGTGTGATAACTGTGGGTTTTCTCATTATAAATAGTTAATTCTAAATATCACATCAAATTGTGATGAAGTCTTATAACTCAAAGGCCTCAATTAGTACTTTGTGGAGTTCTGGACTGCCTTTGGTGACACATATGGTCTGCAGGGCCTCAGATGCAGAAATTGATCAGAGTAGCTCTTGCAAAATAATTATTCCTCTGAGCCATTCTGCAGGAACTTATCCAAAATGTAAATGAGCATGTTCCAGAATAATTACTATACTTACAAAGCAGGGTAAATATCCTAAAATGAAATAGTTTCTTTTCCAAATGAGACTCTCTTTATAGAGAAGTCATTCTGTAATACAGGAATAGCAAGAAAATATGAAAAGTGTGTGAAGATTTTGATTACTCATATAATCCTGTTGTCAGTAATTTCTCTAAAAAGTCTTATATTTCTACATTTGTACAGCCATTTGGAGTGTGTGAGGTTGCTACAAGCACATCTACAAAGCTAGATGATTATGTCAGGTGTAAAAAATAAATCAGGTTTGAATCCCCAGGTTTGCATATATACTGTGGAGATAAGGATTTTTATTTTTTTTTAGTTTGGGTACAGCACATCCAATGTAACGAACTAGTTTACTTGCTTGAATGATAAATTGACTAAGGCCCCATTTAGCTGAACATTTATTTTTGTGGCAGAGTGAGTTCACATGTCATATCTCCCCATCTGTAGGCTCTCCCATTGTACAGTTGCACAGTGAATCAGACTGAGAAACTGATAACCCAGAAAAACATACAGAAAAATTATATCTTTTCAGTCTGTATTAATTCGTCACTCCACTTTAGGGGCCTTGTTTGGCACCTCACACAGTTGTAGTACATGTGGTGTACAAAGGCAATTGAATGGCAGACTGGCAATGGCAACCCATTTTTCATCTATTTTCTTGGAGCCTTCCATTGCTTTATCTAAATGTTGAAAACTTTCTGCTGTTAAAGGTGGTCATGAATAATTTCCAAAGCAAAAATCAGTGTGCGTCTCTGTGTGTGTGTATATATCCAGTTGCTGTCAATCAGTTCAAAGGCACAGTTGTGAAACAGGATCATATTCCTTCATAAATTTTCAGTATAAATATTAATTAGTGTTGTGTTTAAAAGGATGTTAGCTTTTATTTGTTTTCTTACAAAATACTATGCTGACTTGTCAGTATTTTAGCTTCTTTTCCTGATGTCCTGTCAGATTTTTGTTCGGGTCTCTAGAAGTAACATGACCTGCTTGAAATTATAACACCATAGTTCTAATTATTTGCATGCAAAATTAAAATGCAAGAGAATAATTATGCCAAAAATGCTCTCTTGTCTAGACAAAACCTTTTAATTTTGTCAGGATAGAGGAAGGCCTCTGTATTTGTCTCAAGAAATTCTAACACCTACCATGCAGAACAAGCACCCCAAGGACAGTGCCTCTCAGACAAGTCAGACCTGATGATTATCCTCACACATGAACTGTTAGTTTTTGATAGTGTCAGATTGACTACTCACACATAATGCCACTGTGCTCTGGCTTGTGCTGGCTTTACTTCATACCTGACTTTTGTGTCAAAAATGACTGTTTATTATTAATCTTCTTTATTAGTCTTCTTCAACCAGGCCAAAACTTTTAAGTTACAAAAGACAACTGGTCTTGAAATACATGGATATATCAGGTCTGGACTCACTGTAAATCTAATACTCAGAGAATCCTTTAAGATAGAAGAATTGGCTGTGAAAAGAACCCTGAAAATGTCTTCTCTAAGGCATCTGGCTAATTAAAGAGCTGAAATTCAAGCAGCTACAACTTTAGGAAATGTTTCGTGAATGTCGAGGCACATCTTTATGCATGTGCCAAATTTTTGAATGTATAACTCTCCCATTTCCAGGGATGTGAATGTGAAAATCCCTAATAAGTAAGCCTTGAGCCAAGCATAAATGAGACAGACAAAAAAATCTGGCTAACCCAAGACACTTTTTGATATTTCTCTCCAGAAGACATCTATAAAGCACTATATTTTAGGACCAAGGCTTTTTATCGTTCCTAAAGTGTTAGGAGGAAGGCCACAGTAGAAAGCCAGGCCCAATAAATCATTATAAAAAATCACTACTGAGCAGACACAGAAGCCAAATTAAAAATAGGACTATCATCACTTTATTAAAAGTCATATTTTTTAAAATACCTGCAGGGCAGTGCTTCGCTTCCTTTTGCCCTAAGACTATATCCTGGTTCTGTGCTCTATTAACTCCAGACAAGCACACACAAACACTTACAGACAGCTTTATTTTAATATGTACATATACCCAAAACAGCAGAAATTTTACATGCCATATCTTGCGAAACATATTCTGTCCTCAAGCTTAAGGCATCTTTCCAGGAATGTGAGTACAGGCTGTGAAGTTACTTCCATGACTTTAAGATACCGTGAACTGGGTCAAATGATGGGTGGCAGTGGTCCAGGGTGTGGGAATCATACGCCTGATGTGTGTGCATGTGGTTGTGTGATGAGGGCATCTCAGGGCACTGTATGTCACATGCTGGGATGGCAATAGAGAAGGGAAGGCTATACTGCCAGTCTGTGAGATCCCCTGTGGAGACACGATGTAACCGGGTAATTAAATAACTGGCTCCTTTCCAGCTGACAAATGCCAAACACCAGCTGTATCCTGCAGTAGGAAAGTAACCATGGCACCGCCCTCTATGTGCATCATGTTGACTTGTTCAGGCAAGAGATCATCTTTGTACAAACACAGGGCTGACAATTTCTGACCTTTAAATCATACCACAAATCCCTGTTCCTGCTCTGTCCTTTTGCAGGGAGTTCTTGAGGGAAAAGATAACCCTCTGGCCACGTGGCATTTGAAAGCATGGACTTGGCAACAGCATCTGAATATGACCGAAGGTGATGAGACATTAGATTATCTAACAGAGAGGACTCAGTTCTGAAGGGAATAAGAAGTAGAATTTGAAGTTACCTTTGTCCTATGAGCATGAGATGTCAGTAAGTAATAGGCCTGAAAAAAGCTGAGATTGTACTTGAGAACCAAGTATTTTCCAGGCAAATGGTGGGACTGGATGACAGGGGTATTAATTGCTCTTGTTTATTTGATGGACACCTGACCTGTTTCTTACAACAATAAGTGGTCTTACTGTTTTTTCGTACTTGCTGTGGTAGAAACTTCCTGCTCTGACAGGAGTCCCAAGGAGGCATTATTAAAAATTGGGCTAAAATGTAAGACAGGATTTAGGGATCAGTACCTCCAAAAAAGTCAAATATATATGACCAAACCTGCAATTTTAGATTCTTGTTTAAGTGCTGACTCGACTTGAAAGCCTGGAGGCCTTTGTTCCTGTTTCCAGGACAATTTCTGTGTGCCAATCCATGGATATTCTATGTAAAACACAAAACTAAAGCTGTGAGAAGGGACTGGAATCCATGAATACTCTGTTGTACCTTCAACAGCAAGCCAAAGAACAAATCTGCTGCCTGTATTACATGCTTGGTCTCTAGTGCTGCCATTTCTATGATAGCTACTGCTTCTTTCTTCCCTGTGATGTGAAGGAAAGGCAGATCACAGACTTCATGGTTATCACTATTAGCAATCACTGAAAAAAACCCCTGAAGTAATCTGATAGATTCACAACTTGACTTAGGGAGCTGAGAAGAGATAGGCCCATATTCTTCCCTCCAACTCTGCCAAACATTTGGTAAGACAAAAGTCTTCTAGCCTGTACCACAAGCTACTAGTGGGAAAGGTGACAGAAGAAGCTGGACTGGAGAAATTATTGCAGTTGACTTGCCTAGACAAACGCAGAGAAAAGAAATGGGTGAGACAACTGCTGATGGAAAGACTGTGGAGAAACGCAGAAATATCAGTATGATAGCAGAATTTTCCCAGAGACAGCTGTTCACAACCAGGTCTGCCATAAGAAAAATCAGGTGAAAGTTACACTCCATCAAAAACTGAAGCAAGGGAAAAGTCCCATTTTAACCGTGAGCCTGTGAAGGAGATGAAGAAACCAGCCAAAGTGCCTTAAAAACCTGAGGCTTTTTACAGTATTGTAAAATGGAGCCTTTGCTTTTGTTTTTCATGTGAGCCACCCTTCTCCTTCCCAAGACCCTGTGAGAGAAAACCCTTATCTTTCCTAATAAGTATGCAAGAATTTACCTTGGCCAGGCAATGTGAAAACCTCCCTTATTGGTCCGTTGTTAACCCTTTCCCCATTGGTTCTTAACCCTTGAATCCTATAGGCTGTGATCAGCATCCCCTAAAGCCCTATAAATACCTCTGGCCATGTGAATAAACCCTCTCTCTGCTTCCCTCTCCTGTGGCCTCTGTGTGTCTCTTTGCTGGGACGTCTTGGGACCACATGGCTGGACGGGGACGGGAAAGGGGGAGCGAACCACGCAGCTATTGCATCCCATGACACAATCATCTCAGAAAAAGTTGTCCTTACCAGCATTTGGATTGAAAACAAATAAAGGGCATAAGCCTGAAATGCTGTGAGCCACGAGATACCATCAGTTGACTACCTTTCAATTTGCTTTATACCTTCACTTCTAACCTGCTGAAGTACATGAGGCACAAACTTCCTAGGATTCCTCTAGAAGAGGAGACATCATGAATGTTTGCACTGCTTGCTTGGGGAACATATTGTAAGGTGGAAAGATGGAGCACAGCCACTCAGGGAGTACATTTGCGGTGGCTGTACAAGCAATGTCACATCACTGCCAGAGAGGCACATGCCTTGCGGCAGTCTAGTTTGGGCCCTTTGCCCAGTCACTTCCACCATCCTTCTCCCCTTCCTCACTCATGGTGGGTGGAGAGCTCTGGGTCCGCAGACATGTCCTGAAGGGGCAGTCTGGAGATGATATCAAATTGTATTACTGCTGCTTTCTCTCACACCTGTTGTGGCTTGTTCCTCTGCCTGCTTCCAAGCCAACAGCAACCTCACCTGTTGTCAGTATTCAGGCTCTCAAGCTCTTTAAGCTTTTTGCTGAAAGATGCTCCCCAAGTGTCAGCTCCAGTCATGCCTGAGCCACATGAGTGAAGGTGCAACCCCAATAATAGTATGCAGAAATTCTACTGAAGTGATAAACACTTGAATGATTAATCATTAGTCATCTGATTTGCTCTGATAAGCTAAACTAGAATAGCAGTGCTATCCTGATTCTGGCTCTGAAAGAAAGTAAGCTGATGGCTGCAGCACCTAAAGTCAGGCAGTTGTCCCATGACCAGCCCCGCTGGGTTTCAGGAGGTTCTGTCACTTTGTCCTGCCTTCCGACTGTCTTGGTGACACCCAGGCACTACCATTTCATAGGCTTTCCTGGTGACAGACCCTAGGATCTGTCATATCTAGATTGTGAGATAACCAATTGGCCAATGAAACCTGAAGCCCAACTTACTCTCAGTAGTAATGTGTTTGCTAGCAGTCTTCCAAACAATATTACTGCAAGTATTTTTCTGTATTATTAGCAAATACCTCCCACAAGGCCAATAGAGATCTGGTAAATACAATGACTGTGCTAATGACTGATAAATGGAAGTGAGAGCCAAGTTATAATGGCACCCGCTTTTGAAAAACTAGCAGCAGCAAATATGATTGTTGCTTTTTGACATTTCAGTGTGTGAATCCTGCTGTCCACTGAGGTTTGAAGGGAATAGAATCACCTGGATAGCTGGACTATGCAACCACCTCTTCCCTCAGAAGTTGCAGCAACTCCAAGTCTCAGACTTCTGTAAAAACAAGGAAAGATCCTGAGCAATCCCTTCGAGCAGTTAAAATGCTGCAGTGTATGTGTGTATTTAAATATATACGTGTGGGTATGAAAATGTGCCTGTAGTAAGGACAATTATATCAGCACCGTAACAGGAAAGTAGATGGCCTTTCTTGTTTGAGTACAAGTAGTCCTTTAAGTAATAGCATGGTTGTGTAACAGCATGGAAATTTAAAGCTGATCTCTGTTTGCTCTAACAAATGTAAGGCTGGCACCCTGTCACTTATGACTCAAGCAGCACATTATAACACTTCAACCATATTGAACTGTGCGTCATGAGAAGACTTATTTCATACTCTGTTTTCTTACTTATGGAGGAAGTGCAAGTAGCAGAATGGATTTCTTTTTTTTTTTTCTGGTGAGCTGTGGGTTTCCATTTGCTTTCACTGAGATGCACTGTAATGTGATACGACTGCAGACTGGCTTTCGTACAAAAACACTTTACCTGAGTAACAGTGCAGCTTCTAGAGAAGAACGATGCTTTACACAGTATTCTCTACTGTAAGCACTGGTGACGAATCAGGTCATAAAAATCAACAAAATAAGACATTTAAGGGTTTTAATTTCACTGTTGACCATTGTGAGGAAAATAACTCTGTTTTTCTCTCTACTTTTCAACAGAGGAGTCTACAGTCACTGTTACTGAAGACCACTGAAAAAGCAACGGAGTTGGAGCAGTTGTGATTTCATCCTCACTTTACCTCTGTGCAGTAATATTGCCCCATCCTTTACAAAACTTTGTGGTAGTCCAAAACGTGTAACACTAACGGTTTACTGTGTTGTTGTGGGTTTTTTTGTTGGTTTTGTTGTGCTTGTTTGTTTAGGCTTTTTTTGGGGTGTTTTGGTGTTTTGTTTTTTTTTTTGCTTGTTTTGGGGTTTTTGTTTATTTTGGTTTTTTGGTTGGTTGGGTTTTGTGTTTTTTTTTTTTGTTTGTTTGGATTCTATTTTAATCTTTATTTTCAGAATGAGGCCGCTTCTCATCTTTTGTCCTGAATAACAAATATCTTTAATTCATTCATGTATTTTCATAATTTTAAAATCTCTTTTCCTCTTTTATATTGTGAGATGCAATACTCATGTATGTCATAACTGGCTGATTAATCTGGTGTTCAGTTCAATACACAGTTAACAGCTTTTTTAACCCAAGAGTAGCTGAGAAAGTATCCTCCTTTCATGTCCTTTTGTTCTGACAAAGCCCCTTTCCTCTCTCCCTCTAATGTAGCTCCCAGCTCTGCTACCCAAATATGGAAGTGGAAGAAAAACTTTTTGATTTTTCTTTTGCTTTAAGTACTTGAGTTTCCCTTACCCTGCATAACTGTTCACCAGGCTCCATTTCTCCTATGGGAGTCTTACAAGCAGCAACAGCAGGAGACAAACCAAACTACAGAGCTTGTCATGGGCATCAAGAAATAGGCAGTCTTATCCAAAAGTGTTTTAAACTAATTGTGAGTCTCCTTTTGTTTTTAAACTTTTGATGCATCATTGACAACACTCACAGAGAAATCTTATTCTTTGAAGGTCTGAAATCTTAAACCTCATTAAATTAGACATAGATACAAAAGGGGCAGGTGTTGCCTTTGCATTTCTGGACTGTTTATGTACTTTAGATATTTAGATATTTTTGGGTAAGCTATACAGCTACAAAGGAGGTTACATTCTATTTCAGTTGTCAACACTATAGAGGAAACATAAGACTAAGATAAAAGCCTTTTAGTAGTTTTCACTACTTTGTAAATCAGTGAAAGAATTGGACAGTTTCAGTATACACACTGCTTTCTAATACTGGTGTGATGCACTTTACAGTCCCATGCAAATGGTACTACAGGTAAATTATGTTAGAAACAAAAGTCAGATTCCCATGGGAATGTTTGATGCAGAATAAACATGGATTATTTACACTACCAGTCTAACAAAGCTTTTTTTCAGAGGATATTTTAAAATAGACTTCAAATCATTCATAAGTGGCTGTTGTCATCTCTGGTAATATGCAACTGAGTCTCTCGGTCACAAAACAGCCTGAAACTTACTAAGTTTTCAGCATTATTGACTTCAGCTGAAGACTGCTTAAATCTGGACTTTGATTTGCATTTAGAAATAGTTTTAGCTGGGAAGTGGCCCTTATCCCAGCTGTCCACCCTGCTCAGAGTTTCAACCATAATAACAAAGACATTTAAATAGGATTGACATCCAGTCCTCTACTGCTGTAATTTCCAACATGATATATTATTGTATAGTTGGCATTAACACAAACTCACTACCAGTTTCTAACTGTAGGACAAATTGTAAACAGATGTAATTCAGATATCTGTTCTGCTCAGCCACTGCCAGGACATGGATGCGATAGGAGTGGGTGCAAGCTGCCTCAGCTATCCCAGCTAAATTGGCCAGGGAACACAGCTTGAGCCTTTTCAGGAACTGTGTTGTAAGTTTATTGGAGATGGAGGCGTTCACGTGCCTATCTAGAAGCTCCATTCAGAGATTATAAATTCTCAGACAAGCAAGCAGATAAATCCTAACTAGACTGGAATTAAGGCTGCTAGTATATTTCAAAGGCCTACTTGTTACAATCATTGCATAAAAGATGCAAATGTTAAAAAAAAGAAAAAGAAAGAAACTAAAGAAAAAAAAGTAGTGAAAGCTTTGACAACAGTTGATCTTCCAGGTGACTCAGGTGTTTCTCCTGCTTCTTTTTATATTTTCCTAGACAGTCCTGTTAAGGTTGTGAGATAGCTCTGGGATATGTCCTTTCAAATCACACCTACCAGTCATTCCTTCCTCACTTACTCATTATCTCATCACTCATCCACTCACATCCATCCATTTGCTAATGTCATTCATTACCTACTTAAAAATTATCTTTCCATCCCCTTACTGAATGAGGGATTCAGATAGCTCAAGGAGTTTTATTTTCCGTTTTAAACTTATTTTTCCTGCGGTCCAGAAGAGTTCCTCTCAGAGGTAAAATGCAGAAACCTGTGGAACTTGGAAGAAACTTGTTCCTGGCACAGTTTGCACTCACCAGAAATGTCTCAGGGCATAGAGCTTTTGACTTTTCTATTTCCTTCCCTGTTGCCATTGAGTATCAGAAACATCATAGGAGCAGGGTGAACTTCTCTGCTTCCACGAGATTTCACACTCACTGCACTTCCAAAGCATGCACTGATCTCTGAAACACACTACATTTAATTTATCACTAAGGTTAGTCACAAAAGTAAATCACAACACTTTTTTATTAGTCATGTTGGAGCTCAAGACACTTTCTGCAGTATACCCTACTCAAAATTATTTTATAGGTAAACCCCAAAACCTGAAAAATGAAGATTTTTCAGACTTTGAAACCCAACTGCATTTTTGGGGGTGAAAGTTACAAATTTCTTTTCACAAAGAAATTTCTGGTTCTGAACTTACGACACAATTCCAAAACTTTAGATAATACTTCATTTTGCAGAGCTTTGTAACTTTATGCTTCTCTTTAACATTATGCATTTCCCTTAGACATAGAAGAGTCTCAGGTTTTTTTATTAGAACTTTTCTAGCTATCCTTGTTATTGAAAATACAAAGAACTCCAAATTTATCACTGGCAAAATTTGATGTTTAAGCCAATCTCATTCATTTTTGCTTGATTCTTGACTGCTGTGTTTGGCAACACTAAATAAAAATTTAGACTTCACATTTTTCTACCAATGGCCTTGAAATATAACTTTTTTTTTCCTAAATACAAAAGACTGTTCAAGGCTGTGAAAATCCCAGTTTTAAGCAACCCCTCTCCAGGTAATTTCCTAGTGAGTTTAAAAATTATTTTTCAATCCTTGCTTCCAAAGGACTTATCTGAATAAAATGAACAGGGCATAAAAAAATATCATCTGGCAGCATGTTTGAGCTCAAGAGAAGTTTTCCTGGAGATTTAAGAAAATGAGAGAGAAAAATCAAATTTTAATCAAACAAGAGTGATAATTATGGACTTGCTGTCACCATTTTATTTTTCACTTGCAAAATGCAAATATAGCCCCATTGACTTGTTTGAAAGATCACACATCTGAACTACAACTGGCATGTGCCATAGCCTTCTGAATAGTCCTGTTTGCTGAGGATCAATGTATTGAGGGGCTGAAGGAGATAAGTCTGTCACTGTGAATGTTATGACACACTGTAAATCTGTTGACAAAATGCATTTATGTTTACAGAACTGGACCATGGCTGTTTCATATTTCCAGGTATAACATATCTTTATAGCTGTATTTATATTTATGATTACTTTCAATTATAATTATGCTAATGGATCACTTCTGTGGCCATGGGCAACTTCCAGAAAATGACTTACAGGTAGAAAAAACTCAAGTTTTTTCTAAAATTCCATGTAAAATGGGAAGGCAGATTAATTCACATCTTCCTGTTAGTGTGGTGGCTGGGCTGTGTTGCTGAATTTGGGTTCTGGTCAACAGGCTTTGGATTGCTGTGGAAGTTTCCTAGCAGTACTGCCTTGTACACACCTACAGCTACCTTCGGTGGCCTAAGGAGCAGTGAAAAGTTTTAAGTGAAATCTCTGAGATTTTGTCAAAGAGCCCCTAGCAGGACCATCCACCAACAGTCACAAGACCCACACAGGCTGTGTGGAGTGGGGAACAGCATCCATCTGAACCTGAGCTCAGCACCTTCCTGGGCTCAGGCAGCAGGTAGGGAGGTCATTTTCAGCTCACCAAGGGGAGCTACTGCTTCAGGCTGCTGGGGAGAGCTGGAGCACGAGTCTTGGCTCTGCTCCCTGGCTGGACTCGCACACAATAAGCCCATGAGGGTTCTGCCAACTCCCCGCTGGTGTCTGGCCTGCTGGCTGGCAGATGTAAATGGCTCCTTAGCTGGAGCGTGACCATGGTATTCAAAGCCAACACACATACACACACAATGAATATTTTTATTCCCTCATATAAATTGTTAGACATTTGCTGCCAATTATTTGCTAGAAACTGAGGCTTAAAAGCCTTCTGCAGTCCTTTTCTAGCTCTTTTTTTCCACACCCCCAAAAATGCATCATTAATCTTTGTCTCTGAGCATTTCACATTTTATTATTTTTATTACGGTAATATCTGGCTGCTGGTACTTTGTCTATATGACAGGAAGCAAAAAATTTTTTCCCAGACAAATGTTCTACCTCTCATAAATGTCCTGTCAGCAAAAGAGGACTTGATCCCCCAAAGCAGCTACTCAGACCTAGCTTAGCCTAGACCTCAGAATGAGCGTGGTTGACATTTTGGCACTACCAAGAGCCTTGCCTAAGTCAAGAACTGCAGAAATAGGATAAAGTTTGCCCAAAAAATGCAGAGAGCAATCCTGTGCTTTGGCACCTCTTTTGAGCCCTAAGGGCAGTGAGCATTACGTGAAAGCTGAAGTTCTGATTGATCTTTTGCTGCTTGTACAATCGGACATTAGCAGGGACATGAATTTGGCACTCTGTTTCCACTTCCTACAGAAAACAGGGAAAAAATCTTTAATTTAATAAGACATTTCTCATTTACAGGCAACATCACTGCTGATTTTCCGGGCTGAAAGAATATCTTACACTCTGCACTAGAAGTATCTCTCACTTTCTCTCCAAAATCTGAGTTATGATGTTTTGACAGAGCCTCTACCTATTAAAGAAATTTGTTGACTTCAGGTGGTTCTTGTTTCTCTTGGCATTCTTATATCATGACAGTTACAGAAGTCTTTTAATTTTTGTTTTCTTCCCTAATTTTGCTGTCAACATACAAGAGCTTTAGAAAGTATACTTACTTAATATTTTGATGTATTAAAGATACCTGCTCTTTGAAGTTGAGGTGAATAGGTTTTTGAATCACCAAGTAACTTGTGGTTTCATACAAATAGTATCCTAATGGTCTGCAGAATTTATTTTGCCTCATAATTATTGCTTGGAGTTTTTTTTGTTTTGTCTGAGATGGAATGGCCTTTTCATTTTGTTTATAATGCTACTACTGCTGTTAACTTACTACCAGCCAAGTACTAAAATTAAAACAATACACAAAACATGTACACAGAGCTCACTGCCTGGAGAATATTTGATTCCAAGTCTGCAGACATGGAGAGGAAAAGGGACCAAAAATTGCTAAGTAACTTAGTGTTGTGACAAAATGCTGTACAGGTGTGTTACATAAATGCAACCTTCCTTGAAGATGGGTTCTGTTGTCAGCAGTCCAAGTGCATATTTTCTCCAAATAGTACCATATTTGGTTTCCTTCAATGGCTACTGACAAATGTATTTAATCTTTATCACCTTGTAGTTGCCTTATAAACTTGCTGCCAGTACAATCTTCCTATTGCTCCCACATAAATCCATATCTGTATCTTATGACTATTCCTGATTTTTAGGCTCTGATGTCACTCATTTTAAACTTGGAGATGCACATTGTACACAGTGTCTGCTCAGTTTTGCTGGTAAAATCTGTTCATTGCAGAAAAAAGGAGCTCCATGAATTCATCACAAAAAGGAAGGGTTAATACAATGGAATGAAACCCTTTATTAATTTAAGCTCTGGTATCAGTGTTCTGGGACTTCTATACTGCTTGGGCTTTTGCTGCCTGCCAACTCTGTCTCAGATTAAAGCTTTGAAACACCAGAAGGGATGTCCGTAACCCCAGTAGCATTGCTCTTCACTGGTATGAGTGGAATGTTGCCTCTGCACAAGGAAACCATGTCTCTCCCTATTAACTCCTACTGATAAAGCAGTGCATGAAAGCCACAGATACATCTCATACCTAAATGCTTTTGGTTTGTTTGAGCTGGAAACTATCACAGCTCAGTAACCTTTTATTAGTTTACCAACAAAAATGTAAATGGTGGAATTTGTGGGCCAATGCATGACAGAAATGTTACACCCCAGTGCAAAATATGTGGAAATTTCTCTTTGCTTTCTCTTTTGTTGTCTAAAGGGAATAAATAAATACAATAAACTTCTGTTTTGTCTTTTCACCTGCTGGTTTTCAAAGCGTCTCCATATTTAAATGTAAACTGTAGATATTTAATTGAAATGTAAAATTCTTCATTACAGTAGCAAGAAATAGAAGAAAATGTATTCCGTACTGGTGAGAAATGCTACGTCAATTCATATACTTTCTCTGGGTAGTAGGTTACTATTTGGTTGTCACTGATTGCTAAAGGGCTATATACAAATGATTTAGCTTCCACTGAAATCACTGTGAGACTACCTTTACTTCATGATCAGGTATTGACAATAGTAGTGGGTTGACCCTGCCTGGATGCCAGGTACTCACCAAAGACATTCTCTCACTCCCCTCTGCATCTGGACAGAGGACAGAAAATATAATGAAAGGTTCATGACTTGAAATAAGGACAGGGGGAGATAATTCACTGATCATCATCATGGGCAAAACAGACTCAGAGTGGGGATATTAATTAAATTTATTAATAACAGAATCAGCGTAGGAGAATGAGAAATAAAAATGTTAAAAACACCTTCCCCCACCCCTCACTCCTTCCCAAGTTCTACTTCCTCCCACCCTGCAGCTCAGGGAGATGGGGAATGGGGGTTACAGTCAGTTGTTGTTTCTGCGGCTGCTCAGGGAATTGAATCCTTCTCCTGCTCCATCCTGGGGGTCCCTCCCACAGGAGACAGCGTAGGAGAATGAGAAATAAAAATGTTAAAAACACCTTCCCCCACCCCTCACTCCTTCCCAAGTTCTACTTCCTCCCACCCTGCAGCTCAGGGAGATGGGGAATGGGGGTTACAGTCAGTTGTTGTTTCTGCGGCTGCTCAGGGAATTGAATCCTTCTCCTGCTCCATCCTGGGGGTCCCTCCCACAGGAGACAGTCCTCCCTGAACTTTTCCAATGTGATGGGCAACTGTTCTTTGCAAACTGCTGCAAGGTGGGTCACTTCACCACAAGGCACTGTCCTTCAGGCACAGGCCACTCCAGTGTGGGTCCCCAACAGGGCCACAAGACCTTCCAGGAAAACCTGCTCCACTGTGGGCTCCTTTCTGGGGGTCAGCAGGTTCCTGCCAGCATCCTGCTCTGGAATGGGCCTCTCACAAGGTCACAGCCTCCTTCAGGCATCCACCTGCTCCAACGTGGGTCTCCTCCATGGGCTGCAGGTGGATCTCTGCATTCCCGTGGTCCCCCATGGACTGCAGGGACACAGCTGCTCCAGCATGGTCTGCACCAAGGGCTGCAGGGGAACCTCAGCTCCAGTGCCTGGAGCACCTCCTGCCCCTCCTTCTCCACTGACCTTGGTGTCTGCAGAGTTCTTCACATGTTCTCACTCTACTCTTCTCTGGTTGCAATTTTCATCTGCCCAACAACTTCATTTTTTCCCCCTTCCTCAATATGTTATCACAGAAGTGTTACCATCATTCCTCATTGTCTCAGCCTTGGCCAGCAGCAGATCCATCCTGGAGCCAGCTGGCATTGGCTCTGCTGGACACAGGGGAAGCTTCTGGCAGCCTCTCATAGAATCCACCCCTGTAGCTCCCCCATTAACAAAACCTGGCCACAGAAACCCAATACAACTTGTTTAAGTAATATATTAATTCTCTGCATGTTTTTCAAAAAATGTCCAAAGTCCTCATCTGCTCCTCAGCTCCTCACAGGACATTCCTTCNTCTGCCCAACAACTTCATTTTTTCCCCCTTCCTCAATATGTTATCACAGAAGTGTTACCATCATTCCTCATTGTCTCAGCCTTGGCCAGCAGCAGATCCATCCTGGAGCCAGCTGGCATTGGCTCTGCTGGACACAGGGGAAGCTTCTGGCAGCCTCTCATAGAATCCACCCCTGTAGCTCCCCCATTAACAAAACCTGGCCACAGAAACCCAATACAACTTGTTTAAGTAATATATTAATTCTCTGCATGTTTTTCAAAAAATGTCCAAAGTCCTCATCTGCTCCTCAGCTCCTCACAGGACATTCCTTCCAGTCCTTTCACCAGTTTTGTTGCCCTCCACTGGACACATTCAGGGACCTTCATATCCTTCTTTAACTGTGGGGCTGAGAACAGCACACAGTATCTGAGGTGAAGCTGCAGCAGTGCTGAGAACAGTGGGATAATCATCTGTTTTGAGTGACTGATGATGCTGTGTTTGATGTACCCCAGGATGCAGTTTGCCCTCTTGGCAAACTGCTGACTTCTGACTTCTACTGAGACTGCTGTCAACCAGAACCTCCGGATCCCTTTCTGCAAAGCTGCTCTTTAGCCACTCCTCCCCCAATTCATACTTGTGCCTGTCATTTCCAATCTTAGGTGCAAAATCTGGAATTTTGACTTGTTAAATTTAATCTCATTAATCATTGCACAATGCTCCAATCTATCTACATCCTTCTAGAAGTCCTCTTGTCCCTCAAGAGAGTTCAACAGCACCTACCAGTTTGGTATCATCAGCAAACTTGTTAACAGTCTATTCAGCTCCTGCATCCAGATTGTTCATAAATACATTGAACAGAGCTGGCTGCCACTACTGGTACCAGTCACCAGTCACCATCCAAATGTGGTCCCATTCATCACAACCCTTTAAGCCCTTCCCTTCAGCCAGTTCCCCACCCAGGGCAGTGTGAACCTGCTCATCCCACAGCTGGACAACTTTTCCAGAAAGATGATGGGAAGGACAGTACGAAAGGCCTTAACTAATATCCAAAAACCTGCCTTCACCACTTTCCCTTCTTCCACTACATGTGTAAGTTTATCATAAAAGGATATAAAAAATCAGTTAAACAGGACTTTCCCTTTGTGAACACGCTTTCACTGTGCCTCATGACTGCATTATCCCTTAAATACCTTGCAAATAATACCCAGAGCAACAGTAAGGTTCATGGCAATGGTTGGTCCACAGCAAACACAGTGCATGCATGGCAGACGACTGCTGGAGGACCTTGAGCTCATGCTTCAGGTGAATTGCTCTGAATGGTGACCCACTGTGTTTCTTTAACCTTGGTTACCTCTGGAGGGAAACTGCTCTGAAAACCACTGATGTGCTTGGTTGTATGTCACATAGTTAAGTAAAATAGAAAGGCAAGTGTGTATTTCTCTGGTATATTAAATCACTAACACAAGCACAGACTGCATTTTTGTGTTCCTCATTCATTCCATTATCAGCCTTGTGAGGATGTCTGAAGGTCATATTTTCACTTCAATGAGAGATCTTTCCACTCTGCTCAGAGGGACTCGCTATTGCTAGGTGGTAAGCACCATTAAAAAGCAGCCCATTGACTTCTTTCAATTAATGACATGAAAATAGGGTAGGGTGTCTTTTGCAAATTGTGGAATTTATTGTGTGAATGTCACAAAAAAAACTACAATAAATGATGATAACTAGGTAGCGGAAAGATCTTTGAGTTCAAAAGGTACATGGACCTGTTTCTTGGTTCTTCAGAAACAGATCGTTTGATACCAATGTCAATACTCAATAATTTAGGACTTTGTAAGGTGATTTTGTTTCAGAGTTCAAATGCTCTTATTTTATGCCTAATATCTTTCAAGATCATTGTTCAGAAGTCTCAAATATACACGTATTTCCAACAGGAGAGGGGGCACCAATTTTCAGAAAAGATAAAAAAGTATTTTTTATTATCAGTTTAATACAAAATATGTAAGACAACTAAGACCATTTATCTGCAAGGTTTAGGTTTCATAAAGGTAGATACAAAGATTTAGCTGTTCTAACATGAGTAGGAAGAAATCTACACAAAAGAGAATACCTGTAATGCAGTGACATACTATAGAATGATTCTTCTCTCAACTGTATGTGAAGTACAGATAGTAGATATTCCAGAGCACAGCACACACTGTACCCTGGACTGTAAAATAGCAAAAGTCTTTAGGCCAGAAAAAGCTGTAGAGATAAGCACACAAATGCTTTAGACACTGTTACAAACTAGGCAGCATTCTGAGTTTAAGCTTGCTGTAATAGTAGCTCCATGCTGAGTGGAAACTGATGCCTCTCATGTGATGAGTGGTAACCTTGAAGACACTGATACATGCCAGATGACTAATGCAGAATGTGAAGTGTCCCCTACTAGCTCCTCTGCCTGGTGTGATGTTGGTACCCTTTAACTAATTTCACTAGTATATTTTGTTTTGAGGTTTCTCAAATTTATGTGGATTTCCCTTCTATAATCTATCTCAGAATGAATAAAATAAGTAATTAGTTTTTCTACCAAATATGAAGGAAATCTTGATATCACAAAATAGAAATGCTCATCCAAATTCACTTTATCTCTTAATAATTGTTGTCAGTTTTTAGCAAAGAAGCAAGAAGAGAGATAGACTCTGATAGACTCATCTATTGGATAGCTAAGACATTTTTAAAGAATAATTTGATGAAGTGCTAGTTCAAATTATTAAGAATTTAAGCAATAGTGTTAAAATAGTTGCTCAGCTCCAAAGCAGCAAATAAAATTCCTAGTATGTCAGCTACAAAGTTGGTGGTGGTTTGGAGGAGTGGAATTAGGAAGATATTTCTAGACTTCTTTGTAGAGGTAGTCCCTGTCACACAAACCATTATTCAAGACTTCAACCTTAACCTGTCACTGTAATTTTATTTCAGGATATTTGATAGTAGTCTAATAAACTCACTGTAAAATAAAGCATTTTTAGATGGTAATCAATACTATCAATAGGTAAGTCCTCAAGAGCAGCAAATCATGGGAACAAAAATCCCTTTCCCAGACTTCCAGGTCTCTGATTCTTGATGATTAACAACTTCGTTTTCCTGACTCTTAATTGCATTGGGCAGGTTCTGAACATGCAGGTTAATGTGGGTGAGAATGGATGGAATGAACAGGAATCTGTATGTAGACCCTCAGCAGAAAAGTAAATTCTCCAAAAATGTTGTCTGCATCTGTATACTTACATAATTAAGTCTTTAGCAGATATGGATTAATATGCAGTCTTTGAAATCTAGAAACAATTCTAATTTTACACTACACAGGAAACTTTTTTCTTGAGTATCTTGTTCCCTTTGTTCTCCTGCATTCTTATTAGTATTATGCAATTTACTTTTAATAAATGTTAGCAATACACAGTAGTCTACCTGTAAAAATTATTGACATAACTTTTAGCAAAATAAGCCCTTATTTTTGAGATGCAAACAACGCTTAATACTGACTGAAGCTGACAGGACACAACAACATAGCATTTCATGAAATGGTCTGAAGTTTTTGTAACTGAAATGATCCATTTTATATCATTCCATACTTACCAAAAGCTGCCTTACATAATTGTTTACTTGCCTTCATGACTCACACTGGGGAAATTGAGAGCACTATTTTTAATGACTAATAAAACTGTGTTGAGCTTTTCACTGATACTTGAATGGAGTTTACGGTGTCCCCTGTTCAGTATGATGGAGTTTTTAAATGTAACATTTAAACTAAATCTAAACCAGTAGTGTTACCTTGCAGATAGATTTTGAAGCAAAATATATGTATTTGGACTGTATTGCTGATTTTTTTCTAGTTCTGAATTTAGAAACAGGATATCCTATGATTTGTACAAATCTTATTAGTTATAAAGTTGCTGGAAAACTGGCTTAAATCCACAGCTTCTAGGTAACAAATAGTTCCCACTTTGTTTTTCCATGTATAAGGGAATATAACTTCTGCCATCTGTCTCCACAATTAATTTCTTTCACAGTAAATTCAGCTGTTGTCTGCAATGACTTTAGTTACAGCTTTAAAAACTCTCTGTTCAGACTTGCCACTAATATTTTGCAGGTTCTAATTTCTTTGTTTTATTTATGGAACCCACCACTTTTCAACAGAACTTTTCAATGCCTACAATAAGAATCTGATGCCTGAACATCAGAAAAGGTAATTAAAACACAATTTCTTGCCTAAAACAGACTAAAATCCATAAAAAATAATCTCTGTACTCCTTGGTTGGCATACCCTACCTTTAGGAATTAGATAATCTCCAAGAGGTAAATATAATCTTTTTTTTTCTTGTGACTAATGAATTTTGGTGTCTTAGTCTTTGGCAGCTTAGTCTGAGATATTATTGAAAGGTCCATGTTTTTGAGAAGGACTTATGGTTTCCAATATTTTGATTTGCCTAGCACAAATATCTGAATAGCAATACATTCAAGATGTGATTTCACGGCATAAAGAAAACACTATATTTACATACCCTTTTCCCTTTTTATTCCTGCCACCCTGCTCTGTGCCACATGACTAAGAGCAGACCCTCAGCTCTCCTGAAAAATTTTTGTGGCACCACAGTGTGAAGTTGAACATAGAACAGAAAATCTTGCAGATAAATTCTTCATAGTATGAAACCATGGCCCAGAAATCACTTATCACTCTAGACGCTGAAGCCCTTCGTGTTTCAGAATTTGGAAAATCATGATGCTCTGTTTCTTTCATTTCCAAGAGTCAATTAAATCATTGTCTATGAACTCCTCATACATATTTCCTCATACATTGAAGACTGGATGTAGCACTTGGTGCCATGGTCTAGTTGACAGGGTGGTTTTAGGTCATAGGTTGAACTCAATGACCTCAGAGGCCTTTTCCAGCCTTAATGATTCTGTGATAGAGCACACTGACAGAGCTATTGCTCACTGGATCTTCTTTTCCATTTTGACTGCATTGTTCAGATCTAATCAATATGTGGAGGCATTTGTAGGTAGGCAAATACTGTCATTCCCTTCTGCAAGTCTTCTTGGAGGCAGAGGATGTAGATTCATTACTCCAAAATTATACAGGCTGTAACTGATTAGATTCTGGCAATTGCTTCTGTGAAAAAAAGATTGCAGTGTGATTTTTGTATTGTAAATTCTGGTTGTGTTATTTATCTGTCCATTGCCTGTGGGTACAACTGAAATGAGAAAATTAAGACTTTTCTTAAGAATATAAAGACATTCATGATCAGAAGCAAAAGTTGCACAGTCATATTTCTCAGCCTCTAATACAGGAGGTAAAAATTACATACCATGGCCTCATGTGCTAAAAGGAAACCTGTTGCCTCTGTAGGCGCTCTGGTAAATTAAAGCCTTATTAAATACTTCTGGGGGTTCATTCACTGTCAAATGATTCCTATGGGAGCCACAGTCCATAAAGAATTACATAGCACTTTTGGCAAAAGACAATACATGGGGCAGTAATAGGCCTACGAGACTGACAATTACAACCTTGTTTAAAAAAATAACCTTTGCTTAAGTAGGATTAAGTAAGAGCATCTGAATGTCTCTGCCCATAAACACTATCCACTATTAGCAGTGTTCCCAGGCACAACATTCAGAGGAATCATAAATCTTGACTTCTTTTTCTCCATCAGACATGACTTTGATATGTTAACTTAGATTGTACTTAGTTCTATCCTAATACAGAACAGGTGAGATTGCAAACCACAACTACTTGTGGGTCTACGGCTAGTAAAATAACAATTATCATAAAATTAGAAAATGTTACTGTGCTGGTACTGATCTTCTTCTCAAGAGGACATAAGATCTTATCTTTTTCTATCAAAGAGAGTCACTTTGTTTCCATCCGTATTCCCAAGGGTGTTTTGAAAACAAAAGCCTAAGTATATTCTCACTCTTCCAAGCTAGCAAATTTGTTAGGTTTTTTATTTATGTAGAGTGATAGGGCATCTGGGGTATGACTGTTCTTTTAGAGAAAGCTGACATAAATACATGAAATGATATTTTAAGATATGTCAAAAGCATTATGCAAGATGATGATATATTAATTATTTTAACAGCTCTTTGATCAACCTATGGGAAACAATCTAGTACATTTAATTACAATTCTATGTACTGTTGATACTTGTGCTATAAATAAGGGAATTAGATCTGGGTCACTCAACCATTTGGTTATGAAATTGTTTACTTGACATACTGATGTCATTGAATTATTATTCCAGGTCACTGGGTAATCAGTGATTTTTACAAGAAGGAATCATCCTTTCATGCAGTCAGTTTCATGCAGATCCTGAATTCCTTTAGTACCAGATTTATTTTATGCAAATATACATAGGGGCTACGAGTGTATTTGTCTTGCTTACATCCCTGTGTGAAATTCATAGAATCACAAAATGGTCTGAGTTGGAAGAGACTTTAAAGATCATCTGGTTCCAACCACTCTACCATGGGCAGGGATGTCACCTACTAGACCGGGTTCCTTAAAGCCCCACCCAACCTGGCCTTGAACACTTCCAGGGATGGGGAATCTGCAATTTTTCAGGGCAACCTGTGCCTACATTTCACTGCCCTTGCAGTACTGAAGTTATTCTTAATATCTAATCTAAATCTACCTTCCTTCAGTTTAAAGCCATTGCCCTTTATCCCACTGTCCTTGTAAAAAAGCTCCTCTCCAGTCTTCAGTCTTCAGAATTCATTCAAATATGAATGACTTGATTGGGCAATCCAGTGTCTGGATTCTGACCTAAAGACTCCTGAAAGCAAAAGAAGGTGGTCAGGTCTCTTGATATTGCATAACAAAAGTGGGATAACAATGAGTAACTGGCTTGAAGTCCACGTGTTTCCTCTGACCTGTAGCCACGCTGCTTCAGGTTAGTCTTTCTTATATAAGCATTGCCTTGAACAAGCAAGATGTGACAAGCCAGTGCAGAGCTAGGGAGTAAACTAACAAATCACTGTGGTGATGATTAAGACCAGGGCTAGAACTCACTCCCTGCTTATTTAGCCAAGTGTAAACCTGAACTCCCTGAGGTTTGGGCTAGACATTTGCAGTTGCATTATTTGCTTCTGACTTGTTATAGTACGAACAGTACATGGGATTAATGTAGTCTTGAGTGATGGTTCATAAACTCTTCATGTAATGTGTCCCCTTGTTTGTATCAAATGTAATGGGAACAAGAATTTGATGTTTCTCAATTGATTAATACTAGGTGAAAAGCATGGCTGTGCTAGCTGAAAGGTGAGTATGAATTCAGTTTCACAAGAGGTCAGCTACAGTGGTAAGACTAGTTTAATGAGTTTCAATCCTTTCTCCTCCCCTCCATCTCAGCCGGCCCTTTTCTGCCCTCAATTGCTCATTCCCACGCCCTGTCCCCTCCAAAGCAAACGTTATTTTT
Organism: Campylorhamphus procurvoides; assembly: GCA_013396655.1. Lineage (NCBI taxonomy): Eukaryota > Metazoa > Chordata > Aves > Passeriformes > Dendrocolaptidae > Campylorhamphus > Campylorhamphus procurvoides. The sequence goes on from WBMV01002889.1 coordinate 1,420,363, forward strand.
AATCCAAATCAGTTCAGTGATCCAGTTTAGATTGCAGTTTCACAAGCAGTTGTGTTGACACAACTGTGGAGGTGGTACAATATGGGGAGGCAAGAATGAGTGGTTAGGGATGGCATATTGTGAAATAACAACTTGAAAGTGATACCTGGAAATGAAAGACTTTTTGCATTAGACCTATGGAACCATTATCATAATTATACATTAACAAAACAGAGCATAAATCTGAGGAGAGAAAGTCAACAAAATAAATCACCTTGTCTTCATACAAACCCTAAAGCTGGGATGTTCTGGCAATCTGCTTTTTCTGCCTTTAGTTCTGCCAAGCTGAAGCAATAGCTGAAATGTTCAAGACTGGCCCAAATTATAAAACGGGTTGCATATGTTGCTGTTTTCCTCCCCTTCACTCCCGGGTGAGTTTATTTTGCATTTTGAATGCTGATGCTGAGCCCTGTCATTCTACTGCCCATCTAATTCCTCATTCAATTTTATAGTTAAGCAGTAATTAGAAACTATCACTGGGGAAAATGTATGTTTGAGCTACTAGATGTGATCCAGCCTCACATAAAATATAAACTGCTCAAAAGCAGCAGTAAGAGAATTACAGAGGACCCATACTTACTTGAATTCAAAATAAAATGTCAAACCCTGTAACTTAGAACAAGTGCTTCATCTCATAACCATCTCCAAACAATGTACAGTGGGGTTTATAAAGAAGAAAAGCAATACAATGTTTTCTTTGCTCAAAGAACTGAAATGAAGGAAGCTCAGAAGAAAGCACAATAAAGCCAGCAGTTGTGGAGCAGGTATGACAAGTGCTTCCGACATCTTAATGCTTCTACCGACCAAATCCTCCCATTTAGAGGTTTGTAGATGGACACATTTGTTAGGGACAAGCTAGCATAACAGTGCAAGTGAATGTCTCTGGTTTCTCAGTCTCCTTTGCTCCACATTGACTAAGACGTGGGTGGGATGAGTGGGATAGGGCAGTGGGGGCATTGGGGCATGCATGCCTGCCCAAAGACCCAGACACTGCCCTTCTGAATCTTTCTGTCCATCCCTCTACTGTGAAAGGTGCAGAGTGCTTTTCCATCCCTCAGAAAATCTTCCAGCAAAATCATGAAAGTATTTTTTCAAGGTAGAAAACCCCCAATCAACTGATTAGCTCCCTACTTACTTTATTTATTTTTTTTAAACAGCTCTACCTATTCATAAAATAAAGCAGAAGGAGACAAAATATTTACCTTCTCCTTGGGTACTAGAATCCCACAGAAACCTCTGAGATAAAGGGAAAGGCAAGCAATGAGAGAGCCACATATCAAATCCTATCTTTTTAAATCAGGAATTCACTGGGATCAGGAAAGAGGCAGGATCAGGCAGGCTTGAATGAAGATATATTTGCAATAAATTTTGTCTAAATTCTTTTCTGTGATGTTTTTCAACAATAGAGCATACTCCCCCCCTTTCATAGGAGACAAGACAAGGCCTTCAAAAATTATTTTACATTTCTGTTTCCACTGTGACATGTTTGTTGGTTGCAGTAATTTTGATTGTTTTTCAGTGGCTTGGAGGCATAGAGCATGTTTTATTTCTATATCAATATCATAACCAATTGCATTCAGAAAATTGTTAAATCTGCTAGGGTTTTTTCATTGCTATTTCTCACCTAACCCATGGCAAATGTATTCTGGTAGATTTATTGTATGATGTGTTCCTCCTTCACCCTATCACTCCCTGGCCTGACTCTTGACATCTCATGGCCTCAAGGGCATGGAGAATCTCCCTGCCCTGCCCATACTCAGAGCTTCCCCCACCCTGCCCAGAGTCCAGGACTCCATGTCAGCTCCCTGAAACTTCACCTCCTGCCCTAGTGATGGCACAGTCCAGGTCCCCACAGCCCTGCCCTCCATAGCCACGGGCCTGACTGAGCTGGAGGAGGTGTGCCCTGCATACCTATTGCCCAAGACTAAAGGTGAGATGTCTCCAGGGTTTTCATTGCTGGCTGGGTTCACAGCCATGGTCTGTTTCTTTTTTGGCTGTTCCTATGAACTGTGTAGAGAAATATTTTGTTTCACAAGTGTCACAGGCTATGTATTCAAGATTTTTTCTGTTTCATGCCAGTTATCTCACACTGTTAGGCTAAAAAGAAGCCAGACAACAAAAAGTTGGAGTGATGGGGGAGCAAACCCTCTTTGGAATCAGAAAAAAGTGGCTTTTCAAATGGAAAGTGCAAAGTCAGCTCTTAAAGATCTGCAAATTCCAGACCAAGAGAGAGAGATGAATAGACAATAAAATAAAGAAACACATAACAATTTTCTGTTCCGCATTAAAATTCCTAAGTATTTGTTAGACAAGAGGTCTTGGAATATGTGGATTTCATACTTATGACTAAATTTGTTTTCAAGATTTCTTCGCATTGCAGGGTTTCTGTATCATAGAAAACAGGAGTTCTGGCTCTCCACCATCTAAGGATAGAGGTCCATGAACAATTTTCCTTTTGACAATATTTTCCTTTCATGCTGCTTGTCCCTTACTGATATTTATTTCCTCAGTTCTGCCAGTGGAGTCATTGATAAGATTTTGCTCAGTAGTATCAACAAAATGTTCTAAGCTAAGGAAAATTCTCCAGAAAAAGGGGGAAAAAATGGTCTTTTCAACCCATGTTATTTCACCAATCTAATTTAGGGCATGGCACTGAACACACATTGTCCTGCAACACTGGCACGACTGAAGAAGTACAAGGTGGCACAAGGGAGGGAATGAATAACTGGGATGAGAAAGGACAGAAATCTATTAAATTGGTTTTGTGACCAGAGAAAATGAAGTCTGGAATTACACTGGAACCCTTGCCTAAGTAAGGCTGGACAATATGAAGATTAAAAAGCTCTTACAGCAGTCAGGGGCTCATCTATATGAGCATCCCACAGGATATGCTGTGTAACAGCAGGGAATTTATATAAACAAAGTGCTGTTAAAACAAGGCTCCTGGGGTTAAGGATAATATGGTTACAAAATTAAAGTAAATCTATCCTTCAACTGTAAATCATCCTTTTATTTTTCTAGTAGAAAACTAGAACAAGGGTTTTTAAAGTGCCTCTTTGTACATATAGGTTGATTTTGCAAGAAATTTGTGGCAAAATCATGAAGGAATAAGAATTGAGACCAACTGTGAGAAACTTTACAGGGGAAGTACTACCTTGGCTTGGATAAGAAGAGTTTTGCTTGGTATGTGTAGGTGTATGCTCTCAATGCATTAGCTGACTCCCCTAAGTCTATGGTGTTTTCAGCATAGGTGCTGATTAAGAGCTTAAAATTTTATGATTGCTTTATAAACAGTCGTGGCAGTTTAAGATGTTTCATTTGCCACGTGGTTTTGTCGTGAAACCGTCCTTCACCACAGGTGTTGTGAGGGATCTTGAAATGGTTTCCTAGTCATAGGTCTGTTCAGGTTAGTGTCCATCTCTGTGCCTCTGACAGAGCGGGGAAAAACACACTCCTGGGCTATCCGTGATGTCAGCTGAGCTCTGGGGCCAAAGACTTTCTGCTGAGGATTAGAGTGGCTTTATTATAAGCCCCAGTTAGATCCAGAAATGATCACCTTTAGCACCTTATAAACCAAATTAGCTGATATAGCCCCTGTGCTTCTCCTGTCCTCCTTCCTGGATTACACTGAAGTGAAACATTATGGGACTTGGCTCTCATCAGAATTTAGAAAATTAGCCTACTAAATGCTAGGCTTAAACTCAAAAATTTCCAAATGTATCTGCAATTATTTTAATGAAACCAGAAAGAAATTTCTTTGAAATAACAGTAATACTATTATTAACTTTGCCAATGGTAAAGTACATTCATTTCTCAACACTTACTCCAAGAAACCATGGTCTCTAATAGACCACAAAAGTGTCAACTGCTATCTGAAAAGGAGATTAAAATGCATACTGATTTGCAATAATTTATTATCCATCGTTCTAGGAAAAAGCACAGAATTAGCTGAATACTTCTGTCATTAATAAAGTTATACTGAAATGGGATTCCATGGGATTCTGCTATCATTCAAATAATATTATACATGCTCTTAATAACCTTGCAGTGTTAATAACCTTCTACTGTTAATCTCTGTATAATGTGAAACTGCAAATTAACAAGTCTTTTCATGTATGGGGCAGAGCTCCATTTAAAGACCTTGATGGTGTAAGAAGCAGACTGAAATAAATCCATATTGCAAACAGTCAGCTAATGGATGCAGAGATAAAGGACTTGTGAAGAAAGAAGCAGTGCAATGTCAAATCTAGTTTTTGCAGAATTTCCTACAGAAAATATTCCCATTAAAAGCAGGAACGTAGCAATACATGAGTGTTCCGTGCAAAATGAGAAATATAAAGGGTAAAAATGATCAATGATGCAGATAAAATTTTCTTATATTTGGTCAGACAGAAAATTAAGATTAATGGAGTTTGATAAATTCCATATTCAACTTTGGAAATCTACTAGCTTGGCAAAACTGAATATCCTATTCACTTTTTATTTTTACATCGTTACAAGCCAAGACATGCTAATTTTACAAACACAGTTCTTATCTTAATTTTCCATTTGTGCTTATCATGGTTTAATTTTGATTAAATTAAAATCAGACCATGGTATTGATGAATTTTATCCTAAATTTTTCCTGTAACTTTTTCGTTTCACTCTTAAGAGGAACACTTTATTTTGATAGAGTAATAGAAATTCACTGAAATAATAAAGCTTACTCCGTTAATGTATTGAGCTGGTGTACCCCTGCCACACAGTCTGGAAAGATCACAGCATCGGCAAACACATTATTCTGGCAGGAATGCTTTAATAACCAAAAAACGTGTCTTTTTTTGTTGTTATTTTTTAGGCTCTTTAACACCAAAAAGAAAAAAAAGGCAAAGCCTATTTTTAAATGAAAAAATTATACCATAATGAATAAAAAAATCTAATTTCTTCCCACAAACTCTGCTGCTCTTGTCTCTTTAGCCCATCTCAGCTACGACACCACCACCAGTGTTTTCATAAAAAAGTAGTGGAAGAGCATCTACTCTCCAATGCGTGTATTCCAAGACTGACACCATGCAGGCAGAGATGTGGAAAGAGGAGTCACACCCCTCAGCAGCTCATTCTGTCTTACAGCAGGGCCCCTCTCACTGCGTGGCCTGGTGGAATGTTTGTGTGAAATAAGAGAATCAAGGACCAGCTCCTGCTGCTGAAACCAAGTGGTATGGAGAGGTTTATGCTCACACTGCCCAGGCACAGCTCCTCCATCAGGATGGGTGTTGGTGCCAAGGTGTGTGATTGCCCAGATATCCAGGATGTAATTACCTCTGTTCATCTGTGAGTTTCTTTCAGGGAAAGAAGAGCCAGCAATGTTGATGATGAAGGGTCTGATACTTAAGTTTGGTTTATGGGCCTCTTTGTTTAACTTGTCCATGGCCCTTTCTGTCCCTAGGACAGCCCACACCCGCTGCTTTGTCTAGGAACAGTCTTACAGAGCCTGTTCACATCAGCAGGGGGCCTAGGACATGGCTTGGATTGTGACTGTTTATGTCTGAGGATACATAAATCATAGAATTATAGGGTCATTAAGGTTGGAGAAGACCTCTAACATCATTGAGTCCAACCATTTGCAGCTTGAAAAGCCACAGTTCTTTCAGGTAGGAGGGGAAATACAGGAAGCATGAAGCTGAACAGTGAACAGTTGAACAGTGAAAAAGGCCTGAATCTGTTTGGTTGCAAATGTTGGAAAGTATGTCATAAATATGGCTGAGAACTTAAAATGTGGGTCCCCACTTTCCCTTCATTTTTCTCTGGGTATTCATCTTAAAACACTCAGCTGAATGCTAAGGGCCAATAATTGCAGTACAAGTGAACAGGAATTGCACTTTGACCTTATGAAACCCTAAAACTGCCAAGTTCTCTGAAAAATCCAGCAGGAAGGCATGCTATATGAGAGAAACAATATTACAGAACCATTTTTCCTTGTTCTCAGAATCTTCACTCACAACATGCACAAGGAAGATGACAAAACCACTGAGCTGTCAAGAAGATAAATTCATTAATATTTGCAGAGAAATAGAGTACTACAATGAGAGCACCATGGAAAAGCCCGGGAGAAAATGAGTGATTCTCTATTCAGTGCAGCATTCGGGTGGTGAGCAGTAAATAATGGATGGGGCACACGTTCAGAGACGAGTCTAAACAGAAATATTGAACAACTACCCACTCACTGAGCTCTGTTCATCCTTTTCTGATCCTGCTATCTGCACCTCCCATGATGTATGTAAAAGGAAAATAAATGCTGTCTGGCTTTGGAGCAGCTGGGTAGCCTTAATCTCACCTAATTTTAGTTTATAGAATAAGATGTCTAGTCTGTGCTTTCCCTGTAGTCAGTGAAAAGAGAGAGGTACCTTAGGAAGCAATTCATCATGCTGCCTCTGACACCTGGGTTAGAATGGGGTGATTGCTGTCTCGTGGTGCCTATCTCTTTTCCTGGACACACACTGATGGAGTGCAGAGAAACAATTTGGCTTAGTCCTCAAGTGTTGAAATTACTTCAGTGTTTAGATTAATCCTGCCCTAAATCTCAATCTGAATGGTACAGTGTGCCATCCCAAAGCAGCTAAATCATTTTAACTGCCTTGTTTCTCTTCTAGTTCTCTGTGAATCATGATCTGGTTTGCACTGTGAAGTAAAGGTACTGAAATTTGCATTAGACTGCCACTGACAAGGTGCTTCAAAGATGCCATTCTTAGGACAGCTGGAGAGTGATGGAGTGAAGCTTGATTAGATGTAGAACAGCTGTTTTTGTTTTCACTTGTGTTGCCTGGAGAAGAATCCCTCCCTTTCTCTATGCCACTCTATGCATAAGGTTCCTTTGTAGTACACAAAACTGAGAAAATTACATGATTTACAAAGAAACTGTTTTGCAGCAGGAAGCAGGTATCCTTTCTTATCTTGGGCAAATTATTTTAATCATTCATATCACCAATCTGACCTTTGTATTATGTTGGGATGTGGAATTATACATATTGAACAAAAAACCCGTTAGCAAATAATACAGAACTGATAAAGAAATTTTATTTTGTGACTGAATATGTATTTGATTTTAAATGCAAGACAATGGAGAGAAATAAAAGCTCAAAGAAAACAAAGCTGGTTGCATTTAGATGGGGGGAGAGATTTTCCAGGCATAATTTAAAAAAATTAATTTATTGTCTTTTTGTTATTAAAATGGATCTGTGAGAGCTTACCTCTGTATTACAAAGACCAAGCCTTTATGAGCTTTTGAGGACTGGGCTTCTAGTTTTGAAATTATGAGTAACTAGCTTGGATTTAGATAGGGTTTGGTTTTTATTAAACCCTTTCTGAGCTAAATCCAGTTGTATTTTATTTGCTATTAATTCTTTTTTTTTCCTGGATTGCTATTACAAGAAATCTTTTGTAAATTAAGTCCAATTCATATTTTTGATGGTTAAATTTAAAAACTCATTTTGAAAGGGCATTTCAGGAAAATACAGAATAAGAGGTTAATTAACAGAATATTCAACAATCAATCATCTTCAATTAAAATTTGGCTATAGTTAATGCAGTCACAAGTCTGTGTCAGCCTCTGCACTCCAGGGACAAGTCAAATACATAATGCAAATCCACCCTACTTCTCTTCATAACATTAATATTCATTCTATAAAATTTTCATGGTAGATGAAGTTCTGCATTTTATTTTCTGACTGTAACTCAAGACAGCAGTTTTATGCTGGTCCTTTTATTTGTTTTCTCTATTTGCTAAACATTCCTGTTACTTGTATCCCTGATCAGCCAAATACTTTGCCACATGCTTACACTGAACTCTGCTGCATCCTATAATCAGTGCTGAAAAGAAATCAATAAATCAAAGAGCTGACCTAAGGAGACACTATCAATGATAACTCTTTGGTGAATAAGGTTCACTATGGCTTTAGAAGTCACCTAAATAAAAGGCAAGGTGGCTACAAATGCCACCTCATGTATCACCAAGAATAGAGCTGAAACTGATAAAGAGGTAAATTCCTTACTTTTAGCTATTGCTAAGATACTGTTGGCTTTAGACTACTGCAGTGACCTGCAGGAAGCGACCATTTGTAGACTGGATAGCCAGAACAGAATGTCAATGGACTGATTTTTAAAAATCGCCCCTTTCAGTTGCTAAAAAGTTTTACTGGAGGTTAGTGTTCAGTGATGTCAGAATACTCACATAGTTTGGTCTGCCATGGAAATGATATCTGATAGAGAGGTGATGCTAAGCAGCTAGAAAGTCAAACACACCTAAGTACGTGTGTTCTTCAGTGAACATCTCCTCGTATCCCAGGGGGCCCAACCGCATCAGACAATGTGCTGAAGAAACACTTTCTAAATGATGGAATTTGTTTCATATTTTTCTGAAGGTCTGTGAGGTGTATCCTACATGTTCAAAGTTCAAAACATGCAGGGGCACTCTCTGTATTCTCATCTATTCACAAGTTTGCAAAAATGATGACAATGGCTTCTGTACCATCCTCCCCTCAGCCATTATCTACATGTATTTACATAACCTCATTAACTTATTAAAGTGTTACCCTGGTCCCATATGCACAAGGCAACTTTAGCCTATAAACAGATAACTTCTGGGTAGTCAGTGTGGATAGTGCAATCCCCCAGAGCCGAGGGTAGTTATGGACAAAATTCACAAGAAATGAACCAAGAAAGGACAAACTCTGGCCAGAACTGCTGCTTGAACAACTATCTATGGCTGCAGTGCAGTTTAAGGTGGAATGGCTGCAAGAAACTAAAAAGCTCTCACATGCCAGGAAGACTAATGGTCAGTCACCACACTTGCCATCCATAAACAAATAACCTGATTGCTACTTTCAGACATGAGGCAAAACTTAGAGCTATGTAATGTTTTGAGTTTTTCTAAACTCACCTTTTAAAATGTACTTTGGTCCATTCATTGTTTGTTTCAGCTTTTGAAAGTGTAACAATGAATTTTAATACTTATATTAGACTCTGGGAGTACATTATATTAGATAAATTTTAATAACACCATAGATACTCATCAGTCTTATGTTACCTAATACTGTCTTTCTGAAAGGTTGTTTGAAAATCAGGTATTTTCATTTACTGCCAAGGTCTGGATGGAAGAGAAATATTGTCTTATGCAGTAACTGAAGTTCACAATGCAGCATCTATAAATCAAAATAGGTAAACCATTCTATTTGGTGTGTAGACATTTTCTCCATGCTTCAGGGCCTTGATACTGATTTCTTTTATGCTGGCCTTTGCTCTTGTCCATTGACTGTTCTGTCACTATCTGCCAGTTTTCCATAACCCTGCCACATATGCTGTTCTTTCTGCTATTATTATCCAGCTATTGCACATCATGGTTCTTTCTCCCTCTCAATTTTCCATCTCTGAAAGCCTTGAAGAAACATCTGTATAAAACTTCAAGCTAAGAATAAGTTAACTGCATGATGTTTTTAGACTCATGGAAAGACTTAAAATGTCTATAATGTGTTTGTTTATCTTGTTTCTTCAGTTTTTCTTTCTCTTTTTTTTCCCCTCTCTTTTTTTTTCCCCCTCTCTTTCAAATTAGTCCATGTGAAGGTGCATTACTTTTACTTAATGAGCTAAAATGTTAGGGCAAATATGTTGAAGACTTTAATAAATCTGCACTGAGTTCTGTACATAAATGAATTAAGTTTTTGAGTCATAACCGGGTAAAGCAACCTTAGTTAATTCGATAAGGATGGCTCCTGAAACAGCCACTTTTCACTATCCTTCTAAACTGAACTGTATTTTATTTTCCTGTTTTGAGCTGAAGTATGCTCTGAGTTGCCAAACAGGCGAATCAGTGTACAACTAATATTATTCCAAAGTAGATTGCTGAGTGACATTTTGAATTAGGTATTCCCACTATTGTGCCTAACCCCCTTCCAGTCTTTAATTGTGGGTCCCTTTCTGTGCATTTTAAGCAGTTTTTCATCTTGACTGAATTCTAATTTTATCTGAACCTTTGCAAGTATGTGTGCTAATTATACAAAAAATCATTTTGCATTCATTTTGAAACTAGAACATGTTTTCAGCAAAATGTTTCCATTTCATAAATGTGAAATTACAACTATTCCTAGCTTTGCCAGTCAAAAAGATTTTTAATGTTATATTTTAGAATATATTTATGAGAGACACAAAAGTTATACTTGTTTTCTGCAGTTTATTGTGGCTGTTTATTGTGCCATTCCTGTCAATAAGACAAAAATAACCTAAAAAAATTGTATACATTTCTAATACAAGGTACAGAATAAAATGCAAGGCAAAATTCATTTGAGATTTTTATTTTAGAGTAATTTTAAAGAATCCTTTCAAGAAAAGTCATAGAGTTGCTTTTATTAATTAATTTTAGCTATCAGATGTAATTTCATTTTAATTTTATATATTTAAAATCATCCCACTCTGTTTCTGATTACACACATAGCAATAGGTATTATCTAAAATGAATGGAGCCCCAAAGCAGATAGCTTTCTAATTATTTCTTATCTAGTTCTGAAAAGGAAGGACAATGAAATACAAATGATCACTCGAAGGTGTAAGTGCTTATTTGTTAAATGATTGAAATTGTAAAGGAAACAACTCATTTTAAATACATCATAAATACTCCGCAACTTAGAATATTTAGAATTCTAGGCATTTTTGGAATTTCTTGGAAAGTTCTCTAACAAGTCTTCTAACTAGCTTAGAAAGCATAGGATTTATAAAAAGCAAATTGAATACATAATCTTTTTCTTTTTATAAAAAGTCTTCAAAAGAACTTTTAACCACAGGTAGACCAGATTTCCTTGAACACAAAGTCACTAATTAGTCATTCTGTTGGGGAGGTCATCTAAGACTATACTGCTAAAAAGGTGGTGATATTGGTCTGACAGTGTTTTCATATTTCCTTCTCTGATCCAGGTTAAATACACACTTTTAATTTTTGTAAGATCGGTAATTAGTGATGTCAGAAAACGGACCCATTTCACCATGTGTGCCAGCATGACAGGGACAGCAGGCAAATGTGGCCACGGGCAAGGGGGAAGAACTAGCTCCATCAGTGGCCATGACTTTTCAAACTAGTTTAAACTGTTTCTGATACCTTGTGCTTTTGATGTGGTAACAGGACTATCTCTAATCATGTGAGGAATTTCAAACTTGAGTTTTGATGCATTAAGGAGCCTTTCTCCTGAAGGTAATAGGATGTCTGAAAGAAGAATCTTTTATTCATCTTCATAGACTGCCGATCCATCAAACTGAAATGAAATTAATTAATTGATTAAAAACTACATGGTAATTTTAGAGAAGGCTTCTGATTTCTCTAAAGCAACACCTGGAAGGACCCCTGAGCTAAAAATTTTCATTTCTTAAATGTGAAAAGAAGTATATGATGTTCCTATCCAGGGAACTGGAGGACTGCACTCAATCTTCAAAACTAAGAAGGAAGAAACAACCTGAAATATATTAAATACACTGGCTCAGAGGTGGCCACTATCTACGCAACAGAGTAACTGCAGATATTCTACGGAAAACTATTTTTCATAGCAGTGGTCACTTTCCCTGTGAAAACATACTGTGTAATGGATATGGGGCTTGTACTTCATTTGTATCAACTGACTCCTTGGGAAGAAGATATTAACATACCTTCTGCTATGTCTCAGAGGCACAACTTCTCATTGCTACGGTTACACTGAGAGCAGAGTACCAGACCCATGTTCCGGCCTGGGGGATGGTGGCACCAACTGCAACAGCAGTAACTGTGTTTGCACAGTATCACTTGGGAAAATTATGTGATATCAGCTGAAAATGCAAAATAGCAGCAAATAAAAGAAAAAACTGTGCTTTAAAAAGAGCACAGTTGGGACAACTTAGAATAGTATATAGCTCCTGTTGGCTGCTCTGCTGTTCTGGAAGAAATTGGTAGCCCTTTGTAAACCTGACAAAACAGGCACTGGGTCTGCTCTTCAGCAGACACTGCCTCAAGCTTTGCAGACTCATTTAAATGGCCATCAATCCCAGTTAAACCTAATGTGCTGGACTGTGGGCTAGTGTGCCTGGGAAACAAACACTCTGGTTTTGCTGTGGGTATGGTAACCACCACAGAGAGGTGCAGTAGAACCTGGGGGCACTATCTGCTGAAATTGTTCCAGCTTGAATCAACACAGGTTTCCTGGTGTCAGCCTACTTTCAGGCACCCTTATGCAGCTCTCTTGATGTTGTTCATGAGGAAGATAACCTTTTGTTTAATTCTCTTCTGAGGATTAAGTTAGCATTAAAGAGCCTGAATCTTGATCTCCAGCATTTCATGTGGCAAATGGTATGTGTGGTGACCTGGACAGAGATCACATGTATTTTCTTACCTCCTCTGTCTTTCTCCTTCAGGGCCTTACCAGCACCATAGCTCTAGTGAGTCCCCTTCCTGAGAAGGTTGCTATGTTCTCATAGGAAGACTAGTACTGTAAAAAGTCTATTTCTTAGTAAATTGCTGAAAAACCAGGTGCCAAACAACACTAAAATTGAAATTTTCTAGGGGCTGTCATCTACTTCTTCTTCCCTGGTAATTTAATCCATCCTGTTTATATATTATGTTTCCCCATAAGAAGTTGCCAATTTACTCTTAATTCTAGACTGTACAAATCCATTCTGACTTGTCTAAGGTCACACTTAGAACCAAACTGTATACTTACTAAATTTTGGAAAAAATCTCTCAATTTTTCCATGGGTCTTAATCCTTAGACCCAGATAGTCCAAACTGGTTTATCTTTATCAGTATAAGTATGTCCTACATACAAGCTCCACTATCCATTCAAAGTAGAGGGTGGATCTTGCGCACTAACCCTGCAGTGTGATTTAGGACCTCTACAGAGTCACATGATGCCCATTTCATTTTGTTCTTGACATTGTTAATTTAGAGGGATGACAAGTGAATTGTAGCATCTAAAGAGGTTGTCACCTGTAGCTCTTCTGAACTCCACCCCTCCTTTTTTCCCCTGCCCAAGGTTACAACTGCCTCAGGCAAATGGCAATATAGAACATGTGAATGATCCTCAGCCACTTTACAGCAGAGGCAGTGAGCTCAGCATAAACTTTTCATACAGAACATAAACTACTGGGTTTCAGACTGACATGGGAATACATGAACTTGCATTTGGTTCATCTAACTCTTGGCTAGGATGTAGTTTTCTGGCTGAGCATGTGTTGCACTGTCACAACACTGCTTATAAGGGACTTTGTTTTGCAAACAGCAGCACACTCTGATAATGTTTTAATCTCCTAGATTCTCAGTATCCTCTTAGGAGACGCATCCCTCTGTTTTCCCCCATTACCCTGCTTAATCTTTCTCAGGTAAAACTGGCTTGTTTAACATAACCTGCCAATGACCTTTGTGTTAGCTATCTATGGACAGTAGTAATTTCAGACACCATGGACAACAACCCTGAAAGAGGACGTGCATCCACAAGCTAATAACTTAAACTGGGAAGCAAGTGTGATAAACATTGGGCAAAAGAGAGAATTTCATAGATGCAGTTCTCCATCCTCACCTTTACTAGGGGGTGACTAAGTCATTGAATGAAGTTGCAAATGTTCATGAAGTTAAGAACATGTATCAGTGCTGGTTTATTTTGACAAGCCTGAAAACTCTGGGCTTATGGTTGCTTCCAAAAGAGCCTTGCAGTGGAGTGAGTCAACTCAAAAAGAGGGGAGAAAGCTAGACCAAAATAGACGACTGTGAGCAGGAAACATTACAGCCATGCCAGAAGAAGCCATTCTAGCTCCTGAGTCAGAGTCCTGTGTGAGCATGAGTCAAATCCCCTAACTGTGTCATCACAACCACAAGAGATTTCTAGCTATGGCACCATATTGGGGCTCCTAAGCAAAGACTAAAACACTATGTTTAAAAATTAAATGACTATCAGAACTAAATCTTTTCAAACAGGAGTAAGCCCAGGTTAGCATCTAGAAAAACTGTTACCTTACAGGTATCCTTTAGTGAGGAAAACTATTAGAAGACATTGCTTAAAAACAGTCACCTTCCCATATGCAACTTTTTTGACTTTGCCATACTTTGTGCTCCTGGAAAATTCCTAAAGTTCCTTAAAAAAACACCAAAACGCCTGGATACTGTCTTGTCACTCAGTGATAGTAGTCATTTCAGATATACACACACAGTGAATTGCATATGGAAAATCTACTCAATACTCAAGTAAGCATGATGAGCAGAAAACCAAAAAAGAATTGTGTGGAAAAAAAAAAAAAGAGAAGGAAAAAAGCAATAATTTTAGTAGGCATGCATTGACTGCTTACTTTCTGCAAAATATGAAGGATAAAGACCTGGGGGTTCTTTTGTGGCCTATACTTTTTGTGGTCACCTATACTTGAATGAGTTTTTCATATTCTTGTGATTCTGTTTTCCATATGCCAACCTGACAGTTCTTAAACCATATGTAAATAAGTGTTATTTACAAAGGCATTCTGGTCATAGATGTAATGGATCCAAATAGATTAAGCCTTAGCTCAGTTCAGTGTTATTTTCTAAGCTACTCTCTTCACATGCAAGAGTCTTGCATTTAGAACAGGCTGCCTGAGGTCATAGACAGGATTTAACGAGTGCAAGCCTGCTTAAGGAGGCCGATTTGAACTGAGTGGATACAGAGCCTTATTTATGACACAAACATAATCTGAACGAAATTGGTTTATGCCTTGTTCGCATTTAAGAGTACTGTGCTACCCTTATGCAATATTTGCATTGGAAAATCAGAGATTTGCATGGAAATGAATCACTAACACTATTCAAAAGGCGTTCACAAGGATTTCAGAGTGGATCTTTCACAAAAAAGTCAGGATGGATACTGTGGCATTGACTTCAAAATAAAATTTGGATGCTATGTGTGAAATTTTGTTATATTCTTGTAGTAAAAAAGAACATCTCACTATCACTTTGAATTTAAAATACAAAATCTCTTACCTTTTAAATACTACCTTTTTCTCCAGAACACTTACAACCTATCTGCATCATGGTGTTAGTGCAGGCATGTTGAACAGGGAGAAGCGATTTAGGCAGGATGAGAAAGCAGCGTTTGGATCACATAAGGTCATCTCTTGAATAGGAGGATTTTCTGCTAGCAGCTGCTACTGCTGAATCTGACCAATGACTGGAAGGCATGATGCCAGAAGCTAGGACAGAAAAAGATCTTCAGACTGGGGAGCACAAAATTGAAATGGAGAGAAACTGATCAGCCATTTTTTCTACTATAGGTCAGTAAGGTGCGTGAGGTGATGATTGATGGAGTTGGCAGTTGTGGTTTGTCTATGGGGGAAAACTACACTAAGGTAAATTTAATTAGCTTTGGAGCCAGTATAGTTACTGCAATGCCTGTCCATGTTATGCACCTACTTGGTACAGGAGGGCATTTTTCATTCTCAACTTGTCATTAAAGAGTTCAAGATAAATGGGAAAAATCATTCTTGCACTGTCATAGAAGTGTACACACGAACATTTGATCTGGTACTTAGAGTCAAGTCCATGTCAGGAAAGATTTGTCCGAATAGCCTTCCCAGAAAGCTCTCTTAAGACAGGAAGAGTCTGTATGGGCAACAAAAATGCTTTACCTATGTAACGTGCACCAGTGAGAAGTGTAAAATAAGCTGTACCTCTTTTATTCAATGATAAGTGGGTTTCTCCTTGGGATTTTATCTGTATGAAAAGGATGCAAGACAAAGCACCTCACTGATCATTTGTGCGGCTACCAAGGTTAGTTGTTGTATCTCTATGTATACTTAAATTCAGATCTTCCTTATTTTATACGACATCATTCTCAAGACATGTCCTGCATGTAGACACCGTCAGCCAAACTAATGCAATCTTAGATCTATACCATGGTTGCTAAATACATTCTCATACAATAGTGAGCACACAGAAGAACATATGTAACACACAGTACCATGTGTAATACGTAGGTAACACGTGCATTTTGCAGAGATAGCCATTGAAGGTGACTCTATTGACTTGGACTTTACTGCAGAAAATATTAACCAATTTTTTTTTGTAGAAAAATATTGTCTTTTTTTTTTTAGCAACAAAGACCCAGTCTTTGTAATCTACTGTTGTGCTACCTCAGAAGCATTTATGTAGTCCACTCTTGACACAGCATAAAGCTTATCAAAGAGATCTAAATTCTACATGTGACTGAGCTTTGCTGTGAACATTTGTATCTATGACAAGCCCTCCGAAACAGGGAGCAATGTGTCCGGGGTGTTTCATTAGCCTCAGTGACACAATTTGCATTTGGAATAATCATGCCTACACACAGTGCTCTGGAATTGCTATGTCTACATATCTGTTACAACATTCCTGTTTTGCATTCTTGGAAGATTCCATGTTTTATTGCTTTGCCCCTGTTTTTTTCCATGTTGCTTGCTCAGCATGAAAGATCCCACCAAAAGTAGTATTTTCCATGATTTCTCTCATTTCATCAATACGCTCAAAGTAAGTTCTGCTTTCAAAGGACTGCTGATCATCAGGCAAGAAGCATTGAAGACCAGAGAGGTTCCTGGTGCTACTTGCATATCTTTAGGCACAACGGCATGCACACAGCTGAGGCTGAGCAGAGACAGCTGACTAAAAACTAAGGCATGAAATGGTGAGGCTCAGTAGTGACACAGAACAGGGACAACCAGCAATTTCAACAGGGATTGGGAATATTAACTTTCAAAATCCTTAAATGGAGAAATTGCCCCACAACTGTAAGAATGGAAAATGTTTTTAGAATTTATCTTGGCTTGGTGAAATATACTTGTCCATTTTTATCTGAAGGCTGACCATTCTCATTTGGTAACCATTTCTGAAGAGAGAAATCCACAGGAAAAATGGTCAGGTTTATTGTGAATGGGTTACATGCAAAACTAAAAAACCTGTTTGGTTACATGATTTCACAGCACACAGGCACTTATTGATGAGTTTAAGTATTTGAAGTTAGTTAATTGTGTTTAGGTCATTAGGTTGTTCTATGATTCTATAATTAATGTGACAGATAAGGTTATTCTCACTTTAGATTGTACCTAACAGGAGGCAACATTTCTCTATGATGTAGCAGATGATCACTATGGGAGACTTACTAATATTAGAATGAGACAATGAGTAGGTCCAAGAAGCCTACATTTTTAGAAACACTGGACTATTTAATGCTATTTTTTCTCTTTAAGGGCAAATATAGAAACAACAGTGCTGTGATTAGTCTTGTCTGTTCCAAAGACTGAGCATACCCATACACCCATGCTCCCCCTGTTTTTGAAGACTTTTGCTGTAGGCTTAAGAGAAGAAAAGTTCATTTATAGCCAGCCTCATGGGGTGATTTTGGATTGTGCATTAACAGTACTGAAAAACTGGATGCTTGATTGGTGATATCTACCTCATGAAAATTATTTTCTCTGTGATATGCAGATTCTTTCACAGCAAAGTAAACAAAGAAGCATTGAGACATGTTGAGTAGTAAAAAAGTGGTGAAGGTCCACTCCTCCATCTGATCAGGAAGACAACAGCCAGGGATGCCCCACATTTCAGTGGCGAAAAAAGTGCAGATTTCCGAGCAAAATGGATGCTCTCCTAGGACAGGAGTAAGGAAATTCATACACATGAAGTTTTTTAATATGTCACGCACAGGGATTTTATTGACTTCTGCAAAGCTTTTAATACAATCAAGCAAGGTTAGAAAAATCACTTCAGATGGTATAAGTTAGTTAGGGCAAGAGAGCAGGGGAAAATATGCTGTGGGACTATAGAAATACACTGTCCTTTGGGCAGATGAATAAGGTCATGGGGTCCCACACTACACATGCTGTTTGTTACTTTGCAATGTAGAAGGACAAAACTGTACTCACAAATTGCTGTGAAAAAGTACTACCTCAGTAGACACACCGATAGAGGAAGGCTGACAGACACAAAAAGTGGGCTTTTGTCTTTGACAAAAAGCATGTTTAGAATTACCTGCTCTCTGTCTCCTGCAAAAGCTGTTTCTGAAGGGTCATGACCATTCTCCTCTTTTTCTTAATCATGCTAAATTTCACTTTTTTTTTGCATTTCTCCATCTTTTGATTGCTCTGTTGTGTACAGAGAATCAATAAATATGCTACTGCTTGATTTCCTTTCCTTTTTGCATAGCTGGACAGATGTGCATCCAGTATAAGCACCTGCAGCCATAGTTGCTGCAATGTGGCATAGGTGGGAAAGATAAAAAGGAACAGGTAGTCATTACCCAAGAAATGGCCTCTGTGCCAAGAATAATAAAATATTGCTCTTTCCCTAATTGCACAATATCCATTCCAGAACAGAGAACTATCTTTGCCTGAAGATTTCTTTTTTAATACCTGTGGGATAGTATGAAGTCAGCTTTTAAATAAACAAGATTCTGCTACCAAAGACATAAAATGCTCAGAATCTCTGCAGATATTAAAATATTTGTGTAGTACGAGTTGGTTCATTTGTAACAACTCCAAAGTCCAAAGTATAATAAAATATAATAAAATGAAAAGTATATATAAAGAATATATATATAAAAATATAATAAAATGAAAGTATCATAAAAATAAGCCAGAAAATCCTGTACCTGCTATCACAATAAATTTACCTTCTACTCATTAGACCGCTTGATGTTGCCCCATTAGACATTAATGACTCTGAGATAAATGGTAGAACGAGAGAGAAAGGTAAAAATGATGAAGGGCTGTTCAGCAGGCTTCATCTAAAACTTGTTTTACATAAGCAGGACTGAGGTCCTGTACATTGAGGCACTTGTGTTCAACTCCAAATTTGGTATAGAAAATGAATGGTTTTAAATAATTTTTGTATCTTACAGATTCTGAGGCTCAGCTGCTTCTTTTTCTCATGATTATATAACAAACTTTTTTTTTTCCCAGTGAGAAAAGAAAAATGCAGTATGGATGGCCAGATGCAGAAGTCTGCTGTGCAAAAGAAATGGACCAGGACTAATCACCATGGGCTCCTTTTATTGTCTGTGGGGGAAAAATGGAGACAGAAAGGTAGAAAGAGAGAAAAAGCACTTTAAGGCATGATTCATACTATCCTAATGTAGGCATCTAAAATAGGTCAGGTTCATTTTGCTCTAAAATGTCTGGTTTTCTCTACGGACAGAAGCATGGTCACCCTAGGGAATCACTGGCTTAGATGTGTATATCTATGTTAACAAGTAAAGTGAGATGATTTCCACCCCATGCAACTTTTGTGACCAAGAATAAATATCTATAACGAAAGAAACACTGCCTCTATAAAAAGAGACTTCTAATAGAATGATATGTGCTAAAGCTCTTGTTCCCCATTCCTACAATGGCCTAGATCCTATAAAATTTAAAGATTGAAATCTCTATCACAAAGGAAAGCATGTCATAATATTATTCTGCATTATTCTTCATTCTGACTTGTGAAAGTGATTGCTCACTAAACTTAAAACTAACACGTACCAAGAAGTACATAGCAGTGATCTAATTAAAGATGTGCACACAGAATTCAATGCTGATTAGTATGTGTATTATAAATAGTGCACATGGCAGTACCTCAGTATATTACCATATATATATGTGTATATATATGTGCTAATAGAACAATTAGAAGACAAATATAGATAACAGTTATAGTTTCATACATTAATACATGCAGTATATTGGTATGTAAACTAAATATATCTATAAAAATGTAACTATATAGACAATAAGAATGCATCCTTACTTTATTCTGAATTTCTGGAGGACTACTTAGCACAATAGAAATCTTATTGCTAACATAGTTTCATCACTAGCTGGGGAAAAGAAAAAGCCTTCATTGAATACTTCTGTTTTGCATTTCGAAAGAAAAATAAAGTCTGCATTGCCAAACTATCATGTATTCTGACATTCTCCAAAGCAGATGGTAAAGACTATCTATTAATTGTTTTAATTGGCAGGTCTAGATAACTTGATTAAAGGCTTTTAAAAAGAATTTGTACCACTGCGCATTGGCAAAAAGCTTTGGCATACGGGAGAAGTCCAAGAGGCCTGGAAAAATCTAATGCTGTGTTGATATTTCAACAACATAAACAGGATGACTAGGGTAACTGTAGATGAGTTAACTTGACCTTGGATCCATGTGAAAGAATGGAACAGCTGATATGGGACTCTGTCCACAAGGAAATAGAAAATGGTAACATAATTACTGCCAATCAACATGACTTTATGCAAAGCAGGTTAAGTTAAACAAACTGCATAGTACTTTTATGAGATAAGAATTTTGATTATTTGATTTGTTTAATAAAAGTAACTATGTTGACAAAACAATGTCTTTTAAGACTCTTGTTAAGCATTTATACCACATGACACTGATTAAATGTTACACCAGAACAAAATCAGGACAATATATAATAAATTAGATTAAACTATAGAACTCAGAAATTCAATCTATAATTGTTAACTAAAACTTACCAAGTATTGCCAGTGTGCTGCCTAAAAGATCCTTCCATGCCTTAGACACTGTTATTCAAAACCTTTACCTATGGCATGAGAAAAAAAAAGCCATGAACTAAACTGCAGTAATACCTCTAAATTATGCAAATGACAAAAGGAGAGATATTATAAAGACAGATTACAAACAGGAAGGGATTCAGACAACTTTGTAGTTAAGGAGAAACAATACAAGTATAAATATTGAAAATTAAAAGTTCTTTTGAGAAGAGGAGATGGAGACTACACTTGCAGGACTGAGTGTTATGGGTCTTAAAAAATGGATACACAATGGCTGATGGTCAATTCTTTAGTGTAAAATAGCACAAAGTTAGTTAATGTGATCCATGGTTTTACTCTGGAAGGGTTGAGAGTTGGTCTTATGGGTACAGTGGTGAGACCAAATTAAGCTCTATATAAAGGCAGAAGTAATGAAAGCTACCACCCTACAAACACACATTACTCTGTTTTTTTGGACTATATGAACAGAGCAATTTCTCTGGGATCTACTGCAAACATTGCAGAGGAAGAAATGTTTAACAGGGGTTATGTATATCTGCATAAATAAGACCAGCAGGGAGTTTTTCCTTGTTGTGTTTGGAGAAACAAGACTTTGTAAATAAGATTGCACAACTTTGCTTAGTGGTGTTTTTGTTTGGGTTTTTTTGATTTTAGTAAGCACAAAACAAGTCTTGGAATGAATCAAGAAGCTTGAGACAATGGTGATTTTTTTGATATTTTTAATGGGAAACCTATCCTGACAGCGTCTTGCTTATTTTCCTGTCTCCTTATCCCCAGGTATTCACTGTGTAATAGTTGGAGTGCTCCCCTGGTCCCTCCCTGGGCAATCATCACTGGCATGGGAGGACAGACCTGTCTGTTGCACACCTTCCCCCAGCCCTATTCGCAATTACTCGACTTCCTCCAGTCTCCTTTTTCCAGGGGTACAAGTGAAAGATACTCATCTTCCACTCTTTTTTTTTTTTTCCTTCCTGGCATACTTTAAAAGGGAAAGATGATAAAGATTCTCTTTAGGTCTCACCCCACTTTTGTAGTTCAGAAAGAAGAACGTGTTTATAAAAGAAGCTTGATTCTGACCTGAGAAGCTACATGAGACTGCATGCATCCAGCCACAGGACCCTGATCTCTTAGTCTTATCCAGTCTCCAAGGCCAGGGTTTCAGATGGGAACCATGGAGTAGGAAAAGGGGCCAAGAGGTGTTTAGGTTTCATTTCTGTATGGAGCCAAACACAAAGTCTGAAGAAACTGCTTGGGGCTTGGTAACCTGGGTGAACTAGGTAGCCTGCTGCAGGGAAGCAGAGGTGAAGGGGAAGGGAAAAAAGTGGGGAGATACCTATCTCTTGGTATTGCTGAGTGTCTGTTGATAAGACAGAAGTAATGGCTGATAATGTGATGGGGAATCAGACTGGTGCATCAAGTCATGTGAGGCTGCAGCCCTCATGCTGCCCTGCAACACTGGGGTATACCCCACACAGCTAAGGATGCAAAGTGTCTTTGGTGACTTACTACCTTACAGTCCTGCAGCCTTTCCTTTCTGGTCTGACACATCATCCTATATCTGATCAGTAAAGCCAGGGGGTCATCAATCAGCTATGCCTAGTACATCTGTTCATGGAGCAGAAGAGCCTGCAGCAAAAATGGTTGCAATGGGGCTAAATGGGGCTAAAGTGTCAGGCAGGAGCAAGAGTACAAATCTCATGGTTGATGCATGAGATTTGACAGACTGGGAACTTAGGGGCAGATCAAGGGCAGAACTGGTATCAGTGTTGGGAGAGGGCAGGAGTCAAAAAAATTACGTAATCTAATAGTTGCTGCTATTCATATGGAATGTGAAGATCAATAAAGACAAAAAGGGATAAAAACAAAAAGGGATAAAAGAGATAGGTTACAAATAAAGCCCTGATGAACAACATTCATGCCCCTCAGCATCTTCACCATCAAGGATATTGTGGGCCTCTGTTTTTAATCCCTCTTCTAAAAAGCCTGTAATTCTACCCTTTCTAAAACAATGACCCAACAGCTGGTGTCTTCCTTCTTCCTCTCCCAGCACCAACAAACCATCTGTGAGGAGGGAGAGGGAAAAAATTAAATGTCTATATTTTGCTCTCCCCTGACTTCCCTTGCTAGCTAAGCATCTGTCCCACAGCTGTCAAACAGCACTTTGAGAGCAGTGAGTAACCTTAAAGTCCAAATGTCTTCCAGTTTTCTGATTTTCACGAAAATCATCAGCATTGTGCCCCATAATGCCTAAAATGTTTCAAAATGGTCACATTGTATCCAGGCAGGCAAGAAATCAAATGCAAATATTCATCTTGGCCATGTAAAAGAGAGAGGGCAAGCGCAAAAGAGAGAGGGCAAATGTAAGCTAGTTCTCTAGAGTCCCTGTACAACAAATGGAGGACAATTATTTTCTAATGGAAATATGTTATACCTTTCTTAAGCCATTGTATTGTGACAGTTGATACCAAAACTGCATACAAATGAACATAAGAGATATTAAGCATATCTTGAACACTTAAAAATAATTTGAATGTTTTTGTGAAAATGAGCAGAGCATATAATGTTGAGTCCATGCTGGCATCAGGGTTTTATGCTACAGAAGATCTAAAGATGCCCTAAATGACATGAAGGTGAAGTGTGGCATGCTGAGAGGGGATGACATCTGTGGCAGGATAGGCCCACTCTGATAAGATCTAAAATCCAATCAGAGAATGCATACTACACAAGCCATCATGCAGGCTATCTGCAAGCTCAACTGCTGGTGCCAGGATGTTGTCTTGGTGTTAAATTATGCTAAAATCATCCTGGTTCACCAGACTTCAAATGCACATCCCGCTTTTGAAACAGGATTTGACAGGTAAGCTAGTCTGCGAGCTTGTAAATCTGTGACTACCCGCCAATCACTTTATCCTATAAAAGTCCAGTCCCCTTCCATACAGTCAGGTTCTTCTGTCATAATCCTTCTTGGGTGTATGTGTGGAGATTCCTCCCTTGGCTGGGGATGCCCTCCAAAGATACTCCTCAGGCTGAGAGAAAGAGTATGGGTGAGTGCTACAAGAAGTCTCTACTTAGTAATTATAACCTTTTTGCTAGCTTAATATATAAGCTTAAATACTTGCTTCAATATAGTGCACTATCATATCTTACACTATATTACTTCATTATGTAATACCCTACTAGTAGATTTTTAGCTTTTTATATTGTGTAGTAAATAATTCTGATTAAGATATTTGTCTGATAATTTGTAATAATAAATGATTCATTTTATATAAATATTCTCATTATGCTAATCATTAAAACCTACTGGACAAAAGTAGTTCAATCACACCTCTGTAATTCCTTAAATTCAAACCACTGAATCCAAGGCTAAGACTAGATTGAGACACACCTAGACTCCCCTCTGAGAAAGGGTTTAGAAACCAAGGGAGTCCTTTCATGACTCAACATCAGGACTTCTTTATTAAATTTTGTCTAAGCCTTCCACTCCCACCCACGACAACATCTGCCTGGACATAAACTTCCTGGTACAAAGGTAATGCCTTGATTATTTGTAAAAAATATTTGATTTAGTAGTTGCAATTGCATGAATCAACACCTATATCATATTGTTACATATTATCTTCTCCACTGCTACGAGGTACATAAACCCAGATGCACTGTAGTTACTGTTAGACTTCAGAACTACCTAAGAAAGGATTAATTACTCTCCCTTCATTACTTTGGAGAAACTCCAGAGGCTAAAATACATTAGTCATCCAACTTTTAGATATGTTTAGCTGATATGATCACCACCTCACTAAATATGCAGAGGCGATCCATTCAGCTGACTTTACAGTGTCTCTTCACTTATCCCATCACTAATGGATATAACTTAATGGCCATTCAAAACTTGTATAGAAAGACTTAAAAATAGTAATTGAATTGGATCCCAAGTTGTTTGTGCTGCAGAGGATATCAGATCACTGAACTCCTCAAAATCCATGCTACCATAGCAAATAAAACTTGAATTGTGAATATCTATTCTTAAGTGACTCATTAAGCCTACAAAAAAAGTGTAAAATTTACCCAAGAAAAACAATAAAACATAATGGGCTTGTTGAAAGAAAATAGGTCTTGTGGACTATGCTGATTTTCTACAGATATAACATCACTTCCAGAAATGCAAAGTACAGCTGCTGCATTTCTGTAAAATACCTCTGGTCTATTCATCCCTCAAATGAGGGACAGAAATTAATTAACTCAAACTAATGAACTCGAGACAAAATATTGCCAGCTCCGTAGGGTCATTCTCAAATAGAAGGGAGGCTTGTCAACTGATGTGTGCTCCTGAGTCTGGCTGTAACAATTCAGAGGGAACTGAAACACAGGAATCCTGAAAAATAGGAAGTACCACCTGAAGATGGGAAGAATTTCTTTACCATGCAAATGACCGAGTACTGGAACAGTTTGTCCAGAGAGGTTGTGGAGTCTTCTTCTCTGGAAATATTCACAAGCCATCTGGACACAATCTTTAGCAACGTTCTCAAGGGGACCTTGCTTGAACAGGGAGGTTGGACTAGATGACCTCTAGTGGTTCCTTTCAACCTTACTCTGTGATTCCATGATTCGGTGAATGGTTTGTAAGATTTTAAGATTTTTCAAAATATTAAAACCCAAGTGGAGGCAAGATATCTGTTTAAAGTAATACATTATTTTGACGTGTGTGCACAGTGTGGTTACAAAGTTGGAGATGCATTTGGAAAAAGCAAATAAAAATTCAATATAGACAGTCTTCAAAAGTGAGAAACAGGAAAACCTACCTTTTTTTTTCACACCTGAAAGTAAAAAAGTCACTAAATCAATAAGCCATTAAATTGGATTGTAAAATTACTTTAGTATTACCAGCCTAAAGGATTGGTAATGTAAGGATATCTGAGTGTAAATATTTCAGGGACTGTGATTTTTAGCTTCTAGGTATTTCTTTAAATATAGCCAACACCGGCGGGTGGTAGACAACTGTTGTTTTTAAACTTGATTATCTTTTCAAGAATATCAAGATCACTTACCCATAGGCATTTTTCAGCAAATGTTCAATTAACAGCCTGACAGACAACCATTGACTTTAAAACTATCTGATCTTTCCACGATCAATAAATTGTATGTGAGTAATTTATACTGCTGTGATACAGTTACATGTTTAGCACATTTGTTGTGCTTATCCCATTCCTAAACAAAGTAAAAAAGGTAATTTTTTTACAAAGAGGAACAACTTCTCAGGAAATAGTTGCAGGGGAAACTTCTGTAAATACATTGGCTGGCAAGCATAAACCAAAGGTGCAGCTCAGATCTCTTACTAGGTCCAAGTTTGTTGGGACAGAAGTTTTCGTTAGCAAACAAACTCCGAACTCTTTGTATCAGAAACAAAAGGTCCTTTCAGCTCACTGGAGGGTGTAAGAAAAAGACAACCTTAGAAGGCTTCATTTCTGGGTCATCTTCCACGTCCTTATAAAACTCCGGCTGAAGAAAGGGTTTGCTTTGGTTTGGTCACTGCAAAGTAGTGGATCGAATCTTAGCTCGCTGATCCACTTCCATACCAGCTGCATTCAAGAGATGAACAGCAACTCTTGAAACATCTGCGTTCAGAGATACACACACATCTTTAAAAAAATCTATTTCTGTAACCTTGAAAGTTTTTATAAGTAAGCAAAGAGTCTCTCAAAAGACAAGTGTGGAGGAATGAAGTGAGGCACCCAGAAATGTTCCCTTATTCTATGATTAAATGCAACAGATGAAATTGAAAATATGTTAATTTGTCATGATTACCTCATTCTCGTCCAATACATATACTGTTCCCTTGCTTAACCAGCAGTTTAACTGAAAGCATGCTCTTCAATTGCATTTGATTTTGTGGTCTCACACTTTAGTAATGAACATGCCATGTTCACATGAATATTTAAAAAACATTAAGTGACCATTCTATTTTGTGTCCATGAGCACTCGGCAGAACAGGAATGAATTTTTTTTTTCCTTTATATGGGACTTACTTGACATTAATTATTTTCAGCAAGTTTTTATTATTAGACATGTAAATTGCCTCCAACCATGATAGCACTTGATAAAACAAGGATTTTGAAGATGCCCACTCCTCCTTCTTCTGCCCCACAATCCACAACAGAGTCTGTACCATGAGTGGGGTGTTTGAGCCATGATACCCAAAAGCTGGGAGAAGGTTTTATTCAGCCTCATAGGCACATGAAAATGCATGCAGTGTCAACAGTTTTGTACTCATCTTGTTGTGATGCTTAATCTCTCTGAAATTAATTGTTCACAGAATCACAGAATATGCTGAGTTGGAAGGGACCCACAAAGATGATTGAGTCCAACCCTTAGCCCTGCACAGGACCATCTCCAAAGTCACACCATGTGCCTGAAACTATTGCCCAAATGCTTCATGAACACCTAAGCTGCATATCTGAAAAAGTATCCTTCCAAAAATATATTTTAAAAGATCCTCCACCTCTTCCTTCAGCACGTGTTGCCTTTTGTGCTTCCTCTATGCGTATGAGCCCACCAAAATATGGAAGGCTGACACATTTTAGTTCTTTACATGCTGAGCATGCCTGCAGTGTCCATCAGTTAGGCAACTGGCAAGCTGAAGCTGCTGCTTGTCATCCACACTGTTCATGGGACTTCAGAATCACCTTTCTCATGTTTGACTCCCCACATATCTGCCTCAAGTTGTTGCATATGTACAATATATACATTAAACAAAACAGAAGGAGGCCCACCATTGATTACCCATCTATACAGTGCCTAGCACAATGGAAGCCTGAGGCTCCAATGAGTTTCCCAGACATTGTCTACATAATGCAGACAGATGATAATTCTCCTTGAAAGCAGAGAGCCCATTCTGAGGGCAAGCCTTCCTTACTTTATCCACATAAAGCTTCTACTGAAGGGGTACATTGAAAAAAGCAGGCAAGGTTTTCCCCTGCAGTGCCTCCATTTCCCTAAATGTGTCATCTTCCCAGTGGTCTTGTGCATGCACAAATGAGATCAGCACATCTTTTGCACGAGTAAAAATTGCACCAATACCATATTCCAAAAAGTGATGGTTCATAGTAACAGTTTTATTCTCTTTATCTTGCACAATCAAATAAGTAGATAGAAAAAGATAAGGAAAAAAAGAGAAAGAGAAGATTGTTTTCTTCTCTTTCAGCAGCAATAATCCTGGGGCTATTTATAAGGTGTATATATCACAGAAATGCAATAAAACAGGACTGGAAGTAAACATGAGATCATCTAGGCTATCACACTGCCCTGAGTCAGGACAACTGTACTTGTGTCATTCCCAAGAAATATTCACGCAGCTTAAAATGCTCCAGTGATAGTGACTCTATAAAAATCTCCTGACAATCTACTCCAGGACTGCATTACCCCTGCTGTTAGGAAAATTATCCTGATGTCAAGATAAATGACAGAGGAAATTAGGCTCCCTTCTGAAGTTTTTTTTTAAAAGAAAAAAAACCTTGAGGAAAAAGCTACTACCCAAAGCAGGTGCAAAGGCCATCTGAAACAAAGGCAAACAGCCAAATGAATTGTAGGAAAAGGGGAAAGCTGAATGCCGGGGATGGTTTTACTTGGGGAAAGACCCCAAGAGCAGTGAAAAACAAACATAAAATGAGGCTGGAGTCATCTGCCTAGGGGAAAAAAAAAGAAACAAACCGATTTTCCAACAGAAAGCTACCTGAGAAGAAACAGAGTTGAAGAAAGCATGAAAAAAACAAACCAACCAACCCTCTTCTGTTGGAGTCCTATAGTGTTTGGGCAAATAAGCCTTTATAAATCTACATCAAAGAAATACTGAATTCTATCATCTGTTCTCTTCTTGGAGAGAAATACCCTAAAGCACTCTAGGTCTTGGCTATCCATATGGGTCAGAAAAGTACATTACAAAATTTCTTTACAAAAAACCCCAAACACACACAAAGAAAGAAAAAAAACCCCTAAAACAAACGTTTGTTTTCAATTATTTTAGATATATGTATGTCTTCTCAGATACCAGAGAAACGTCGACGTCAACTACTGCTTGAAAATAATTGTCTCTGTTGCTTCATGGAGACTTTTCTTCTTCCCCTAGGATAGGACTGGTGATATTCTATCAGGCTTGTTTTCTTTAAATAACGATATTTTTTAAATTAGCGATCACTACAGAAGGAACGAAAGACGGCATTTGGCCCGACAAAACCCCAACAAACCCCAGACCCGAAAACAAGCAGAGAACCCCCACAACAGCGCGGTCCTTCAGACGCTGTTTGCCGGAGCGCCCGAGGGACGCGGTGGGGCCGGGCGGGGGCAGCACCGGCGCGGGGAGGGGGCTGCGGAGCTGCCCCCCCGCCCCGGGAGCGCCGCGGCCACCACATCGCCGCACACGCGTCTGGGGGGCGGGAACGGGGGGGGGGAAAACCAAACCCCAACAATGCAAAACACACACACGCACACACGCAAACGCACGCACGCAAAAAGCCGGACCAAAATAAAACCCGCAACCGACAAAAATAGATGTTCCAGGAAGAAATTCCTGGTGATTGCGACGCGCTGACGCATCTCAGCCCCCAGTGCGTAATTTTCGCAGCGGCAGCGGAGGGGCGGAAGCGGGGCGGCAGCTGATCCACACCCCCCGCACGCCCCCAGCCTTCTTCCCAGGCTCGCGCCCGGGAGCTTTTCCAAAGGCAGCGATTTCCGCGGCAAGCGGGAGGCGGGGAAGGCGCGGAGCCCCCGCACCGGGCGGCGGTGCCCGCGGGTCTCCGCGGAGTGGGAGCGGGCCAGGGGGTTCCCCGACGACCCCAAGCCGGCAGCCCGGAGCGCCGACCGGCCTGGGGACACGCTGTTCCCAAACCGGCCAGAAGAACTGTCTCCCTGTTCAGACCACGGGAACTTTGCTCAGGGTTTTCTCCAAAATGCCGCCAACTAATCGGCCTGCCTGTGAGCTGCGGGGCTCTGAACCTGCCGCTTGAGAGACAAATTTTGAGGAAGAAATGATCCAAATGTAGAAAAATATCCAAGTCTTAGTGAAAAAATAATGAACTGGAAATAAGGCATGCTCCAGATTTTCCTTTATCCCCCTTCCATGTAAGAATGTACAAGCTAATTACATGAAAATTATTTTGGTATATATTTCAAATAATCAATAAAAGTAGTTGCAGCTTCAAGAATTACTGAACATGCACAAAGTTGCATAACTGTAACGACAATTTATTTAACCTGCAATTCTCTGGAAATCTGTGGGTGCAAAACTCACAGAAGCAAACAACATTTACTTAAGAAAGAAGTAATTTTAGAATCTATGATTTCTGAATATCTTTTCCTCATGTACAAGGCCACCCATAATTGTGTACTCAGGACTGGGGGGTGGGGGAAAATAAAAAATGGCAGCCCCAGTAAGGGCAACTATCCCTTAGTGGTACTTTTTGCTTTAGAGGAATAAAGCCAGCTGTTAGGAGTTACTAAAGTAAATGAATGGTATCAAAAAAGTATTTTGTAAAACTATCTGGAAAGATGGCCTATCCTTCTTTCCAAATAACACAGACTTCTCTACTGGGTAGTCATGGTACAGTACCACTCAAAGGAGTTGAGAAAGGTCAGAGAGAAAGAAGTTGAGAGGAGTTCATGTCCTCTTACAGTAAGGTTATGAAATATATAACCAGAATGACACTGTATCAGGAGTATGCAAATAAATGTACCAGGGAATAAACTGACTTCACCTGTTTATGTAGAAGTTCAAGGACATCAAAATATAAATCACTCTGTTTTGTTGGAACAGATAACTGTACTCTTGATAGTATAAGAAAGTGTTGCTGACGCACATAATCTTTTGCTGCACCTTTTTCCCATGGCTTCACTACCATCAGCTCTGTGATCCTGGCAACAGGTAGAAGGCAACAGCCAAGCCAAACACGAAACACATCCCTTTCAACTGTTACTTCTTATCCTGCAATTGAAAGATATTTCAAAATGAGATTTAGACTAAGAACAAACAAAAACATATTTGCAAAGGATGTCACAAATTTTGAAATTCAGTCTCCTCATGCATCCAGTCTCTCAGAAAGTGTTTTTTGAGTAACCAGCTGTGACTTTGGGCAGTATTTAAATATAGCTACATATTCATAGGGCCTTGTGCTTCAATCTCCCCTAATATGAGGGGGGGGGGGGCTGTTACAAACAAAACCCCCCAGCTGGATCCTGCATGTGTTGGGCTTGTAGAATCAAGCTTCCACATGTAACTAAAACCAGTTGCGTGTTCCTAGAAGTAATAAACTCAATCATTTAACCCTTATGCAAATATACTTCTCAAGCAAAATTCACTGACAGCTTGAGAAGTTCATGGCTTGCAAAACAGCTGGCCAGTGTTTAGCATCTATCTATCTGTGTAGTTCAGTAAACATGACGTTTAAATACATTTATACATAAATGACATCATCACCTTTTTTTTTTTAATACAGCTAAGGAAGCCCAAGTACCTGGGGAAATGTGCAATCAGTAGAGTTCTGTGCTGGCAAAACTGTGTTTCCCATATCTAAACTTCATTGTCAAAAGCAAGGTTGATAATTTTCTATGCATGTCTCACC
Source organism: Campylorhamphus procurvoides (assembly GCA_013396655.1). NCBI lineage: Eukaryota > Metazoa > Chordata > Aves > Passeriformes > Dendrocolaptidae > Campylorhamphus > Campylorhamphus procurvoides. Next base: position 1,451,532 of record WBMV01002889.1, read on the forward strand.
AGTTTAGGGTGGACAGAAGTAACATTTTATGACTGACATAACTGATGGCAAATGCCCCTCACATAGATAGTACATTTTGATAAATCTGACCATTACCCAGCAGAGTTTATTTTTCTTGGAGGAAAAAGGAGATGGCTGAAGCATGGTATGCTGGCAAAGACATAGTTCAGCAGGCAGCAAAGATTCTAATATTAGCACTATTTGGTCAGTCTACTTGGTACATTAGCAAAACATTCCCAGCCAAGACCTCAAACTAGAAGGTAAATGTAGTGAAATAAGAGATGGGGCAGGGTCATATGACCAAAGAAAAGGAATGGGAGTGGTAAAACAGGATCATTTTTATTTTCATTGTGAGCAATTTAAGAAAACGTCCTCTGGCAAATCTGTTGCAGTTGCTGAAGATGCTGCTGAAGAAGCTGTATTCTGCTTGAAGGTGCTTGGTGGAACAAAGGTGCATATGTTATGCTTAACCATTCCAATTCACAGCCCTCTGTATCTCTGAAACATGCTTATTTCAGAAATTAAAGCTAACATTCTACACGACATATGGAATAGCTGACTCACAAGACATGTTAGCCTATAGAACCTCTTACCTGTAGCTGAGAGGTGGAATGGACAAATGCTGTCACTGCATTTATTGTAATTAAATGCCCCTGCAATTATATTTGACTGGGAAAATTTTTCAGAAGGGATATAGTGTTGAAAAGCAATTCAAAAGATTTCAGAGAAAACTCTGAATAAGACAGATCACCTGTGTAAACTGGGGTCATTCATTCTAGAGTGCTGTTCATGAAATAATACGACTTTTTTGAACTGAAGTTTACATGCACCTGAGTACCACTTTTGTGTTGTGTACTCCAGTTATGCATTAAAAACCAAACCTGAAATATAATTATGGAAGAAATAATTCTTGTTATGAATCAGCCACTGCTAAAAATGAGCTGCTAAAGATGCTCCTTATATCAATGCCACTACAGAAATAAAAAGTATAAACTGCAATCTTGTGTTCTAGTCTATCCTAATGCCTTTGTTACTGAAATTGTTTGCAAGCCTAGTTCTGCTGCTATAGCCAGTATATCAAATGTGTATCGTGCACATGGTCAAGAATAACATATATGAAAATATCAAGTAGGCGAATTAATATTATTTTTTTTTTACATATCAGACCTAAGAATGCTTGTTCAAGGTCACCAACCATATTTCATAAACATCTGGAAAAATATTTCAAAATTCCCAAGGGGTTTCTTGACAAAGTTTGTGTTTATGGGCCCAGATCACTCAGAGTGGTGAGAGATTGTTCAGGTACCTAATTTCCATATCTCTTCAGTAGTATGAGTACAGGGGATAGTCTGGTCCACTACAGCCATAGCCAGGAAATAACTGTTCCCAAGTTTTCATATGAACCTGTTCTCATTGAGATTTGTTATACAACCATGACATATAATCTAAATTGAAAATTACCATTTTTCCAGATACAGAAATCAAAAAACATTACCGGAACAGTCAAGATTGTCAGCATCATTTTCTGTGAAGAATCATACAGGTACACACAGGTCATAGGTACCTTGCCCAAGGTTACACTCTTTCTTGCTCCTGTGGAGGGGTCAGTGCCTCAGATCTCAAATTACTTCCCTAACTCCGCCCCTATCCTCTTTGGGAAAAAAAAATATAAACGCAGGTAACTAGTACCTTGTATGTAAATATTTTCCCGTAAGACGAAGGGAGAGGTCTTTCTTCAAAAGCTGCCTTATTGCGACGTACAGGTATTTACAGTGAAGTGGTCTTTTCCAATCACACACCTCCCTCCCAGTTACAGCTGTGGATTTGTAAACAGGTTATTCTGACCCAAACCGCGGAGAATTTCGGGCAGGACGGAGCAGAGCGGCGGCAGCGGTACGTGCGGGCTGCGGGCGGCCCCGCCGCCTCCTCCGCCGGGGACACGGCAACCGCTCGGTCACGGTCCCGCACGGCAGCAGCTGTAGGCGCCGCATCACTTTCGTATTTTCTGTTCCCTTGTTTGTTTGTTTGTGCTGTTGGTTGGTTTTTTTTAATTTTTTTTTTTTATTTCCCCCCCTCGGCTTTACATGCAAACGCGGCTGCTTCAGCTTCGTCGCAGGACGACAAATGAAAGCATGTCCCGACAGCACTAAGGGGGGCGGCGGGAAAGCACGGATGGATGTTTGCGTGACCCCAGCCTCACTTTTCCTCCTGGGCATGTGCAAAGGGAGGCTTCCCCAGCCGTTCCCGAGGCGGGCGGAGGTGCGGCTGTGGTTACGCACAGCCTGGGTTTCAGTGCAGCCTCTTCCCTTCACCCCCCGCCTTTTACTATCGCTGCCCTCCCCGCACTGCGCGCTCCCTGAGGCGCCGCCACCGCGCTCGCCGGGGGACGGCAGGGCAGCATCCCCGCCCCGCAGCCCCCTCCGGGCCCCCTGCGCTCCCCGCCTTCTTCCCCCGCTCCCGCCGCACACAGGAGAACACGGGCAGGAGAGACCCCCGGCCCGGGCCCCTCCGCCGCTCGCCGGCAGCGGGAAGAGAAAGGTTCCCATAGATGCTCGGGCGGGTCCCGGTAAACAAGGGGGGCGCCTCCTCCGCCCCCCGCCCCGC